>CM037855.1:32793265-33078378 GCA_021234595.1 Delia radicum
AAAAAAAAAAATAAATTTAAAGACAATCAAAATCAATCATTTACATACAATTTTATATAAATAAATTTTGCTTTTAAAAAAACTATTTTAACACTAAAACAAAATCATAAAAATAATAATAAAAAAACATATACAAAAAAACAATAAAATTAAAAAAACATTCAATGACAATATTTATAGGTAAATAATTGGTATACAGTCATTAAAAAAAGAGGAATTCGTTCATTTAACTAAAATTTATAATAATAAACAATAAAATATATTTATATGTATAATATATAAAAAATACTATAGGGTTTTTGTGTTTTGTTTTTTTTTTTAAGTAAATAGTTGATACAAAAAAAATTATTTAAACCTAAAATAATTTAGGTATTATATATGTACTAAATTATTAAAAAAAAAATTATATACAAACTTATATGTAAATTTTGTGATATTTTTGTGGATTGAAAACTATGTGTAGAAATTTAAATTTACAAGAAATTTATTTTAAACAAAATTATTTAAAGGTTAGACCAAACGATTTTTTTTAGGTAAATACTTTATAAATTTTAAAAACAAACGCTATATTTCTCTTTGATAATAACACTTTTTTATTCTCTTTTTGTAATGATTTGAAAATACTCTCTTTTAAGCTTAAGCTAAAGAGATTTGAAAGCAAGCCATAAAGCGCCCTCTAGTGGAAATACATAAAGAAAACCCTTTGAGACTTAAGCTCAAGATTGTGAGCTTCGATGGTTTCTCCAAACACTGCAAATATTTGGAAAAGTAATAGATTTATGGAGATGAAACAAGTCCTATTATATTTTTAACTAAACTATAATTCATAAAATATGTATAACAATAGGGAAACACAGAGAGAACTTTTTGTCCGAGTTTGAGTGCTTTTTTTTCACTAAACTAATAAAGTTTTCTTTCCAATTTGAATGAAACATTTCTTAAACTTTATGAAAAAGCTTCATAGTTTCAATGAAACTATTTCTAATGAAACTTTTTCATTAGTGGTATGAAATTTTTAATAAATAAAATAAAATTTTGCATTTAATTTTATGACAAGAAAAACTGCATTAATTTATTGAAAAGTTTCAAGATCTAATGCAAAAATTCAATGATATCATGCAGATAATTCTCTCAGTGAAGTGTAATACTTTTTAAATTATTTTACGTTAAATTTAAAAAATCAAGAACTTTTTGCATGCATCTTGGGTCTCAAAGGGGTAAAACTTTAATTTTTTTACGTTACCCGAATTTTAATTTTTTTTTTTCGAAAAATATCGTGATTTTGATGTTTTAAAATTGTCATATTGGCAACCCTGACATTATAATTTTTACAAGTGTAGTAGTATTTCAATAAAAACTAAAAATTCATGGTCCGATCGGTCAGATTTTTCAAAAACTATAAAGTTTGGTATTTTCTCATCAACATAACAATCAAAAATATAAAAATGTAGGCTTCTTAATAATTTTACACCATTTTTAAAAAAAATTTCTATTGATTTTGACAAATTTATATTTAGCAACTCTGTATAACAATTTCCCACAATATTTTTAATTCACAATTGTAGTCCAAATGTTGAATTATTTTCAGGTTTTTAAGCCACTTAATGATCTTTATCCAGTAAAAAATATAGCCGCTTAAAAGTACTGGGTTGAAAACGGAACAGTTGGTACATAATGAATTTAAAATAACCGCATAACAAACTATTTAAATTTTAACTCCAAAAAGCTGTTAAAAAATATTATTTAGTAAGAGCTAAACATCCTCAGGTTATTATTGCTATTATTTTACATTTTTTAATATTTGTGGGCGCTGTGGTGTAATGCCAAAACACAAATAGCACTAAATTTGTGCTTTTGGAATTTATCGTTAGTGCTTTAAGTGCTTTTTATAAAAATTCGTTGTAAAGACCAGTACTCTTTTTTAAAAAGCCATAACACTTTAATAAAAACTATCGAAATCTCTTACTTTTTAAAGTCTTTAGGAAATTAATAATCAAAAGCCATTTTTCGCTAAATTCTAAATCTGTCTGTTAAATTGTTAGGAAATTTTTTTTGAAGTCAAACAAAAATTCGCAAAAGTACGTACAAAATACGTACAAAATACCAGGACTAAATACCGAATTTGTCGCTAAAGAAATGTGATTACTTTATTTCAGCACGAAATGCATGTTCAATTCTCTAACTTCATATACTAATAAAACAAAAAGTCTAGTGATTTTTTATGTATTTTTAAGCAAAAAATAACGCCTTTTTACACATTTTAAAATTTTTGTTGTTTTTTTGCTCGTAAAAAGTTGGCAACACTGCTTGTAAAGGGTGATTTTTTAGCAACTTTCTTTGTGGCCACACTGCTCACAACTCAGCAGTTTTCGTGTAACATGTTATTGTTAAACATGTTCAGTTTGGTCTATAATTTAACCATGAATAGACATACAAACGAACAACGCTTGGCAGATTATTGAATTTTATTATTAAAATTCATGCTGGGCTAAGAAAGTGCATCGTGCATTTCTTCCAATTAATGGTCAGTTTGGGCGACCTTCTGAGGCGGCTATTCGGAATCTTGTGACTAAATTTCGCACCAAATTTGCATTATTGGAAATTAAACCACCAACACGAATACTTTTCACATACTTTTTCAAAGACGACGTTCGTTAACGTCCGATAGTTACAATTTTTTTTGCCCAAAATGGAAGAGCTAGAGACGGTGCCACATGCCACACAGCAAGCGAAACAATAGCCCACTTGAGAGCAGAGTTCGGCGTCGGGTCCATTAGCCGCCTAGATCGTGCGATTTTAACGCCTTTAGACTATTTTTTGTTAAGGCTCATGTCTATAGGGCCAAGCCCGCAACGGTTGATGCAGTGGAAGCCAATATTGAAGAATTTATTCGTGAGATACCGGCTGATATGTTTTAGATAGTATGTCAAAATTGGATTCATCGTATGAACCATTTGAGGCGTAGCTGCGGTAAACATTTACATGAAATCATCTTTAAACATTAAATTATATAGATCGTTCTATAGACTCAAAAAAAGATTTCATACATTTCTCTACATTTATGTGTTTTTTTTCTAAATCAAATCCGAAAGCTCCAAAAAAATCACCCTTTATTTGGGATCTTACAAATCTTAAATTTCTGATCTCCATAATCGAGAACTGCACCAAAAAAAGTACAACTTTTTCCTCTCCGTAACAAGTTTCTTAAAAAAAAAAGCTTTTGGTGAGAGGAAGAGTTCTATAAAAGAGATATGTTTTAAAGTATGTAGAGCTAAAAAAAAGTCAAGTCTCTCTTAATTTTAAATGTTATATCAGCTAACAAATACATAACAACTTAAAAGATTTTGTTATTATTTTCTAATTATAGAAAAGTACTTTCCAGTTTGCTTTCGTTAAAGCTACATAAACTGAAAATGAACATCTTGCTTTCTTTTACAAATATTTACAAAATCCTTTGAATTGTAATATAAAAATGTGCAATTTTAGCTGGGAACTTAAGTTAAATTTTATAAAAATTTGTGACAAATGATTTGTTTGTTTGTTTTTTATGTTACTTGGTTACTATTTTGGCTTAAAATTCAGGTCTATATTAACTATATAATTTTGTGTGTTTTCTTAAGATTTATGTTATGTACAAATGATCTTACCATTGTAACAAAACATGATATGTTTTGTTAAAACATGACAAAGAAAAACAACAATATTAAAAATACTGTTAAGGTTGCGTTTACATAACGCTCGAAATTCAGTTTAAACTAGATTTTAAAATTTAGTTTGTGTATTTTTTTTTATAAACTACCATATGACCGAAATCTAGTTTAAAGTGTATTAAGGGCCTAAAGCAAATGCACCCATTGATGTATCTAAAAAGAAGTGTTTAATTACACATGTTTTAAGAAAATTCTTCTATTGTCACTTGTGATAACAAAAATACTATAAAAAGTTCCATATGTGACAATTGTATGACAATTGTTATATTTTGTTATGACAATTGTCATGTTTTGTTCGAATAGCGTTAATAAATTCTAACTTAAGTTTACGTTTTATATTATTCTTTTTTTTTTCTTTGTTTAAATAAATAATTTAAAATTATCTAATCTCTTTTCTTCTCTTTCTAAGTGCCTCATTGCTATGAGGTAAAATTATAACTTCTTACAGCTCTACCAGGTGTTACCAATTCTACTTTGATATTGGCGGTAGCCGTTACTTTTGTGGTATTCGTATCTGAATGATGGGTTTCGACCGTAACTTCCGGTTGTACAACAATACTTTGTAGCTCGGGTGGAAAGTTATTCATATTAGTTTTATTGTTACCATGATTTAAATTAGGAGGAGGAGGAGGTTGGGTGGGAGGGTTATTTAAATTTCCTTGCTGTGAATGGCTAGAATTCATATGATGTTGATGATATTGTGGTGGTGGTGGAGGATGTGTAGCATACATAGGATTATAATGAGAATGATGATGATGAGATTGCTGTTGTTGTTGTTGTTGTGGTGGTGGTTGGTGTGCATTCACTTGTTGTTGTGATGCTGTTGGCGGTGGTGGATGATGATAATTCATATTATTATTGCCATAATTAATATTATTACCAAAATGTCCTCCTCCACCATTATTACCTTGTTGTACATTATTATTACCCCATTCATTATTCATTTGTATCGATGAATTTGATGATTTCCACGACGGTGGCTCTTCTGTTATTGTCGTCAATGAGGGATCATTGATATTAACATCTTTATGATGATAATGTGGTTTCTGGCAATTACGTGATGATGATGAACGTGATGAACCATGTACAATTACCGTCTTATTGGCACGTTTACTGCTACGTGACATTTGTGGTGATGGGGTTGAAATACGATCTGGATGTTCAAGTGGCACTAATTCGGCCTCTGGTCCCATTATACTCAATATTATGGGAAATACTACCAAACTGTTAATTGCTCCTACGCACAGTACCACCAGCAGTAGCCAAAAGAAATGTCTTATAACAAATTCAAAAGGTGAAGTGGAAAGCATAAAAACAGCCAAAGTGGAGGTTAATATGCCGTGGATTAGAGGACCCAATGATACTTCCATGGATAATAAGATACGACGTTCACGATTACCCACAGAAGTCATAAAACCCTAAAAAGAAATTTAAAGAAAGTTTGTGGGTTAGCTGAAATTGTATTAAGAGTTATAAGCAGGCAGTTGGCATTCAATACTTTTTCATAAAATAAGACAAGACCGAAATGAAAATTTAAAAAAGCGATTCCTTCTTTCACAACAATTTTTATTTGACTATTTGTTTGATTTTTTAATATCATGAAATAATGCTGTTGAAATAAAATACCGAAACCCGGATTTATAACGATATTTTGTAGATATAACAAAATTTAATGGATCAAATTTTAAAATAAACCTTGTGATTTTAGAAAACATATGCCACTATTGGAAACGTAGTTTTAAAATGTTCATATCGGTATTGATGTGGGCGTGGTAGGCAACTAACATTATAATAAAAAGGTAGTGCTTGCCCACCATGGTTATTAGTCCTTATAGTTCTTAAAAAACATACACTATTAATAGTTTCTGTTTCTATTTGAATTGGCCTTGGGATCTTTAGAAATCAATTACTGTTTGTCAAAATTTTTTTTCTTTTGAAAGATTTTGACGAGATTTTCTGACTTTTAGATATTTTAAAAGATTGTCTAATTCTTCTTATTTTAAACGAGCTTAAGATCATTTATTTATTAATTATAATTATTTATTTCCAATATTTCGTCTGCACATTGGGTGACTTCTTCAGGGAAAAATTATTACAATTTGGTTGAAAAACTTGTTTTAATAGTTAAAAACTTATATATGTACATATAATAATTATTTGACTGTTCGAATTTAGAAGCTTCATAAACCCATTTAAAAGTCCACGATTATTTACCAAGACTATCTGTCGTGTGGTGAAAAACGATCGCTTTTGAAATTTCAATTCCAAATTTTTTGTATTGTTGTTAATATAAAAAATATTAAAAGATGTAAATCGATATTCCAGACTCAATTAAAGCTAATAAAAATAATTTCAATTTAACGTTTCTTATTTATTCGCTTCTCAAATTTTGATTTTTTACCAAACCGATCGGAATGAAAATCGATCAGTTTTCATTACAGGCCAGTATCTGACTTTGATTTCTTTGGCTATAGTTCCTTTATAAACCCATGATAGTCTGACCTTTCTTCCTTTAGAAAACCTCGATTTTTTTCCCGGATATCCTGCATTTGATTCCTTAGTTAATTTGAAAAACCCTTGTTATCTTCCAGCTTTTTCTGAATTTCCTTTATAAACCCATGATAGTCTGATCCTTCTTCCTTTAGAAAACCACAAGTTTTCCGGGATATCCTGCATTTGATGCCATAGTTAATTTGAAAAACCCTTGTTATCTTCCAGATTTTTCTGAATTTCTTTTATAAACCATAATAGTCTGACCCTTCTTCCTTTAGAAAACCACGAGTTTTCCTTTATTTCCTGTCTTTGATTCCTTAGTTAATTTAAAAAACTCTTGTTATTTTTCAGATTTTTCTGAATTTCTTTTATAAATCCACGATTCTTTATAGTCCAACCTTTGTTTCCTAAGAAACATAGAAAATCATGTTATGGTTCTCTGTCATTAGCTGCTTTAAAATAAGAAAGTCTATGGTTAGATTCTTTAGATTTACCCGATTGAATCCTCAGAATCTAGAGCTTTTGATCGATAAGATACGTAGACTATAGTATGCTGATGGTTTTTGAATTCTTTAGAGTCCCACGATTGGACGTAAAATACTCAAGACTTTTATTCCTTTAGAATTATACGAGTGAATACTGGTAGATACAGTATTTAGTTACTTTAGAATCCTACGATACAATGTTAAGAGACTTTGAATTTGGTTCTCTTTAATCTCTATGATTAAACGATGATTGACTCAGTCTTTGCTTCCTTAAAGCTACGTTTCCAATGAACATTTTTTAAAATAAAACATGTTTTGTACATGTCTTCCAATACATTTTGTGTCTCCAAAACACATGTTTTGCTCAAAACACGTAAGTGGAAACATAGTATAAGATTCATACGATTGGATATCTGAATTTGGTTTCTAAAGGCTAAGTCTTTGGGTCCTTTGGAAAACTACTAAAAAATGCCTTCATTAAAACCAAAGCGTTTTATTTAACTCAAAGCAACCAATCTTGGGAATTGAAAGAAACCAGAAATAATGTATTGTGAGAGACTATGTACTATGTATATCTAGGATTATATGTTAAGAGGCTCCTTTTGGGTAAAAGTTTCTTCGATTTCTTATAAAACCCCATTTTATAGCTTTAGTTCCTTAAAACGTCCTCATTTTGTACGTTATACTTTAACTTATAGGACTTCATTTTATTTTGAAGACGCCATTTCTAAGCTAACATTTTATGTTTTAGTTCTTTAAGAAAAATACTGCGTTTGATTATTCAGAAACCTGCCATTCTTATTTTTTAAAATCTTAGCATACCCCGATATGCTAAGATTTTAAGTTAAGCTACCCAAACTTTAGTTCTGATACATGTAAAATAGATTAAAATAAAGTTTTTAACTTACCAATGATATATGTACAGTAAAACACACAATCATTCCAACACTGAGTATAAGAATTACGGCAGGTAATGCTGATAATTTAATGCCCAATAAAGTCATGGCTCCGAAAACTTGAGCCAATGAGGCCAATACACTAAAAACGACCAAAACAGCAGCCCACATAGATAAGAGCAATATTGAAACCAACACAAAAGCTGCCATCACACAACAGCATAAAATCAACGATAAAGAAGACCTTAAAGTCATATATTGTTCCCAGAAAATAAAAGGAATACCTAAAATTAAGAAAAGAGACAACAAAATGTTAACTTAAACAATTTTCAGTTTTTAGACATGATTTTTAAATTACCTGAAGGATAATTAGGTAGACCGCGAGCCTCAAAACGTACACTCAAATCTCGTATATGACTAATCAAAGACTTAATTTCAGAAGTATCGGTTAAGCCATGCAGATAAAAAGGAAGTTGAGCATAAACCAAAGGTAAGGATTTGGGTATCTTCAAATCAAATTCTGTAGGAACATGATCATATTGTCTAGGTTCTGGATGTAATTTGGCCTAAAATAAGAAAAGAAAAAAATGTTAACTAAGCTTTAAACCAGCAAAAATTTTTTTTTAACATTTACCTGTGAAGCGCCATAAGCAAACACATCATTAGTAGTCCAGGCTGAGAGATAATTATAAAATGCTTTTGGGTTTATAATGCCCTCATTGTCGACCAAATGATGTTGTGTTACTAAACTCTTATCTACTGGATTATCTACATAACCTGTTTGCACTAACAATTTATAGGCCAATATTGCATCACTTGATGCATTAGAATGCCAACCTTCTTGATTTATACGTCCATCTTTGAATTCACGATCAAAAATTCTTTGTAAATTTCTTAGCCAATCACGGAATAAAGACAACCAAAAGTCCGGCAAGCCACCATTGTCATTTTTAATCACATGTGGCACGCGAACAAATGCCTCATGATATTCATGTAGCAAACGTTGATTGTTGGGATACTCAAAATTACCCTGAGTCACGGCATACATGCTGTAAAAACCAAACATGGATGTTTGGGCATTTAAAAATTTATATTCATTGGTTTCTTTTGGTACCAAATCAATCAAATCCAAACCATCTTGCAATTTGGTAGAGCAATACAAACTAAATATAACGGTGCCCCCAAATGACATGACCACTAAAAATTTAACCCATGATTTCATAAGAAAGGGAGTATAGTATTTGACAGCAAACTTAGCCAATGAAAATGAGGGTAAACGCTTTTCGGAAGCACATGATAGTAAAGCTTCTTCCTGTTGCAAACTAGCTGAATTTATAGCATTAGGCAATGTACGGGAATTGTTGCATGTCTTAGGTAATACCGAAGGAGATGAGTTTCTTAAACGATTGGTATTCCTTTGGTTATTATTCATTGAGGGTGTTGGATGATTAGTAGGTTTCTCTTTCCATATGGGAAAACAACAACAAAATATATCCGCTCTTCCGGCTGTTCGTCTTCGTAAATCCAATGATATCATGGCTGGGAAAACCAATAAAGCAGCAGCCAAATTGAAACACATTACTATGGCAGCTTGAAGACAGAATACCTTTAAGGCGGGCACTGGTATAAACACAGCAGCAAAGAAAGCTCCGGTAGTAGTACAAGCACTAAACAAAATGCTAGGACCAACTTTTTTTAATATGAATTTTGTCTGTTCCTTTCGATTACTTTCCGCATAAGCAGCTGTTAACATAAAAATATGATCGACTCCTAAACCCAAAGCCAAAAAGGGTACCACTTGGGTACTAGCCGCATTGAAAACTATACCCAAAATAGCGCATAAACCCAAACCAGCAGCTGTAGAAAAACCAATTAATAATACTCCAGCTACGCCCACACTGGATTGTCCTCTAACCGGATCACGCCATCTTATTAAAGTACAAAATGCATAAATTACGGTAGCCATAACACCAATTACAATACTTAATGGTTTAGGATTGGAGAATTTTTCTAAAATATCATCCAAAGTAGCAGAAGAGAAAACATAAACATCATAGTTTTTGGCTACTCTGGAATTTTTCATAATATTTTCTACTTCTTTGGAAAAATTCCTTTGCCAAGCATTTAATACTTCCCCAGCCTTTTCCGGAGTCCAACCAATATGATGTACTTTATAATTATCATTCCATAAATCATACATTTCCTTTTCAGTCATTAGTTGAACAACAGTTTGTAAACCTTTAGCTTTTCTTAAATGACCAGTACGATTTCGCTGAACTCCACCGACAATAAGCTCCTCCGGCCAGTGCATGTATTTGGCGGCAAAGCCATAGCATCCTCCCGTTAATATCGCTCCTACATCTAGAGGTTGTGTACTATTTTTATTGGGTGCCGTTTCGGGACATTGTGGATCTTTAGGATTAAGACAAGGTTTTTCTGTGTAACCAGACGTGATGGCCGCACGTTTCATATATTGTTCGAATGTATCGAAATCGAAGGAGATTTTTTGATCGCTCATTTGTTTTTTCATCGATTGCATAAGACTAGAGGGATTTAAGGAACTCCAGGTTATACGTTTATCCATGCCACTAGTAAACAAGAGAAAGGGAGAGAAAAATCGGAAAAAAATAAAAATTTTGTTAAAAAAACATCTTAAATTCGGCTTTAGAAAATTCTAAATAAAATTAAGATTTTTCATTTAAAATTGAGAAATTTTCAATCAAAACTGAAAAAATTGAAGAATAAAAAAATAAATTGGGACTTTTCATATCAAAATCATAAAATTTCATAAGAAATCTAGATCATTAAATTAAGAAATTTCCAAATTAAATTGGGATTTTTCATTAAAAATTTCAGAGTTTTTATTCCAATTTGCGAACATTTAAACTAAAATCGGAATTTTTCTTTTGAAGTAACGAAATTATTAAATGATAATAATTCAGAAAATTAGAAATGACATTCGAAATTGAGATCATTACATATGAAGTTGGAAGAAATAAAAATAAGGATGCATTTAAAAATTTTTATTTGAAATTCGGAAATTCCATTTGGAATTACGAAACCACTAGGATTTTTTAATTGAAATTTAGAAAATTAGATATGAAATTGAGAAAATTGCAAATAAAGTTAAGAAAATTTAAATAAGAAAAAATTTGAGAATTTTTATTTGCAATTTAGAATTTGTATTTGGAATTAAGAAAACCACTGGAGAAATGAGTTATGTTTTGTGAGGTTGCATGACATAACCCCAACACACATTATACTAATTAATATTAAGCAGTGGAATTATGTCTCAAAAGTTTTCGGACCTCCAAACTGCGAATTTGCAAAAGATGAAAATGGACTTAAAGCAAAAAAATATTGTTTTTATTGTTCTCAATTTCATAGGGAAATTCCCAGATTCAAATGAACATTCTTAATTTTTAACAGAATTTCTCAATTACAAATGGAAATTCATTATTCAAAATCGAAAATCTAATTTTCAATCAAAAATTTTGAAATTCATTTGAAATTATATAAAATTTAATTATAGAAATTCAAAATTTTTTTTAATATCAAACGAAAAAACATAATTTTAATTAAATAACAATTTCAAATCTTAGTTTTAAGGGGCTTTTCCTAATTTAAATTAAAAATCGCTGTTTTAAATGGAATTTTCTTATTATTAAATGAAAAATTCCCAGATTGAAATGAACATTCTCAATTTTTAAAAGAATTTCTCAATTACAAATGGAAATTCTTAATTCAAAATTAAAAATCTAATTTTCAATCAAATATTCTGAAATTCATTTGAAATTATATCAAAATTAATTATAGTAATGTGAAATTTTTTAAATATCAAACAAAAAATCTCAATTTTAATTAAATAACAATTTTAAATCTTAGTTCTAATGGGCTTTTCCTAATTTAAATTAAAAATCGCAGTTTTAAATGGAATTTTCTCATTATTAAATAAAAAAACTTAACTTAGTAATTTGAAATTTGTTAAATATCAAACGAAAAAGCACAGTTTTAATTAAATAACAATGTAAAATCTTAGTTTTAATGGGCTTTTTCTAATTCAAATTAAAAATAGCAATTTTAAATGGAATTTTCTCAATATTAAATAAAAAATTCCCAGATTCAAATGAACATTCTCAATTTTTAACAGAATTTCTCAATTACAAATGGAAATTCTTAATTCAAAATTAAAAACCTAATTTTCAATCAAAAATTCTGAAATTCATTTGAAATTATATAAAATTTAATAATAGTAATTTTAAATTTTTTAAATACCAAACGAAAAAAGCACAATTTTAATTAAATAACAATATCAAATATTAGTTTTAATGGGCTTTTCCTAATTCAAATTAAAAATCTGATTTTTAAATGGAATTTTCTCATTATTAAATGAAAAATCTTAATTTCATATTAAAGTTTCTTAATTTGAAATAAAAAATCTCTTTCTTAATTTCATGTGAAAAAGCTCAATTCAAGTTGGTATTGTCTTAAAAATTGTTTAAAAAAAAATGTTGCCGAAAGATGGTGAGTACCGATAATTTATTTAAAAATAGCTTTTAATACTTACGGTATTTGTACTGGAAATTCTGGTCCCAACAATTGACTACCCTCCCAAAAACAGTCGAGCGGTGTTATTATCGAACATGGTATTAAATGTTTAAATATCTGTTCGATAAAATACGGCCCCTCAAAACTAGGCGTTGTTGGTGAATTACATATATCTCTTAAACTCCAATCGGTATCGAACATATGAATCTTTACCGCCGTCGCTTTTTTCAATACTTCCAGATGTGACAACAAAGCTTGCGGGTGTAATACTGAGGCATTTGGATCGTGGGCCGTTTGTATTAGCAGCTGGTGCGTTGAACTTTCAGCCTCTCCAATAGTTTTTTGTGTATACGCCAGTTCGGATTCTAGCCGACCACCCTCTTGTATCCATAGCTGATGTACTTTTGAATGAATTTGTCGCTGACTTAAGGCCAACACAAAATGTACTTAATACTAGAATGGCTACAAATAAAACTTTGCCGGCATGTTTTTGTACTGAACTACCTAGAGATTCGAGGTGGGATTGAAATACTGAACGCAGATATATAGCTGTACGATTACCACGGGCTTTGCCCTAAAAATAAAAGAAGAAAAAAAAAATATGATTAGAAATTGTTTATAAACATTTTAAAAAAATTTGTAAATACTACGACACTGTTTTTGTGAGTTGCCAACTTAAATGGCAACTTTTTTTTTTTTTTAAAGAGAAGCAACACAGAAAATTCTTCTTACTAATTAATATATTATTTTTCTAAATTGTTGTTGTCGTCACCAGGAATCGAACCCGGCACCATCTGTGTTACAGTCCAACACGCTAACCATTACACCACAACGCCTTTAGTCATTGCAATAAAGTTTGGTCCATAGATTACATTGATTCTTACTTTTTGAGTGGTCCACACTAGAAATAAACATTTGGGCAGTTGCTGCAGTTTATTTCTATTTAGTTAGTATGACTGGGTCAGCAATTGAATTTTGAGAATTTTTTTTTATAAAAAACATCACATAATTTGGTATCTAGAGTGAATTTTCATTATAGACTAAATTGATAAAGTGCAAATTTTTTTTTTTAATTATTACCGAGTACAGCGGAAGTTTTTTTTAAACATATTGGGCTTTGTGACTATTCAGCCAAAACTTTTAAATAGCTTAATACTAAAATCCGAAAAATGGAGTTTTAAAAAAATTAAAGTTTTGAAGGAGCAAACAAAATTTTCATAACCTCAAAAACATTCTGATTTCCTGCAAATAAGTAACCCTAAACCCAAAATAATCGCGACTTTCTTTTTAAGTTCTAGTATGTGACAAACATTTTTTGTTAGCGTTTGTGTATATTTTTGGTGGTGTAATATATATTTTAAAATGTGATAAATACAGGGTGTCCGCCGGGAAGGTATACTACTTTATTTTGCCGCTATTTTGGTAAACATTAGCCTTGACAGTTCATATTTGGCAGTCGTGAAGTAGACACGTGGTAAATTTATTATGGAAAAATATTCGATAATCCAACGTGTTTTAATCGTTAAAGTATTTTATCAAATGTGATCAATTGTGATATGATTGAAAACTTTTTAACGCCACAACTGCATGCTTTGGGCTTGATTAATATGTGGTATCAACAAGATGATGCCACATCGCATACATCCAGGATTACAATGGAATTACTGCGAGACCTCTTTCCACAACAAGTTATTTCAAGAAATGGTGATGTTGATTGGCCTCCACGGTCGCCTGATTTGACTGCTCCGGACTTCTTTTTGTGGGGATATCTGAAAAGCAAGGTTTATGCAAACGAACCAGAAACGCTTGAACAACTCAAACAAAATATTCGTGATGAAATTAACGAAATACCGCGTGAAATGTGTGAGAATGTAATGAAAAATTTGCTCAAAAGGGCTCGCATTTGTGAGGCTAACAGAGGCGGACATTTTACTGATATTGTATTCCATACATAATTGCCGACATTAAATAAAACATTTATCAATATAAGATCTATTCTCTTTCATTTAATCAAAAATTATAAACAAACAAAGTAGCACACCTTTCCGGCGGACACCCTGTACAATGAGATCTATAAATTGTTGTAGGTTTAATTAAATCCTAGCTAAAACTGCAATTTTAAGTTTGATTTAAACTTAAAACCGCAATTATTTTTGAGCTTTTAATTATAAATAATTAACACTGATGGATTTAGTATGTTAAAAAAAAAAGAAATTTTGAAAATATTTAGCCTCAAAGTGATTTAAAATTTTTGATTTAAAATTACTCAACAATTTTGCTAACACCGACATTTTCATTGTCCCTCTTGTGCCAGATCGCTAACAGCGCCAGCTACGTATTTTAAACTGACAAATTTATTCTTTTAAAAAAGTGGATTCGCTTTTATTTCGCTGTCTAAACAGGTTATAAAGTAAACTGTTTTCTATTTAACTTGTTTATTCGAATTGCCAACCATTTTTAGGTTATATTTTATTGACAACTTCCTGTTAGTCATTATTTAGTGTTTTTTTGATAAGTAATAAAATAAATTTGATTTTTTTTATTACCAACTAAAATAAAAATATCAATTTAATTTTTATTATCATAAAAAGTAAGTCATTAAATTAAAAATATATAATATAATGCCTTAAAAGGCAATTATAGATTCAAAAAATAAAATAATAATGAACTATTTCTTAAAGTATTTCCGCGATTGATTAGTCAAATAATTTTAGCAAGACATTTCAATACTTTTTGCAATTCCTGCCGTAATTTTTTTTATTTAAAAATTTAAATTGAAAATTTATTTGATTGACAGATTTAAAACATTTATATCAAAATAAAAAAAAAATGAAACCCTTATGTTGGGCGCCAAAACGTAAATCTTTGTTTTATTTTTAATAACTTAGTTTATTTTATTTAAAACTAAGTGTTTAATTAAAAATGCTAGACTGTTATTTATAAAAATATTAAAAATGCATTTTTTCCGTTGTTATTTTATTTTATTGACTACAGAAAAATATTTGAAAATTTTTAAAGAAAATTCATAAGAAACTATAGTTCTTTTAAATTTTCTTTTGACTATATCCTCCGCTTTTATTTTATTTTCTTGTTCTTTCATTTATTGACTTGTTAAATATTGGCATTAATTTTTTGCACGTTACCTTACCAAAAACGTGTCTAGTTCATAAAGACGCCGTCTTTAGTTGTTGAAATCGTTCAGTGTCTTTAAAATGTCATGCTGGTTTTTGGCTGTTTTTATGTGATAACTTTATTTTTCCTTGTTACTTCCCGAAAATTCACTGCAGGAATTCTTTAAAACTTTGTTAAAACTCCATGCTAAAACAATAAAAAAAAAAAAATAAAAAATCCTAAAACGAAGAGCCGTTGTGTTAGGTCTGGGTTTTTGAGTTGTTGTATTATTGTATGTACAATTTCAAGTAGAATATATTAAGACATCACTGGTATAAAACGGCTACAAAACAATTTTAAAGGCCTGTTAACACTTTTATGGCTCAACAACAGGCGTTCCTTCTTATTTTTTCTGAGGAGTTTGTAACATTTCAATTTCAATGGAATTTTATGTATCTGCGTGTGCAGAAGAAAGATATCTTTGATGACAACAGTGGATAAATGACATACAGTAAAACCCGCTTAAGACAAACTCCGAGGGACAAAAAAATTAGTTCGCCTTAAGCATAAGGTTCGTATTAAGCGGGGGTTTTTTTAACGATAAAAAATATTTATTCAAACAAAAACAATATTATTCAGATTTTTACATTAATAAAAGATAAAATTAGCATTTCATGCATTCACAATTAAAAATTCAATTAAAATTCTTAATTTTTTTTTTTTTTAAATCTGTTATTTTTTCTTAATGACTGAATTAACGATTTTATTCGTTATAAGTTTTTCTATTACCAAAATATGATTGTCAGCTTCTTCGGCATACGATTTTGTTCGAATATATTTGTTTATGTTTATTAAGCTATTGTGTACCGTTTGTATATTTCGACTTCTTCATCAGTTGACAAATTTTCAACATTGGGAGGATTAACAATTTCCAATATTTCTTCATCAGATAAAGTATGTGACGTCAAAATATTAGCATATATATCTAGAAAGTCATCCACGGATATGGAATTCATACTAGGTCTATCCCATAAAACGAATAAGGAGTGTACTAAACATGGTAATTTGTATGAACACGAGTTTTTGGGACTGCTTAAAACAGTTCGTAATAACCGAGAGTTCGTATTAACCGAGTTCGTATTAAAAGATGTTTTTTATATGAAAATTATTGCCAAAACGTCGGGACTTTTAAATTAGTTCGTATTAACCGAGGGTTCGTCTTAACCGAGGGTTCGTCTTAAGCGAGTTTTACTGTATATCGTTTTTCTATTAGTTGTTGTTAGTATTTTTTTTTTCTTAATCCTCCTAACGATCTCCTGTTGTTCTAGCTAAATTCATTTGGACAATAGAGACAATATGACAATTCTCTATAGACTTAAAACATGTCATTCAAACATGATTTACTACTAGATGGTGTAAAATTTCTACTTAACAAAAATGTTCTTATATTTAAGAAAAGAATTCTTTTTATTTTATTAAAAAAAAAAAAACAAAACTAATGATCTATAGAATTTTATGCTTTAATTTATTTTAAAATAACTATTGTTTTGAGTTTACAATTATTTTGTTAAGTGTATTTTACCTTAACCATTACTAATTTCTAACTAACGGTAACACTTGTTTTTGAAAGTTTTACATTTTGTTACGCTTAACAACACTATAAGCTGTCATTATCATAAGTTTATATTAACTAAATTAAAAACTCCACGTGTAGTTTTATTTTTCTTTCATATTTATATTTTTGTGTTAACAATTAAATAAAAAACTAGTTTTTTTCAAATTAAATGTTTGATCATCATTAATCATTATAAAACATTTTAATTTTAGTGTTGTGTTAAAGTTTAATCAAACATAAGCATTTTGTGTGGATGTTTTTGTCGGGTTAGTTTGTTTTTTTTTTATTTTTGAAAAATATGTTTTCATTAAAATGTTTACAACTTAATTTAGTAGAAAACAAAAAAAAAAACGACCAACAATTTAATTGTATATAATACTTAATTATACAAAAACATTTCAAATATGTTAAAAAAAAAATAAAAAGTAATAAAAAGAAAAAAGAAGTCTTTAAACAATATGATGGTGGTCTTAAAAAATAAAGCCAGTTCCATTTAAAAACGGGGAAGCGAAATATAAATTAGCATAAATTTTAAATTTATCATTAAATAATCATATAAAAAATGATGTTTAAATTTCAAATTTCTTAAGACCACCCATTTATTTATTTTTTTTTTATAGATTTTTAAATATGTTTAACTAAGACAAACAATAACATAAATTATAGAAACTGAAAATGAACAAACACAAGAAAAAGTATCTTAAACTTAAGAAAAAGAAAATGTTATCCTAGTGTTGTAATAATATAGAGTATTTGATGGACCCAATACTCGGTTAATAATAATAATAATACTCGCCAAAAAAAAGAAGCATGTTAAAAAAAAAAAAAAAAAAAAAAAAAGACAGTTTTTATACATCAGAAACAAGGGTTGGCATTCAATAAATTTTTATAATAACGGTATTTGGCTTCCACAGTTACATCAATACGGAAATAAATAAACTAAAAAGCTATTCCATTAAAATTGTATTACTGTTTTTTTTTTATTTATTTTATTAATTAATAATTATATACTATTACCCTAACCGAGCACTAGCTACTTCGGCGCGTTGTAGCGAAAACAGACCAGTGCCTCTGGTGAGAATCGAACCCACGACCCCCGCACTGATGAGCCAACACGCTACCAACTAGCCTACCGGGCGCACATTTATATAACTGGTTTTATTTCGCTATTTTATGGGTAAATTAACCCTGTGATATTAGAAATTAACCCTGTGATGTTAGAAGACACATGCATGCCACTATTGGAACCGTACACTCTGGGAACTTCCGCTTTAAAAATATGTAGTTGTTTGGGTTGTAATACAGTTTCTTTATTTTTAATGTAAATTTCAGTCATTTGTAGAACAAATTAAACTTTTTACTAACCTTGTAGTTCATTTAAAAAAACAAACCACACCAACTGACTGTTTTATGATTTTACATTAATTTTTTACAGTAGTTTTTTGTTATTTAAAACAAAATAAATGTTTGTTTATTTTTTACTAACTTGTGGTTCATTTTTACTACAATTGTTAGTTATTTTTTGAACATTAAAAAACAAATGACAATGTTAGTTGAATTTACTGATATGTAAGTCGTCCTTTCTTTAAATGAAATTTCATTTGTTTTTAACAACATTTGCAGTGGTCTTTACCTACATAGTATTCTTAATGTAGTTTTAAAATGTTCATTTCGGTATTGATGTGGTCGTTGGAGGTAACTACCATTATAATGAAAAGGTAGTGTTTACCAAACCTGCCATAAACAGATTCGTAGCGATAACCGTATTTTTTTGCAAATCGAATAGTTTAGTCTTTGTTGTGTGTACAATTGTGGAAAACATATAAGGTTTTCGTAAATTGTTGTAATAGACAGTGAATTTAATCTACTTAATTAAAGTTAATCCATTTTTTAAGCTTCGTCGTTTACATATTTTTTGACAGTCAAAAGTTTAAGTTGTCAGCTAAAAGATTAACTTTGTCAGTTTAAAATATCAAGGTGGCAACGAGGCGGGAAAAGTTATATGTAAAGATTAAGGAAAATTGTAAATATTTAACCAAAATTGCTCTGAATATGCAATTTTATCATTTATTTTGTATTTTAAAAACCCAAAAACATTAAATCGGCGAAAACATCAAAGATAATATTTATTTAAAGAGAATTTTAAAAATTCTACTCACGCAGACGCACCCACGGAATAATTTGGCTCAAGCAAACATGTGTGAGTAGGAAAAAATACTACGTGAGAGTATTTCTTCCTACTCACACTCACGTTAGTAAAATGTGATTCTGCTCACGTGACCATCTCTAGTTATAACAAAACGCGGAGGCACATTTAATAAGTACCCAGTATCTAGTTTCAAAATAGTAACAATATTAACTGTTAATCAATATGGTTATTCTGCTTTTATCAAGGTTGGCCACCGATACATTTCCAATACCGTTATTTATTCAAAACCCATTCAAATTGAAAACCGATACCAATACTGAATCCAAAAATACAAGTATGCCGTAAACGTTTTTCTTATTACCGGTATCATACCGGTAATAAAAATATAGATTTTTTAATACAAAATATCGAAGATTGCAAAATAATTTAACTTTTTGTTAATAAAATATCGTATTGCATACTTAATGTCCGGCTATAAATTTTTGCTTTATGTTTTTTAACAACAACACATAATTAATTGTGAAATGCAGTTTTTCAATAATGTACCAGTTATGTATCGGTATTTATGTTCCATCGATGCCAATACCGTTATTCGTTTTGGTTGCCAACCTTGGTTTTTATTGAGCAGTTAATCCACTCTTTACTAAATTAACATTTTTGTGTAAATTAGCAAACAACTTTTTTCTATGAGAAAATTCGATGTGTAAGGTTTAATGGAAAAAATTTATAAAATATGCTGAAAAGTTTGAGATAAGTTTTTCGGATTTTATTAAGTTTCTTACGTCCCTTTTGCAAAAATAAAAAATCGAGTTAAGGTCTACATCAACCTATCAACATGTGACATTTCAAAAGAATTGATGTTAAGAGTTCTCCAACGGCTAAATATTTTGATTATTAGCGTTTATAAATTCACGATAACGAAGCAAATCTGGCGGTGTGATTTTAAACATTACACAGAGAGCATTTTATTTTATGAGTTTTAATAATTAAAGTTTTTTACACAAAGTGTAAGCAAATTTTCTGTAATAAAAAGCTACATAATTTTATATGTAATTTTTTATGAAATTTCTCAATTTAATGCAGAAAAAAATTAAAACTCAAGAGACCAACAAACCTTCGTTGATTTCATGCAAAAACTTTATTAATTTATTAAAAACACGCCATAGATCCACTAGATATTCTTCACCCAAACTTGGCAGATATTTAGAAAAATGCTTAAATACGAAATTTTTGTAATTTTGTTGCGCACTTTATTTATATTAGTAAGCAAAGTTGAAACTTTGACAGAATATGAATTATGAGTTTTATAATTATAAAATATATAAAATATTAATTTTTTAAGTTAACCGATTTTTAAAATTTGTTGAAAACTATTGTGGTTTTTGATCATTTTTTTAAATTGTACTATGGTAAGCTTGATATTATAATTATTTTTAAGTGTAGTAGTACTTTGATAAAAACTAGCTATTATGTTTTGAGTAAAAAGGGATTAAATTTTAACATATTTTTGACTTTGTGTATAGTAAAATTCATGGTCCGATCGGTCAGATTTCCAAAAAATAATTACGATTGTATTTTTTTCATGGACATAAATATAAAAAAAATGTAAAAGTTTACTTTTTAATTTAAAAAATTAAATTTCTAAGTAATTTTTGAAAAAAGTCATCAATAATGGCAAAAATTTATTTTTTCAAATAATTGTCTGGCAACTCTAGATTAAAAACTTTTTTATTTTTATATTTACGATTTTAGTCAAGATGTTAAGTTAGTTTAAGTTTTTAAAACCATTTAATGTTCTTTATCAAGAAAAATAAAAAAACAAAGTCGTTTAAAAATACTGGGTTGAAAAAGCAACAGTTTGTCCATAATGAGTTAAAATAATATAGACAGGGATGGCAGATATTATCGATAAAATACCGTTATCGATTCAGAACCCTTTAAACTGGCTATAGTTATCCCTAAAATACCGCTACAGAAATAATTTATATAAAGTAACCGATATAACTAAAATACCAATATCCTTAAAATACCGTTACCCAAATAATTGAAATACCGTTATAACTAAAATACCAATATCCTTAAAATACCGTTACCGAAATCACTGAAATACTGTTATCGCTAAAATACCGGTACCGAATTAATTGAACTAGCGGTATCCTTAAAATACCGTTACGGAAATAATCTGACAAAATCAGAAAAAATAATCGCTGTAAATAGATATATATTTTCCTAGAGCATGATCACAAACTAGCTAATTAGAATTCGGACATACTAAGCCTAAAATTACCGATGTGCATTTACATTACCTGAATAACTTAAATAACGTTATCTTTATAATATTGTTACCGAAATATCAGAAAAACCGTTATCTTTAAAATAACGTTACCGAAATAAACTAAAATAGCGTTACCGCTAAAATGCTTACGGAAATAACAAAAACGCTTAAAACCGTTACCGAAATAACTAAAATATTGTTACCCTTAAAATACCGTAATAAACGTTACCCTCACCGAAACACGCATCGAATCGGTTACCATCCATGAATGTAGTTGATTCTGTCAGTGTACGGATTCACTCAGAATTGGCACTTAGTCAAAAATATTTTTTGTTGAACCATTAACTCTATTTTTTTGTTTTTTTTTATTAAAAAATTTCGGTTATTTTTGCTGGGCTGGCAAATCTGACAACAGGTTTTTAAAATTCAAAACGTCAGATCCACTATACAGAGAGAGAATTTTAGTGGCCGAAATAAATAATGAAAGATTTCAGTAAAGTAATTAAAGTTTTCTTGGCAAAGTGAACGGAAAAATTCTTAACATTAATGATATGAAAAACTACATATAACTTGTATTAGCTTAATGAAAAGTTTCAATGGACGAGTGAGTTCCAGGGCAACTTCATTGCTTTTATGTAAAAATTCATTAATATCATGCGAAGAATTCTCTCAGCGATGATTTTTAAAAAAGTAAACAAATTTGTTTAAAATTAGGGCGAGAGTTTTTGAAAGTCGCTGAATATTAACTAGACACGAGATTTTAAAAACTTAACTATTTGAAAATTTATTTTATAATATATAGTTTTTATAGAAACATAACCACATAAAATATATTTGATTGACAGTAGGCCATTGACAATGGGCCTCACGTTGGGCGCCAAAAGTTGAATGTAGTAAAAAATTTGTCAAATTTTTATAGCGTTTAAAATAAAAAAAGAATTATGTCATTACACTAAAAGTTAAGCAAATTTTTTAAAATAAATTGAAAAATTCTTTTATAATTATTTAACATCACTAGGAATATAAAATGGGTTTGAAGAAACATTATAAATTACTTAAAAATAAATTTAAGAAAAGGAAAAGAATACTTAAAACATTAGCTGTCAAAATATGAAATATAAACATTTTACATTTTGACATTTACCAAAATTCTGAAAAAAACAACAACAAAATATTACAAACCCTTTAGAAATACAACTAATGGAACTATCTGCATACAGAAAAATGGAATTGACAAACAAAACAATAAATTCGTTAACAACAATTTTCACTGATTGACATTTGTTCATTTCATTTAATCAATGTTTAAACAAAACAACAAATAATAATGGAGACATACAATTTCGAAAAAACAAAACTACCACACAAAACACATAAATATTTCAAAGATCTTTGGCAATGATAGCAACACAATCATTAAATAAAACTAAAAAAAAAGAAGAGGGGAGATCTCTGAAAAAAAAACTTCAACAAAAAATAATCAAGTCTACTAATAAAAAAAAAACATAAAATGCATTAAGAAAAAGCACACGGCTAACATACACACTGTGCTCTATTCCCATACCCATAGTCTTTACAAAGCAGGACCACCCATATAATGATTGTGTCAAATTTCCATTTTGGTAATAAATGAAATCCATAACAAATACATTCATACATTCGTACACACAACAAACGCTCTAAGCATTTTTATTAATATGATAAAAAAAATTTAATGGGGAGGTGTATATCGAAAAAAAAAAAAAAAATATATAATAAAAATAAAAACTAAATCAAATCATATGGAAAAAATATTTAGAGGCTTTAGTAATAACGTCATAATATCCATTTTAAGCAAGCATGCATGTGTATGACTTTATATTTGGAAAATTAAATTTTAAAATTATTAAAAAAGCCGTATGGGGGAAATTATTAAATTATAGTAAAAAAAGAAATAAAAATAATTATAAATTTTATGTTACAATGGATTATTGATAGATTAAATATTGAAAGAAAAAAAAAACCTGTAATTATGAAATTACACGCACACAGGGAAACTTATAATTGTTTTAATTTTTAGTATATATGTATGTACATAAATGGTCCTTCGAACCGGATATGAAAATGAGCCCATTTAGAATAATTATTAAAAAGAGAGAAACCCCGGGTTGACCTCGCTAGATCAGCTTCAAAACATAACAATCAGAAATTCGTGTCAATCATCAATTGGTCATTATTTACCAACCGTTCCGTTTTCAAAAAATTACTTTTAAATGGCTATATTTTCAAACTGGAAAAAGATAATTAGGTGGGTTAAAAACCTTAAAATAATTCAACATCTTGGCTAAAATAGTGAATAAACAAATTGTAGAAAATTTTTATCCAGAGTTGTTTTTGCCCCATTTTTTGATAGGACCTTTTTCAGAAATTACATTTAAAATTTTTACTGTAACGTGGATGAAAAAATACGAATATTTATTTTTCCGATGAAAATTTGTTAATCAATTGAAGGGCTTATTGTAAAAACATGATAAGCCACATTCATTTTTTTTTTATGGATTTTCGATGTTTTCTAGACATCCATTGATTAAATTTTGATAGAAGCCTTGCTTAAACATTTATTACAAGTACCTAGGCCATAAATGTCCTGCAAAAGGCAAATTTTTTTGCATTTTTCAACCTTTAAACGACGAAAACAAACTAAAAATAAAATGTGGCTTATCAAGTTTTTACAATAAGCCCTTCAATTGTAGATAGATTAGATTAGACTAGAAGTTGGTATTTTGTGCTGCCAGCAAATACACCCTATAGGTTCAGGCTCCCTACGAAGCCAACTATCCAACCAGGTAAACAGTTCCAAACGTCCGATGGTGTCACTAATCGACCACCAAAATAACGCACCCTCCTGTCGGAGAGCCTCGGACATTTGCAGAGAACATGCTCTGAGGTCTCGGGTTCCAATTCACAAAACCTGCACGTATCCGTAGAGGATCGTCCCATATTGTACAATTGATACCTAAGGCCACAGTGTCCCGTGAGGTAACCCGTCACGGTCCTTAGTTCGCCCCTCGTTATAGACAAGAGTTTCCGCGACCTCCCCCCAGAGGGAGATATAAACAGCCTCGCCTGTCGCTGCCCAGGCGATCTGGCCCAATAGGCCCCAAACTCCGACTCCCTCCATCTTCTGAGCCTCTCTCTGACATACCCATTGGGTACGCCACAGAAGGGTTCAGGGCCAATGAATTGTCGACGAGCTCCGCAGTTGGCTAATCAGTCAACCCGTTCGTTGCCCTCCTGACCCTCATGGCCAGGAACCCAGCCCTAGACGATTTAGAGAGTCGATACATTCCTTAACCAGACTAGATGATACATCTTGAGCCCTCAAGGCACCAAGTGCCGCCTGGCTGTCAGATAGAATGTAGATCGTGGCCCCACGTGTCCTCCTCCGCAGACACTCTTCCACACAGATACAGATAGCGAAGACCTCCGCCTGAAAAACGGAGGGATATTTGCCATGGGCAGAGCACGCTAAAATCCGGGTCCGACAACACCCGCCCCCGTATCCATGTTCGACTATTTTGAGCCATCCATTCAAATACACGATGTATAAAATATTCCAAATTTTATTCCGTTTTCTCTCAAAACATATAAAAGGGCTGGTTTTTATTCAAATACTACTACACTTATAAAAATTTTTAAAAAATGATCAAACAATTTTAAAAAATGATCAAAAACCACAAACAATTTTAAAAATCAGTTAACTTAAAAAATATATTACTTGAGCCAAAGTAAACACTAAACATTTTTTATATAAATAGAACATTTTTGGTCTTCAAAGTTTGGTAACGTCATGATGCTTGTTAGGAAAAGATCCTAACCACGTGTTTGATTACTACTAAGACACAGGATGGAACAAAATTGATAATTAACAGGTTTTTTGTTAAAGCTCTGCCTATTCTGGAGGCTCTAGCTTTTCTAAAACTTCGGGTTCTGATGAGATCTTTAGCCAGATCGAAATACTAGTATGAACCTAGCTAATATGTTTGATTTGCTTTATTTTTGTAAATATACGGAGATTGGAGGCTCGTATAAATTAAAAATAAAAAATTAATTTATTATATTTTTGCATTAATATTTGCCCAAAACTAAAATTTAAAAAAATAATCTATATCCGTGTAGTATTCATATTCAAAGTTTCAACTAATATATGAAATGCAACACTGCTCCCATCAAGTACCACCTGTTAATAGACTAGTGTCAAACTTTGAGCAAGTTCCGTCATTTACTTTGCGTTTTACAGCTGTTCAAAG
The DNA here is from genome assembly GCA_021234595.1 of Delia radicum. Classification (NCBI taxonomy): domain Eukaryota; kingdom Metazoa; phylum Arthropoda; class Insecta; order Diptera; family Anthomyiidae; genus Delia; species Delia radicum. Next base: position 32,818,837 of record CM037855.1, read on the forward strand.
CATACCTCGTGGATTTTTTTTTAAATGGAAAAAAGTGAATTTCGAGTGCTCATTAAACATTATTTTTTGGGGAAAAAAAAAAACGTCAATCAAACCAAGGAAAAGCTTGATAAATACTATGGGGACTCTGCTTCATCAATTTCAATGGTAAAAAAGTGGTTTACTGACTTTCGTTGTGGTCGCACAAGTACAAATGACGCTGAACGTTCTGGACGGCCAATTAAGGTCAATACACCCGAAAATGTCGAAAAAATCCACGATATGGTGTTGGCCGATCGAAGAGTAAAAGTGCGTGAGATTGTTGATGCCATAGGCATTTCATATGGCAGTGGGGTTTCGATTTTAAATGATCAGTTGGGTTTAAGAAAGCTGTCTACAAGATGTGTGCCGCGTTTGCTCTCAATTGACCATAAACGTAATCGTGGCACGCGGGATAATCCACATCGATTACTTCCAAAGGGAAAAACAATAAACGGAGAATATTATGCTAACTTATTGGACCGATTTAACGAGGATTTAAAAAAAAAACGACCCCATATGGCCAAGAAAAGCATATTTTATGAACCTCGAAAAATCCTATTTTTTAGACGGAATACAAAAATTGGAGAAACGTTGGACTAAGAGTATTGAGCTGAAAGGAGATTATGTTGACAAATAATTTTTTTTTTTGCAAAACAAAAACTGTTTCATTCAAAAAGTCTCGGACTTATTGATCCGCCCTTGTATCCAACATGTTCGTAAAACTTCTTTTAGGTCAAAACACATTGTGTGTAATAAATAAAATATTTTAATTATTATTTTTACAAAATTGTTGCCTTAATATTGGAACTTTTTAGCCGGTCGTGATATATCAAAAATGTTTGGACCATTTTTCTCAGGGGGGAATACATTTTAACTTTGTGTGACAAGGTTTTTTTTTACTACTCTAATGTTTAAATAGTGGATTTAAAAAAACGGGAAAAAATATTTGTTTTATACATTTTTGCTGTAGAGTCGAATACTTAAGTCAGATTTCATGTAAATGCTACTCTTTTTGCTCTGTAGGAAAAAGGACTCAAAATCAGCGTTTTAAACGTCAAAGCAAATGGAAGGGTTGCAAAAACCTTTAAAAAAAAACTAAGTATCACAAATTAAAATTTTAGTGACAAACTGGAATATATATTTAGAAAGCGCTGTGCAAAACTAAAAAAAATTAAAAATAACTTACATTTTTTATATAATAACTTCAGATTTTAAGGGTAATATCCGAAAAATGTAGAGATCTACTTTACCCGGACAACAACCTACACTATATCAAAGTTTTATTTTGTTATAAGATAAATGGCATAATAGGCTTGTTTTTTTTTCTATACATGTTACGAAATATCATACAAAATTTGACATTTTGCATGTTAAGTGTTAACTCTTTTAATTTCTTCAACGTCGATAAGTTGTCAGTTTGTATACAAGAATATTAAAATTACTGCCATTCGTTTTTTTTCTCATCCATGTTAAGTGTGAGGAAACAAACATGATTAATATAAACAAAGAAACAATATATTCAATTACCCATTACCCATACAATCTAGGACTTTGCCACCAGTACTTCCAGGTTGTAATATCTTCTGGGCGATATATCTTACAAATGTTTGCAGGGTTAGTACAAAAATACCCTTTGGATTATAGTAGGGCAATATCTTCTTATTAACTTAAAGGTGATAGTTTAGCAATATCTAGGATTTATCCTCCCGGTGATAATTTGGCTATAAAAAAAGTCTTAAAGTATCGCCGATTTATCTTCCGGTGATTGAAAATGCCATAATATATCACTGATTTATCTTTCTGGAGGATTGTTTTCGTATTGCCTGGAAATATCGCTTTCGGGTAACAAATATGCCCGACGGAAGAAACTTCATCAATACGAAAATTATTATTGCCGGCAATAAATGTTTACTGCAGGCGATATGATCGCGGAATCTTTGTCGTATTGCCTTGTTTTGCTGGGATTTTATGAATTTTTGGGAGGAGTATTATTTTTTTTAAATTCCTAGCAAAAGATCAAACGAAAGCGTATACAGAGAGAGAGTACACACCCTTATGAATATAAAAAAAAAAAAAATACATAGAAAACTGAACATAAACATTTTAAACCCCATTATAAATTTAAATAAACGTTGTTATCTCTCTTAAGTTATATTAAACAAAAAACCCGCATATTAGAAATATAAATACAAAATTTATACAAAAACCTTTTTACCCTACTTCCGAGAAATATTTTAAAAACAATTATGTTTAGAAAAAAGAAACAAACAAAAAACGCCTACAAGAATTTCCGGTTTTCAAGAGATTATCACAATTATCAAAAAACTAACAAATTTGAGAAACAATATTTGCAACAATCAATATCATCATTAAAGTAAAGAAAAATATACTTAAATCAATAATTTCTTTATTATAAAAAAAAACTATAAACCACCGCCGTTAATAATGAAGAAATCTTTTTAAAATGAAAATGAAGAGAAGCTGAAAAAAACAAATTATGAAGACATTAAATAAAAAAACCGACCACACTGAGCGCTATTATTTTTTTATTTTTTTTTTACCGAAAATAACCTAAAATTACGAAAAATCCTAAAAAAGAACTTGAATTGTATACAAAAACACACAAAAAATATACCGGAAAGAAAAAATACTTTATATACAAAAGTAATAATCACACATTCTGTGAAATATACAATTCATGAAAAATAAAGCATGGCAGTCAGCCAGAAATCCAACCAGCCATCTATTAAACGAGCCAAAACTACCAAAGTACTATTGTACAAGATCACACAGGTTACCTGTTCATAATAGTAGAGTAGTGGTAGATGGAGTAAAGTATTATAAAGAAAACGTCCCAGCTTACCTGGTCTTTTTTTTAAGTAAGACATTTATACTATAGTCAGCGTAAGATAAACGGACAGACAGACACATGGTTTGTGTTGAGTTGAGTTTTATAATAAAGAAATTAAATTGTACCAAAAAAAAAAAAAAAAACAATATCTTTAAGAGTTGGAGTAAAAGATCTAAGTCAATTTAGTTTTATTTTTAAAGCCGTCAGAACTTAAAAAATTATTAACGCCGCAGAATCTTTTTTGAATTTGTTTTGTTCAAGTTCCTTAAAAACACAATTTTAGTTTTTAATTATAAGTTTTTTTTTTTTTTTTTTTAAAATACAGCGTTCCAGGTTAACACACAAAAGGATTTTTCATTAGGTTCCACATTGGGTGCCATAAATGTAACAGTCTTTTTCAAATCAAAGGCATGTAAGAAGTAAGAAAGAGTTCATTTTTAAATTATGTTCCAGCAAAATACACAAACTAGGTAAGAACCCACGTTGGACGACAAAATGACAACTATTACAGTAGAAACTCGATTCTTGCACGTAATGAAAACCGGGCTCGGTGCAAGTTTCGAGGTTGTCGCAAGTACCGAGTATTAATTTCCCATACAAAATAAAAGGCACATACATCTGTTTAGAATCTAAGTTTAAGATTTCAATTCAAAACACTTAAGTTCAACGCATATTTTATGTGGAATTAAAGAAATTTAAAATTTTTGTTTGTTTTGTACAAAGTCGCTTGTTCAGTACTACACTGCTTCTTAGTCTCTGGAGCATCATAATATTGAACGCTGATATATATACATAATACAAAAATGTTGCAAGTATCGAGTTCAAAATTTTCGGATGTTGCAAGTACTGCGTGCGTAATGAAAAATATTCCTATGTTGCAAGAATCGAGGTATGCAAGTATCAAGTACAAGATCGAGTACTATTGTGCAAGAATCGAGTTACTACTGTAATTGTAATTATTTTTAAAAACAGGAGTAACAAAGGTTTTTCTTTTAATTAAGGCTTTAGCTTAAAGTAAAATGTTTTACTTTTAAATTTTAAAAAATTAAAACCAAAAGTAAAGAAATTAATAGGAAAGTATTGATTTTTAATTCAGAACACTAAAACACACAAAATCTTTTGATTATTTTATGGAAATTTTTTTTTTTTTTGGAATAAATATAACTTAAGAAAATGGAGGATAATTGTTTTTTTTTGTACGGATCTCTAGTTTACACCCAAAATATAAATTGTCCCTTACGGATTAGGATAAAACCAAAAAAAAAAAAACGTTCGGATTGCTCCAAGTAATTTAGAATTAGAGTTGATACCACCGAACTTTCGGTTGCAGAAACCAAGCGATTCGGTTGGAAGAACAATTTTGTATATCCAATATCTTTATAACCCATGACCGAAATGCTCGGTTGCTGTAAGTACTTCGGTTGCATAGCAACTATTACTGTTTTGACTGCCCCAAATTGAAATAGGGTTGAGACAATCGAATAATCGAATTGGAGTTGTTACAATCAATCTTTCAGTTGCAGAAACCAAACGATTCATCGATGAATTCAACTTTGGCATGGCATTTTTCAAAACTTCATTGGAAGGTTTTTGCAGCATTATATAAGCAGAGTCCTTTACATGACAAGCCATTGAAAATAACAAATGCATTCTTTGGTAGCACAATTTCTGCTAGAAAACTATGCTAAATTGTAACATCTCAAAAGTGAAAATTTTTTGTTTGTTGAAAACAAAAATAAAACCTCTTAAAATAACCGATGTATAAAATTTTTCAAAATGTGTTGAGATGTTGCTAATAAGTAAGGTATCCTTGGGGGACCTACCAAATCTCATAAAATTTGGGTATTTGAATAGAGGGGGAAAAAATAACCATGTAAACGTATTTAGCGTTTAAATCTTAAATATAGGTGGTAAAATATTTTGTGGATTCTTTAACAATTTTATTCACCGATTTGTCTCTCAAATATCGTTAGTTGAATGGCTAATTTAACTATGATTCATCTCGGAAAGTATGAAATAAGCGTAAAAACTCTTTACTCATTATGGGCCAACTGTTTGATTTTTCAACACTGTACTTTTAAACGGCTTTATTTTTTTTACTGAATAGAGTTAACTAAGTGGTTTAAAATGTTTAGTCTTTTTCAATTAAACCTTTTTCAAAAATATAAAAAAATTAGGTTTCATATTTTTGATCGCTATGTTGATAAGAAAATACAAAAATTTATTTCTCTGCTAAAAATTAGTTCATCGATTTATAAATTTTTTAAAAATATGACCGATTGGACCATGAATTTTTCAAATACACAGAGTCGAAAATATACCAAAATGTATTACAGTTTACAATTCTTTGTTGCCACATGACAATTTAAAAAAAATATCAATATTCACGATATAAAACAAAATTAAAAAATCTGTTAATTAAAAAAAAAAAAAATTTATATATTTTTAAAATTAAGATTTGTCCATAAAATTAAACAAAATGAACATTATTTAAATATCCATCTAATATTAATTTTTTGCCAAAAAAACTACAAAATTAGTGAAACATTGTTCTATAATACCTGCAAAGTTTGATTGAAAAATGCAGAGAAATAATTTGTTGGACGAGTTTTAATGGGAGTTTTTTACTAAACTGATGAAGTTTTGCTCACAATGTGTGTGTGTTAATAGATTTAATGAAAAAAAAATTTAACGAAACTTTTTTATTAGTCGTATGCATGGTATTCGAACCCGGGCCTCCATGGTGTCAGTAAGCCGCACTACAATCTGAGCTATCTGGACATGTTATGCTTGATAGATAAAAACATAAATGACTAGCTTGCACAAAATGTCCAGCTTACCCAAAAATCAAAAATAAGTAGTTATATATATAATTACTAGAGTTGAAAGAATAATGAGTCTAAAAATAGATTTTCAAACAATTTTGTGATCATTACTTTATATTTAAAATAATGATAAAAGTTAGTACTTATGGGGACGCATTATTTTATTTATTTTAATAATAGGAAAATTAACTAGTTATAGTAAGTCCTTATTATTTGTGTTAAAGTAATGCAGAGTAAGCTGGTATCATTACTGGCAGTACGAAAAGCTATGACATGTCATTGCCGTTTTCACACTGAGGCTTTAATAAGTTTTGATAAACAGAAAACCTGTTAAATTCCGAGGTTTTTCATGTGTGAAAAAACATTTCTGTAAGGAAAAGCCTCCAGATTCCAAAAACTTTTTCCTATACAAAAACTACGATTTTTCTTTAGAAAAAAATCAGATTTTTTGTCCTTTGATTCCAAGGACTTTTTCTGAAAGAAATCCCCTCGGATTCTTAGAAAATTTCGACAAGGAAATCATCAAATTCTCAGAACATACAATTACTCAAGTACTCACGATGGTCACTTGCACACGATGCAAATATGCACAGCTTGAATCGTCAATACTGACCAAGGCCGAAAAAGTTCAAAAAGTCGAATATCCATATTTGCATTGTGTGCAAATGACCATTGTGAACACCTTCATTAATCGTCAATACTGACCAATGATGAAAAAGTTCAAATTATCGACTATGCATATTAGCATTGTGTGCAAATGACAATTGTGAATACCCTTATTAATTATTTTTAATTGCATGTATAATTTGGATTTTTCTGTGTAACTTTGACTACCATCATGTGTAATTTTGAATTTCTCTTGTGGCAACACTGTTCACAAGACGACAGCATAATTGTCGGCTAAAATGCAAAAGGACGTAAATAACATATTTACTTTTTTACAGGAGAAGCTAAAAAACGTCCATAGATATTTGAACAATATCGTTAAAAAAACTGATAGTGTCCGACCGAACAGTTCGGCAAAAAAACTATATTTTGTCGATTTTTTGATATCTAGAGGCAATGATGACAAATTTTGGTATTGGAAACATGTTTGTTGAGCCGATTTAATTCGATTTTGTGTATAAAATTTAAGAGAAAAGCCGAAGTTAAAAGTTCGGCCGCCGAACTATTTTCGATTTGGCCGAACTTTCTGAGTCCGAACAGTGAATTCATTGCTTAACTACAGACTTTTCTTCAAATTTGACACTCAAAGTAGCATCTAATCAGCCGAATAAACATTTTTCCATCCGCCAAATTTGTCCATAATGCTTTAAAATACCGAATACAGACCACATGCATTTTCTGGCCGAACTGTTCGGTTGGACACTAAAAACTGATAGTTTTAATAGAACCAAACAATTTTGTGGAGAAATGTAATTCGATGCATTGCTTTATAATCACTTAACCCTACTTCAATATTTTTCAGGGCAATCAAAGAAAAAATGCGCGAAAACAAAAACATAAGATTCGAACATTTTTTATAAAACCGCTATATTTTTAGCGTAGAAGTCCAAAATTTTGTGTAGGCATGAAGTTTAGCCAAAAGAATCATAATCATCAATAAAACCGGATTTGGAAACTTTGTTAGTTACTCCATATATGATATGATATAACTCTCTCCTATAAAAATCAATACAAATGTAAAAATCTGCATGACAAATGCGGAGGGTGTTGCCAACTAAAAGTGGCAGCTCAACCGTTAGCTTATATAGAAAATGCATTGAACAATAACAATACGAAAAAAAATTCAAAATAACTAAATTTCGTAAAATAAACGAAAATGTGTTTATTTTACGAACGATTTTGTTGTTTTGATTATTATGAGTGTACTAATCTGGTTCGTATTGTTGCTTTACACTTTTTGTAAGAACAAATTTGCAAAAATAAGATTCTTCTGTGCGCCCCGGTAGGCTAGTTGGCAGCGTGCTTGCTTATCAGTGCGGGGGTCGTGGGTTCGATTCCCACCGGAGGCACTGGTCTGATTTCGCTACAACGCGCTGAAGGCCATAGTAGCTAGTGCTCGGTTAGGGTAATAGTATATAATTTGTAATTATATGATTATTAATTAATAAAAAAAAAAAAAAATAAGATTCTTCTCCGATGTTTGTGTAACCCTATACTTTTTGTGAAACTGAAGTTAGCAACACTTTTTCAAGCCGTTTTCGACCCGCCGTTGATGATTTTCATTATTTTGCTTTAATAACTTTTTTTTAACGACTATGATCTCTTAAGATTGAGGCATCAGTAAAAGCAGCCATCCAGCCTTTTTTAAGCAGAACTAACGAAAAGATGTTACGTTGTTGCCTCCTAAAGGTGGTCGATATCAATGTGTTTTTGTTATTGTTGGCTGAATTTTGTTGTTATTGCTGGCTGACTGGGTTGGATGTTGGTTGTTTAAGCTATAAAAATGCGGGTCGTTCATTGCTGTTGTGTTTTTTTTTGTCGTTGTTGTTGGCTATTATAATGTCTTAATAAGAAGAGTAACAACAAAAAACTGGCTTAAGAAATAAATATTAAAAAAAAAAGTTAAGAAAAAAAAAAAAATACGATAATTTCATTGAAAAAAAAAACATATATGTAAAACTTTTAAAGCTTCTTTTTTTGAAATTTAATAAAATGTTTTTTTTTTCTTAAAAGGCGCACGTCATGGCACACGTTTTTATTTTTAAGTAAACCAAGACTTTGAAACCGTTATAATGTAAAAAAAAAATCAGGTTTACTGAAATAAAAAAAAAAAATATCGAAAAATATTGAACTTGTTCCAAATAAAAACAATTATATTTTTTCATATCAAAAACCATTTTTTTTTTAATTTACATTACAACATTTTTATTACTTTTTTATTAAAAGTATTTTATTTTCAAAATCTTCTTCCCTTGAGTATGATCTAAAACTTAAATGATCATCGTCCTTATTCTTCTTCGTTTTCTTGTAGTTTCATATGCCTGCCTTAATAAGGACATTATATTTTGAAAAATTCTCAAACAATATCCAGCATCAGCACATGTTGACCCTCAAATTGTATTTTTTCTGTATGATCTTTTTACTAATAAATGCTCTGTATTCTTTAAAGCAGCAAAAATTGTATATAAAATAAAAATAGCAGCTGTTACTATTTAATTTTATGTATCATAAAATGTAAGAGAAAAAGAAAATAAAGATGTGAAACTAAACAACTTGTGAGGTCCATTTTGTTGTTCTTTGAGATTGTGGGCATCGACATTTTTTTTTTTTTTTTTTAATTTATGTATGTCATCAGATTTTGGTTAGATGACTAAATTAAAATCATGAAAATAATGTTGATTGGGATATATATTGTGATAAAAGAATCCAACTAATTAGTGTTAAAAATTTAGATGCTTAGAATAACTTGTCTTCATTTTCCAAAAGATTTCTCGAACTCTAATATTATATTTGAGGTGTTTTAAAAGCTTTTTTAGAACCCCATTTTTAATGTTTAATTTGGCGCCCAACGCTTTAAAATAATGTAAATTATGTAAAAGTAAAATATCAAATTTTCGAAGGAAATAGACTATTCTGAAAATAACCGTTTGATATATTCGTAATTTTGGGTGTGCAAATTTTATTAATTCTGCAATTTCAGAAAGTTTTAATCTCAAATTATGTGGTTTAATAATTCTGAATCCTGAATTTGTTGCCAATTAGTTGCAATTTTTCGGTCGAGATTAACGCGTTGGTATAGACTTCCTAGTAGTCAAATCTAAATATTTTATCAAGAAATCTGAAGACACATTTGAAGAAAAATAATTTTTATGCAACCGCAGGTCTTTTTAATGCCCAATTATATTAATCGAAGTTGAGTTAGTGAAAAGAATGATTCCATACAAAAGTATTGAAGTACACTAAGGATATTATGTAGGTAAAGACGACAGCAATTGTTGTCAAAAACACATGAAATTTGACTTGAAGAAAGGACGACTAACATTTCATTAAATTCAACTAACATTTGTCATTTGTTTTTACTGTTCAAAAAATTACTAACAAAAAAATAAACAAACTTTTATTTTTTTAAATAACACAAAATGACTGTACAAAATGAATGTAAAATCATAAAACAGTCATTTAATGTGGTTGATTTTTTTAAATGAGCTACAACCCCGTAAAATAGTAAAATCCAAATAACAAGTTGCAGAACAAGGTTCTAGTTTCTGTTCTGCAACTGGTTCTTTTTATATGGAGTTTGTCTAATTTGCAATAGGTTCTTTACTTCCAAGAACAGGTTTTAAAACCAGTTATAGAACTGGTTCTGGGACAGTGAAACCTTACATTTCGACTCCCAGGAACCTGATCTAGAACCGGTTCCATGTAACCGGTGGTAAAAGTAGTTGTTCTAGAACAGGTTCAGAGGTCATTTTGCTGGCAAGGTTAGTAACAAATTAAATTTGTTCTACAAATGACTGACATTTACATTAAAAATAAAGAAACTGTATTACAACCCAAACCACTACAAATTTTTAAAGCAGTGGATACACTCATCCACACATTTAATAAGAAATTTATATTATACCCATTATGAGCCATCTCTGTCCCAGTATTGGGGATACAAAAAACAAACTATTCATATCCCCAATACTGGGTTAAAATTTATAGGGGTAGTCAACGTGTAATTCCACCATTATATTTAATAAAAAAACGTGCGAAAGTTAACTAAATCAGTTAAGGCATTTATGGGAATGGTAAAATTTTGAACAATCTTAAGTGAAACTATGTTAACTATTATCGGAAAGCTAGAAAAAGGGTAAGTCAAAGCTTAAGGCCTCTTCATAAGGATAGCGTACATACGTTGGAAGGCTTCTTTCGGAAGCTACTTTAAGGTCCGATTACAGAATGTCCAGTTAAAATTTAACAAAGAGTTAAATTGAAAATTTATATGGGAAACAACAACAAATGTGTCAGTTAAAGCAATGACTATGCCTGAAAACAGGAAATATGCCGTTTTTAAGGAAAACCAAAGCTAAATTCAAAAAATGTTTGCTCAAATCATAACATATATGTCGAAAACTATTAGCAGCAATATTAAAAAAGTCTATTTATGAATTTAAAGTCGCGAAAAAATATTCAATTTCCCAATTACAGCCTCAAGTTATACATTTTTTCTCAGTAGGTGAGAGTATTTCAATCTCTTTATTTTCTAAACTCTTTGGGTAAAGTCCCAGTTAGTAGCTAACGGGGCATGAGGCTTAAAGTAAATTGTAGAAATGAGGCTAAAAGGAAATTGTAGAAATATTAGATTTCAGAATATTTTAGATGAATTGGCAACATTATATATAGTCGGATTCAAAACTTTTTGTCCTGCTGGTGGTCAGAAGATGAAAAAGAGTAATCCAAAGGGAAGATACTCCTCTCAACTGACTCATGTCAGAAAATAGAGCATACATTTAAGCCCGAAATTTGGCTTGTTGTGCGCTCTCAAATCGCGGTGGATCCGATCCCTATCTCTTCCAGAAACTCCGTCCTGTTGACGAAATTCCTCAGTCCTCACTATTCTATTGAAGTCACCCAGAATTCGAATATTGTCAGCTGATATGGGTGGACAGGGGTGGATGGCGTATGAATCAAGTTTAACCAGAAACCTCACACATTTAAGTAAAAATATTTAATAAGTCTTTTTCGAAGACAAATTTAAGGAACTCTAAATTCCTTACCTGGTATATTTATTAGCAATTATTGAAACCAATCGCTAGTCCATTTATTAACCCTATTCTAATGTTTGAAAGTTAAGTTTTTCAAATCAAATCCAGTCTAATGAAATTATAATGTCTAATGAAATTATCTTATAACTAAAGATAGATGGTGATAGTAAACCTAAACCCTAGGAATAAAATTTAAAGTCATTTTAGTAAGAGACAACGGGTAAGTAAAAAAAAAAACAAATCACAACAAGACAACAATGTAAACAACTTTATTATTGAAGCTTTAGCTACTGTTTCGTGTACTTTGGCCATGTCTATCAACTCACGTACTACTTGTATTTTGACCGCAAAAAAGAAAAAAAAGATTGTTGTTTTACGAATGAATATATTGCAGAGGTACGTAAACCTCCTCATCCATTAACCATATCCATACCATACATATGTATGAATGGTTCAATGGAAAGCAAACAAAAAAAAAAAAACAACAACCAACAAAAACATTAAACAATGTCTGTTGCATTGTCTGTTTGTCCGTCCGTCCGTCCGACCAACCATCCTTCCTTTTGCTTAACTTTATATAAAACAACAAACTTTTTGCATTAGTTTACTAAACATAAACAAAAATACTATACAAAAAAAAAAATACAGTCCTTACATACAAACGTCACTTTGACAGAAAGCTTAAATTGAAATAATAAAACAAAAAAAAACAGATATAAAAATCTCCACAATATCTTTTTTATGCATTCCAAAAATTACAGATCGCGCGTTTTTTTTCTGTCATTATATTTGCCATATGTATTCCCCAAAGAGAGCTTCATATACAACACTCATACATATATACACTCGAAAAAATTGATATGTTCAACTAATGTTTATGAACGAAGCTCCCTTTTATGTATATTTTTGCTGGTTGTTTTTATTTAAGACTCCATGGGTGGTCACTGTCGCCACTATACCGGCTGCCACACACAACTTTTTTTCTATACAGTCATACAACCAAAACAACCGAACCAGCCAGCCAGCCAGCAATCTCCAAAGTACGAAGTATACTCTGACGTTATTGTAAACAGTATATTTTTTTAGCACAGAAACCTCAACAGAAAAAAAAATCATTATAATGTACATATTTCACATATTTTAACAGAGTTTTAAAAGAATTTAAATTTAAATTCATATTCATATTCATATTAAAAAATAAATTTAGATAAGGCTGTTATAAAAATTAGTGTAAACTTCACGTCCACAGCAGTGCTGTTACTTTACGTTTATAAAACAATTGGAAAACAAAACAAATAAAAAATAGTTGGCAACTCTTAAATATTCTCATAATATACAGTGGGGAACACTGGTGAGTACATGTAAGTACTTTTACACCTAAAGATTCAGGTCGAAAAATGTTTGACACTAGAACTAAATTATACTTTTCTAAAGGTACCAGGTACGCTGAATCCAAATTTGGCCCTTAGATTCACACTCCGACATCAGGCGTTCGAGCTATATTAACGAGAAAAGTGTATTTTTTGATCAAAATGCTCCGATTTTTCACGTTCTTGGAAATGTATTTTTCATAATACTTGGAACGGCAACTGTTTCGCGTGTTTTTTTCGACCACTTAAAGTAAATGGTTTACCCAATGCCTTCAAATGCAATAAACGATAGTATGTCCAATGTCAAATCGATTGCCGAAAAACTTCAAAATTATGTTAATTGCACTGTAGTGTACCACACTTGCCCATTTTATTGCTAAGAAATGTCATAAGTTTTTTTAAAAACATTAAATTTTAACACAAAAGTTAATTTTGTTTACAAATAATATTTTCCCCGTTATTATTTACTGAAATGTTTGGGGTTTTTGATTGCTAAATTCAAATGAAAACTTAACATTGACATTTTATATTAGACATCATTGCCGATTGCATGTCGACGATATCTTGATATTGCAATAACATTAAATTAAGTGTCTTTACGTGAAATATATTATGCTGGAATCATTTTGCCAATTGCTTGCTATCATTTTATTGCATATGACGAAGCGTGGTTATACTAAAATTTTTTTAAAACCACTTTGTGCTAAAATGATATCATAACGGCTCTCGATTCACGGTTTTAAATATATGTATATTAAGTATGATATTTCTAATAAATCAAGGACAAAAAAGTAAATTCTGGAAAATTGCGCCAATCGCTAATAGTCCTTGTGAGTGTGTCATATCATATGCATCACCATTTGTTTTTTCCGTTTTTGTATTGCATTTTCCCATAGATGATCATATAAAACATATTACACTTTTCTTTAAAGTTCATCTTACAACAAGCTAACTAAAAATTGACTTTAATTTGGTCTATTTGTTGTTTGGGAGAAAATATCTGTACTATTTTGTATTATTTAAATTTATTTAGTAATCCTAACTAATTTTAAAAAAACAAACCACATCAAATTACTGTTTTATGATTTTACATTCATTTTTTACAGTAGTTTTTTGTTATTTAAAAAAATAGAAAACAAATGTTTGTTTATTTTTTACTAACATTTGTGGTTAATTTTTACTACAATTGTGGTTCAATTTTTGAACATTAATATACAAATGACAATGTTTTTTGAATTTACTGAAATGTAAGTCGTCCTTTCTTTAAGTGAACTGTCATTTGTTTTTAACTACATTTGCAGTGGGGTTTACCTACATAGTATTCTAAGTGTAGTGATTTATTACGTCAGATTCAGCTACTTTTCTTGAACATAAGTTGCAAATTGTATTGCAACCCAAAAATAAATTTAGGTGGTTTTTGTCTTCGTATGTGTTTTGTCTTCTTGAACAAATTTTGATTTTCTACCTGCTGTAACATACAAAATTCTTATGAAATTTAACCTTCAGCCGATTATAAACCGCCGCCGACACTTTTTCCCTCATATTCGTGGCTGACCATATTTTGGCGGTTACGGAATGGTTAAGCCGTTAAGGCAGACAGTTTTTGACTCGAGTTTTTGACGGTTTGTCACGGGTTTCATCTCTGGTTGCGAGGCTATTGGAACTTTGATCGATGTATCTAATGTCTCTAAATAACATGACACCCTGTATAGAATTCGATAGAAGGTACGTAGTAATTATACCAAGCAGGGAGAACTGACAAAGCCCATCTGAACTGCTTGGGGATTACTCTGATACTTTCTGCACTAATGGATCTAGTGCCTCTAACGGCAATGAATCTGGCTGGTATCTGGACGAATTGCACACATATTCATATCCCATGGACAGAATGGCAACAGTTTTCAGACTGAGATTTTTGCTATTTTGGTTGTGTCGAACTGAATAATCGATAACAGATGTACAGATAGAAGTATCAGTATCTGTAGTGACTGTCAGACTGAGCAGGCAGGGACGCCTATACATTTCTTTCTCTCTCCTGATTTTAATAATTCTTTTTTCTACATATCTTTCCTTGATTTCCTTTTTCGGGTATAGGACAATGGACAAAATATTGTCTAAGCGCCAAGGACTTCCTTTGTGCTTGTCCAACCCACCTCAACCTAATGTAAATAATATACTTATACACTCATCATATTCCAAATTGAGTAAAATTTTCAATTCAAATAGCGGAAATACATGTTTAATAATGTGAATTTAGGAAATTTCAAGTAAATTTCTTTAATAAAAGAATTTATTCTGTAAAGATCTGACTAAGAACTACAACTGCCAAAAGCAATTTTCAGCATCTCGCAAAATATACGTGCACATAGTACATTGAAAATAAAAAGATATGTAATTTTTGAATTATACGTATTTTGTACGTTTTTTATGTGTTTAAGATTCTCTTTCAAGTTTTGTATTTTGAGTTTTTTTGTTCATAAGTTATTCCTGTGTTTATTACTGTCTGTTTTCGTATACAAGTGTAGGGAGATCTTTTGATTTCCATTCACTGTTTGTTTTCCTACATTAACCGCTATGCATATTGAGTGATGTTTTCTTCTTGATGTACATATATTGTATATTCCATACATACGTTGGTATCGTGTCACATGGCCATAGTCTGGTAAAATCTAAAGACGACAGGCATTGTGGTGTATGTATGTGCAGAAGAATAGACATATTTAGTTAAATGTTAAATAATTTTCTTCCGGTTGTATTTAAATGGTTCTTGTTTAATGATCGTTTGAATGAAAGAATATTTATGTTATGGGGGAAAAGAGCTGATGAAGTAGTATTATAATGCTTATTTGGAGGCGAAATTCAATTAAGTAAAGTTTTGAAAATTTAGGTGGGGTTGCCTCAATTTCTGTTTGAAAAATATAGGATTTTAAAAATAGCAACTTATAATTAGGCTTTGAAAACAATTGTAAAAGAATGATTAGTATTATAATTACAAACAAATAGTCGCTCTAATCTTGTCTTTGTTTGGAAGAGGTTAGAACCAACAACTGCATATAAATGGCGCCCAACGTAGAGAATAATTTTATAAATAGTATCTAATGTTGTCTCGTATAAATAATTCATTAAAAGAAGTGAATTTATAGCCAACTACGAATATTTATTTTTCTGGACATTGAAAGGAAGAGCTCTATTCGAAAATTGTGCAATGCGACAAAATACTCGTGACAGTTATATTACAGAAAAAGTATTGTTTAAACTAGACCACATTTAGAAAGGAAAAGAAATGACAAAGACACTTGTGAGTCAACAAACAACCCAATGTTGTGTTTATCAAAGTCGATCCTATTCGCAAGGCATGTAATAGGTCCTGGTTTTAATATATTTTGTTCCATACAATATCATATCTAGACCTTTGGTCAAATTTATAAACATGAGGTTGTCAAATATTAGAAAAAAAGAAGTAAAAGTGGTACAACTGAGTTCAACATATACACTTAGAAAAAAGTCTGTAAAGTCAGACACATTTTTGCTGGAAGGATCCTTGCAGAAAAATTGCTAACATCAAATAAATAATAAACTGACTTTGCTGACTTTTTTTGAGTCAAGCTAAATTATCTGACACTACAATAAAATTTCGATTGTCTCAACAGAAATTTGGTGATAACATTGGTATACCAAAAACGATAGCTACAACCGAGACATTCGATTGGCTGCAAATACGGTAGCTATCACCGAGTCTGTTTTCTGGGTAGAACATCTAGACGAAACCTCAATAACGATAACATCCATATATACAGAAAACATAGTTAACTCCAAGGCCCTATTTCGCACGACCCCACTCTCAGCTTGTCGGAAGGCAAAGGAAAGTGTGCCATTCAAAATCTGCCTTTTGCCCCCAAGTTCCTTAGGGCTTGGCCTGCAATGGAGTTAAAACGAATGACAAAAAAATATGCTGTCATCTGCAAAGGCTAAAATAGTATTTAAAGTTTGACTAAGAAGCACATTAAAAGAGATGAGGCAAATGATATCTAGAAAGAACAGACCCATGTGGTAAACCTGAACTTAACTGAAACTTGGATTAGTAGCATCACCCTTTAATTAAGGAAAAATAACCACGCGGTGATGAATGCTACAAATATAACGCTAGGAACCGCCAACGTCTACTAGTATCTATTTAACTAAAACCAGGTTTTAGGAATATGTTAATGTTGAGCTTGCGTCCTAAACAGCCTGACAAAATTTAAAAAAATATCCTTTTCTAAAGGCTTGAGCTGTGCTGAATTCGAATCCCTAGAATTTCTCCATCACATAAGATTTTTGAGATATATAAAAATAATCTCTATTCACAATGTCATCTGAAAGTCCTACATGCGCTCTTCAAACTTAAGGTTTAACCTTTCCAATTTCTTGTTCTTTCTTGGACATTCCTTGAAAAGTATTTTCGCTATAAATACAAAAAAGTGACCAAAACACCCTATTAATAAATTTAAACGGACGATATCTCATAGAATATAAAAGATATCTAAAAAAATCAAAAAGTATTTTTAAGGGAAAATGAGAATTTTATATTCTCATGACTTGGCCGTAAGATAAAGGAAAACTGTAGCCAAAAATCATTTAGTTTGCATTTATATACAGCCCGATTATGAATATTCCCTCGGATTTTTTCCTCTGCGGATTTTATTTTCTCGAGAAAAAAATCCTCCTATTCTAAACAGGCGAGGAAAAGAATAATAAGGGAGAGACAATTAAATAATATTAATTGAATAATTGAAAAATTCATACAAATTCTATCACAATTCTCCCTATTATTGACATTCATAATACCTCCTTTTTTCCGGGGGAAGAGTTTCAAATTTTCGAAATTCGTTTAGAATAAGGGAAAAGTGAAAAAATCCCCTGGCAGATTTTATTAAGAATAGGGGAACAAGGAATAGGGAAAAAATTCTCACGGAATTGTTATTGAGAATTGGGCTCATAGATTCCACGGTCGATTTCTCAAAGAAGGAATAAGATATACAATTGATATAATGGATATTAAATAGGAATTTGATATTCTCATGACTTGGCCGTAAAATAAAGGAAAACTGTAGCGAAAAATCAATTAGTTTGCATTTATATCGAAAATGCAATAGATTCCACGGTCGATTTCTCAAAGAAGGAATAAGATATAGGAAAAGTTAAACATGCCTTTTGAAAGCAATATACACTACGTTTAGAGATTATAACAAATATTGTGAATAAAGCTTAATACGCGATGATATGACCTCCCGAATATAGCGAAACAACTTGTTGTTTTTTTTTAACTTAAGTTTAAGATATATCTGATGTGATGAAGAAATTCCGAGTTCCTATTTGGAATTTAGCGCAACTAGAACCTTTAGAAAAGTATACTCTGGACTTAGTCAACTTTATGTTACGATAACCAAATCATATTGGCGGAATTGTTTTTCTTTTTTTATTAACTAAAACTCTGCTGTGAGAACCAAATATTTCGCATAATTCAGAGTCGTACTCAATGAAGTTTGAAATTAAGAATGAATCTTTAAGTAGGTCATATTATTAATAATAAAACTCTTGCACCTGCCCATTCTTCTAAAGCTATAAAGAAATTCAAATGATTTAGCTTTAGAATAAGCCACAGAACTTAAACTGTTAAATTTAGATAAATTTGCATATTTTAGGTTATATTTCCTTCAGAACTTCGCAGGGAAAATCTATGATTTTTGTTATGTTACATGCCGAATTGGGAGTTAAATGGAATCGCACCACGTCGTTGTTTAAAAAGTTCAAAATCTTTCTTTAAAAGAGCTTTGTGCTATTAATCAAAATTTAAATTCCTTAAATTCTTCTTATTTCAATTTCTTTATTTTCTTCTTCTTCTTCCATTTTTAAGGTTCGCTGGGTTATTTATATTTGTTATTATATTTTTTTTGTCTTGATACTCTTTACAACATAGTAATGTGCACTGGAGTCTAGCATTACCACATAGTGATAACACCAGTGATCAATTCTTTACTTTTTTTTTTCTTCGCCTTTACAATTTTACAAATACAACACAGATAGATACTCTAAGTTTTAAATTGCTGCTGCTGATGTGCTGCTCCAAGGTTTTTTTTTTATTAAAAACCCATAATAATGAAGTTGTGCTTTAGGGTTGGCGCGGTTGTTGTTTTTCAGACTCGATGTTGTTTTCCATCTTAATGGCTGATATTGTTGTTGGCTTTGTTGTATGGAGTAGTTAAGATGCTTTGAATGGGTTATAAAATACAACACAATAACAGCACAATATCGTCGTACTCTTGGTATAGTGGCCGACTGTCTGTCTATCTGTCTCACTGACTGTGTGTGTTCGTTTAGCGTTTTAATGTCTTCATTATTTTGGATTTACGTTTATGTGTTTTTTTTCCTTTCTCTCGTTGTTGTTATATTTTGTGTGTTCTTTTCACGTAAAATACATGTAACAACCGAAACAGAAAAAAAAAATAAGAGCCACGATCATCATCAACTGAGTGGTGGTAGTACGAGTCATAGTAGTTGTTGTAGTGGAGGCGATATACATTTTTTGATACACTCAAAAGTTCGGGTAGTAAATTTTAAATCGGTTTCATGAGTTATTGGTAACACTTAGCATATACCAGTTGGTCCATGGCGTTACCCCATAAACTTGTTCTTTTCTACAGGTATAGATTAAACTGGAACCGGACAATGCCCCCACTGAAAATATTTTGGACATAATCCTCAATAAAAATAAAGGTGGTTATGACCATTTTCAATTATTGTGCAGTTTTTATTTAAACACAGACATTATTTACTCGCAAAGAGTTTAAAAGTATTGAGTAGCATCGAATATCCAAACTAAAAATATCGAGTAGTATATATATATATATATATAAATTCCTGGGATTCCTAGTTGGAACATAGGGCCAGTACAAAAGCTTTCCATTGACTTCTATCTTCGGCTAGTCTTTTTGCTTCTCCCCATGAAGTTCTGGCTTGAAGCAGTTCATTTTTTATTTGGCGCCTCCATGTATTTGCGGGTCTTCCTCTACGTTGGCTGCCCTGGGGATGGTAATCAAGAGCTTTTCTTGTGACGTCGTCATGGCTTTTTCTAAAGGTATGACCCAGCCAGTTAAATTTTTTCAAGCGGATATCTAACATGATTTGATTTTGTTGGGTTTTTCGCCATAGATCATTATTTGAAATTGTTGTAGGCCAAAAAACACATAAAATTCTTCGCAAACAACGGTTAACAAAAACCTGGAGTGCATTTAAGTCTTCACTTGTTATGTTCCATGTTTCGCATCCATATAGTAAAAATGATTTTACATTCGAATTAAGAAGTTTTATTTTCGTGCGAAGAGTTATACGATTGGACTTCCACACTTTAATTAGTGAGCCAAATGATTGATTTGCTTTGACAATGCGGTAAGCTATATCTTCTTTGCTACCACCGGATGTAGTTATTATACTACCGAGATAGCAAAACTTGTCTACATCTAGTAGTGGGTGATCTAAAATTTTTAGAGGCTCGGTGTTGTTGGTGTTAATACGTAATGATTTTGTCTTAGTCTTAGATTGAGTAGTATAGAGCATGGAAAAGTAACCGAAATTACCAGAACTAGTTTGGACTGTTGCTAGTTGTTTTGGGAAATAATCGGTTATCGACCATAACATAAATAATGGATAGTAATTATATCACATTTGTCACATGCCAATTTTAAAAAATGGTCAAAAACAAAGATATTTTTCCAAAAAATTTAAAATTCGGTTAACTTAAAAAATTAACATTTTGT
The DNA here is from genome assembly GCA_021234595.1 of Delia radicum. Classification (NCBI taxonomy): domain Eukaryota; kingdom Metazoa; phylum Arthropoda; class Insecta; order Diptera; family Anthomyiidae; genus Delia; species Delia radicum. Next base: position 32,839,396 of record CM037855.1, read on the forward strand.
ATATTTTTGAATCAAGATTTGTCTATAAAATTAATCGAAACTAAAATTTTTAAAATATCTTCAACTGTCTAGGGTTCGTATTCTGTCGAAGTTCCGACTTTGGTTGCTAATATTTCCCTTAGATGGAAAATAATTACATACATTTCTTAATGACGCGTTATTTTATATAATATACTTCCAAAGGTTGGTTGAAAACGTAAAGTCCTAAAAAGTTTCTATGAAAAAAATTTATAGAAAAATATCTGAGAACATGAGAAATTTTCGTTATGGAGAAATGTATCAGAATCTGTAAACTTTTCTTAAAGTTATTTATAGCACAGACTGACAATGTGTTCCTAGGGAAGTGTTTTAGAAATTTCTGTAGATAAAATTTTGTTTTCTTTTTCATATTTTAAGAACTTTACATATTTTCTACAGAATAAGAAAATTTTTTCTAAAATGAAAACGTTAAGAAGAAAAATGTCTATAGAAAACAGACTCGGAATTTTTCTATGGAAAATGTTCTTTCGTATTTCATATTTATAAATGAAAGCAAGAGTAGATGCTTAAAACGTTTTCATTTTTAAAGTTTAAAAGTTTCTATAATGTGCGAAAAATTTCTATAGAAAACTGACTGACAATTTTTAAAAATTGTTCCATCTTCTTAGATATAATAATCAGACAATGCATCCAAAAAATTATGGCGGGAAGTGTTTTTTCATATAAGACAGTTTTTGATAATTTTAGAATATTTATAAATGAAAAAATTAAGCTTAAAACCATGGTTGGCAAACACTACCTTTTGATTATAAAGCTAGTTGCCTACCACAACAATGCCGATATGTAAAGCTTAAAACAACGATTCCAATAGCATCATGTATCTTCAATAATTACAAGGTTTATTTCTAAATTTTGCCAGTTAAATTTTGATGTATCTACAAAGTACCGTTATAAATCGGTGTTTCTCTATTTTAGCGTTATTTGCACTATAATTCAAAATATTTCAAAATCAAAGAGATAAAATAGCAAAATAAAATCGGATATACAGAAAGACACATGTATTTAATGGAATCGCTTTTTAGAATTTTTATTTCAGTCCTACTGTAACTGCGGTAGCCAACTACCGTAACTATGAAAACAATTTGAATGCCAACCCGGCTTAAAACAGATTAATTTTAAAATATGAAATTTTATATTTTATATTATACGAATTTGTCTAAAAGAATCACATATTTTTCTGGAAAAATAATATGTAAAAATCTATACAAAGCATTTCTTAGAGTCTGAGAAATTAATGGCATAAGAATTCAAAGGAAATATGTAATTGTTTTTAGTATATCTGAGGAAAACAAATTTAAAACATAGATTGGTGGCCAACATGGGATTATTTCGTCTGTATCTATTTTTTTTAATCTCATTGGCTATCAAAATTTCCTGCACTCATAATAATATATGCATAAAAATACGAAATTAATGTCAAAAACTTACGAAAGTTTTTGTTATTTTGACATTTCCTATTTTTATGCATGGATTATTTTTAGTAAAATGAAAACGGTATGGATTTCTAAGTGAATTTTATGCATCCGCGACTTTTCGAACTTCCCTCGTAGTTATATGAAATGCAACACTGCTCCCATCAAGTACCACCTGTTAATAGACTACTGTCAAATTTTGAGCAAGTTCCGTCATTTACTTTGCGTTTAACAGCTGTTCAAAACATACAACCTCGTGAATTTTTTTTAAAAATGGAAGTGCTCATTAAACATTATTTTTTGTGAAAAAAAACTCCCAATCAAACCAAGGAAAAGCTTGATAAATACTATGGGGCTTCTGCACCATCGATTTCAATGGTAAAAAAGTGGTTTACTGACTTTCGTTGTGGTCGCGCAAGTACAAATGACGCTGAACGTTCTGGACGACCAATTAAGGTCAATACACCCGAAAATGTCGAAAAAAAATCCGATCGAAGAGTTAAAGTGCGTGAGATTGTTGATGCCACAGGTATTTCATATGGCAGTGTGGTTACGATTTTAAATGATCAGTTGGGTTTAAAAAAGCTGTTTGCAAGATGGGTGCCGCGTTTGCTCTCAATTGACCATAAACGTAATCGTGTGACAACTTCAAATGATTGTTTGGAGTTGTTTAACCGCAATTCGAACGATTTTTTGCGGCGTTTTGCAACTGTGGATGAAACATGGATCCAGTACAACACTCCGGAGACCAAGCAGCAGTCTAAACAATGGGTTTCTCCGGGTGAACCGGCTCCGAAGAAGACCAAGGTAAGTTTGTCGGCCAATAAGGCGAAGGCAACAGTTTTTTGGGATGCACGCGGGATAATCCACATCGATTACCTTCAAAAGGGAAAAACAATAAACGGCGAATATTATGCAAACTTATTAGATCGATTTAACAAGAATTAAAAAAAAAACGACCCCATATGGCCTAGAAAAAAGTTCTTTTTCATCAAGATAATCCATTAATTGGGCTGCGAATTGGTACCTCATCCGTCATATTCTCCGGATTCAGCTCCCAGTGTCTATTTCCTATTTCCAAACCTAAAGAAATGGCTCAGTGGAAAGAGATTTAGCTCCAACGATGAAATTATTTATCAAACAAATGCCTATTTTATGGACCTCGAAAAGTCCCATTTTTTTTGAAAGGGATACAAAAATTGGAGAAACGTTGGACTAACAGCCCAATTCTCAATGACAATTCCGTGAGAATTTTTCCCTATTCCTTGTTCCCCTATTCTTAATAAAATCTCCCCGGGGATTTTTTCACTTTTCCCTTATTCTAAACGAATTTCGAAAATGGGAATCTCTTCCCCCGGAAAAAAGGAGGTATTATGAATGTCAATAATAGGGAGAATTGTGATAGCATTTGTATGAATAATTCCGCCAAAAAATTAAAGGGAGCTCTGTGCAAAAATGTAAGTATTTTATCTTTTGTATAAAAAATTAATAAATTATTGTTATTTTAATTATTATTATGGCATTATTCTTACTTTCAGGTCAAAAACATCAAAAAAGCAGCAGATAGAGATTCTCTTGAATACAATGCAAACGCACCCAGATATTGCATGCGGTTTTCATAAAGGAAGCAAGGAGGAGCTCAACAGGGTTTGGTGCAATTTGGAGAAAGAATTGAACTCAGCATTAATTAGGTTTTATTTGCTTGTTTGTATTTAATAAATAATATACTTGTGTCGTTCGTGAACGAACTAGTTCAATTGAACTACTCATTCAATTGAACGATGTAACCTAATTCAGCTCTATTCGCTCTTCTAGTTCGTTTTATTCATTTAGTTCAATTTTTTTTTCATCCTATTTTTACAATTGTGTAGTTTTCTTGAAATTAAAATGAAAATTCCGTCAGATCCGGATCATATTTTTAACTAGAAAAGCGAACTAGTTCATTGATTGGAGCTGAACTAGAAAGAGCGCTCACTGAAACGAACTAGATTGCCCAAGTCGAATAACCAAAGCCAAACGTCAAAAAGCAAAACAGCTGATTTCGAAAATTCAATTCTCTCTCCTTTTCCCCGCCTGTTTAGAATAGGAGGATTTTTTTCTCGAGAAAATAAAATCCGCAAGGGAAAAAAATCCGATGGAATATTCATAATCGGGCTGTAAGTGTATTGAGCTGAAAAGAGAATATGCTGAAAAATATTTTTTTTTTTTTTTGCAAAACAAACTGTGTTTCATTCAAAAAGTCACGGACTTATTGATCCGCACTCATATTTTATAAATATTTTTAAGACATTTAATTCGAATTTTCAAATGTTATAACTTATTTCCTACTAACCTAAATTTTTTGAGTGTACAGCATTGAACTCGAATGTTCCTTAAGTTTTCTACAAGTTTTGAGGCTAGTAACGAATATAAAAGCTCTATACAGCAGCTCATGAAGTTTTTTTTATATTTTTTTGCAAGCGATCAATTAATTGATCGCTCTTATGGATTGATCTAAAATGCACTTTGGCAATATAAGCAAAAATAACCACATAATTTTACACTTTTTGGGAGTGGGGGGTTTTTTTTTTTTTTTTTGTTCAAAACAATAATGATTGTTGGGTTATTATACGCCTTTTTGGTTTTTAATTTTTTTTTTTTTTTTTGCTATTAATTTTTTTGCTGTGAATTTGTTGGTGGTATTATTTGACTTTTGGTAGTAAATCGCACAGTAAGAAAAGCAAAAAAAAAAAAAAACGTTACAAAAAAGCTGTCAAACCGCAAACGATTCATTTTAATGACTCAATTAAACGTAAAAAATAAAATAAAAAAAAACAACTTCATTAACTTTTTGTAAAACTATTGATAATTAAGATGGGTGGTCGTTTTCGATTGTATGTTAATTTAATTTATAAAAAAAAGCTTCCAATAAATTCTTTAAATTTTTAACATATTTCTATGTATTTTTTTTAGATTTTTTTAGGCCTATTTTACGATTTTATTTTCATTTGAATTTAAAGCACGTTTTTTTCGTTTAAAACGAATGGTAAAAAAAGATCAATTACATTATTTGTAGCTTTGAAAATTTAATTTATTATTGTTTATAATTGATTTGTGACACGATAATGAAATTTATGTTAAACCGTTAGAAATTAGTGTAAATTTTTTTAAAAAAACATAACAAAATTCTACGAAAAATAAAGTTTATTTTGAAGTTTTACTGGAAAAACTCAAAAGTTGCGTTTTTTTTTTTGATTTTCGGTTTTTGATGAATCATTTTCTAGGAAGTACCGTTACAAATTTCATAAAAAACAAAAAAGAAGTTGGCGCAAATCCTACACACATAGAAAACGTATGATTGAACATAATTGGGGACAAGAAATGATCAAACTATGATCCTATTATTATCATATTATTATCATTGAGGACGATTGTATCATCATTTAGTATCATACTATGATTACGAGGGCCATATTCAGCCCAATTATGAATATTCCCTCGGATTTTTTTCCTCTGCGGATTTTATTTTCTCGAGAAAAAAATCCTCCTACTCTAAACAGGCGAGGGAGAGAGAATTGAATTTTCAAAATCAGCTATTTTACTTTTTGACATTTGACTTTGGTTATTAGACTTGATCAATCTAGTTCGTTTAAGTGAGCGTTCTTTCTAGTTCAATTCCAATGAATGAACTAGTTCGCTCTTCTAGTTAAAAAAATTGATCTGGATCTGACGGAATTTTCATTTCAATTTCAAGAAAACTACACAATCGTAAAAAGAGGACTAAATGATTAAAACGAACTAGAAGGGCGAATAGAGCCAAAATATGTCACATCTTTCAATTGAGTGAGTAGTTCAATTGAACTAGTTCGTTCGCGAACGACACAAGTATATTAGTTATTAAATACAAATCATTGCCATAATAATAATTAAAATAAAAATAATTTATTAATTTTTTATAGAAAAGATAAAATACTTTGCATTTTTTCCCTTTAATTTTTTGGCGGAATAATTCATACAAATGCTATCACAATTCTCCCTATTACTGTCATTCATAATACATCCTTTTTTTCCGGGGAGAGTTTCCCATTTCCGAAATTCGTTTAGAATAAGGGAAAAGGTAAAAGTGAAAAAATTCACGGGCAGATTTTATTAAGAATAGGGGAACAAGGAATAGGGAAACAATACTCACGGAATAGTTATTGAGAATTGGGCTGAATATGATTGTTACGTGTTTCAACCATAACATGATGCACTTAAAACCGTCATAATTTTTGTAACTTCGACGGCTTCTTATTGAAGCCGCTTACCAATTGAGTAACTTTTTAGACCGTAAAGTCTTAGAAAATAGTTTTTTAACAATAACTTCAGATTTTGGAGGCGTATTTAAATACCTAGACATTGTTAATATATATACTCAACCAGAAAGTTCCAAAAAAAAATTAAAGGTATACGATTAATTTTGGAACTGACCGTAATATAAAATTATAAATTTTATATTAGGCTTGTTTATTTCCTATACATGTTACAAAATACCATACAAAGTTTGACATTGGGCATGTTAAATTGTAGCTCTTTTAATTTTTTCAACGTCCACAAGTGTCAGTTTGGATACAAATATATTTACCCTATAACGGGTAAGGCTGCCTAAGGGAAGCCTTCATAAAATTGACCACAAATGCGTCGAATAAATGTTTTATACTTTGAAATGCATATGTTCCGATAGAAAACTTAATATAAAAAATGCTTTACGAAGATATTGTAAGCGAGTAAGTTCCAAATCGAAATTTCATAAAATTAAAAAAAAAAAATATTTTCAAAAAACATAATTTTCCGAAAACTTTAAAAAACAAATTTAAGTTGCCTAAAAACTATTGATAATGAAATCTAAGTAAGATTAAAGCTTAATCTTTAATAATTAGCCCTTACTCTGATCCAAGGACACACAGGATTTTATCAAGATACCTCTAAGGGACATCGTCTTAACTTATAAACTAATAAAGGGTCCGCCATCTAAAGTTTTTTTTCAACTAGTGCTTATTTCGTGAATAGTAACACTTAGCTCATGTCTGATTTGACAGATAATTAGTTTTATCCTTCCGCTGAACGAATATGGTTGTGTATACGCTTGAACAACGCTGGGAAATATTGCGACATTACTTTGAAAATCATGTTAATGTTGCAGAATGTGTGCGAAAATTGCCATTTTTCTTAGAAAATGAGCAAGGAGTGGCCGTTACAGTCAATGGCGATCGTTATCGGGCCATGTTGAACGAATTTTTGTTCACAAAAATTGAAGAGGAGGTTATTGGCAACATTTGGTTTCAACAGGACGGAACAGGAAGCCATTGGTGAAATACAGCTGCACACAATCGATAATGTGCTTATAAATTGGACCGATCGTGTAGGCTACTGCATGGCCAGCCGAGGCAGCCATTTGAATGAAATTATTTTCCATTATTAACCGGAAGGATTGTACTTTCAAATAAAAAAAGAAATTTGAGAAAATATTCAGTAGTTTTTTTTTACTAGCATTTTCAAAAAACAAAAAGTTATTTGGCGGACCCTTTATAAGGATTTTTATGAAATTTAGCAGAAAGAAGGCAATACGTATTATCAGCAAAGCGCTAAAGTTTGAACAGTTTTTTACTTTTTCTTTTGATACTTTTTCACCCAATTTCGTTATTTCCAAAAAGCGAAAATCGTCACATCTTCTTAAATAGAAAGCACAAAAAAACATTTTTTTATTTTGGATGGTGGTTATATCCTTTTAAGATCAATATTTTTTGTTCAAAACTTCTCTTTTATATGCGTTAGGTTTCGATATGCACACTAACCCTATTTTGGCTTATATCGCCTAAAGCAGGCAACGATAAACCTTTTTTTAGAACTTATTGCTTATTTTTCGAAAAAAAAAAATACTAATTTTTTAGCTCCACAAGGCTGACACTGTTTCAATAGTGCTCAGTAATGCTAGGTCTAAATTTCAGGCAAATCGCTCAATATTTAGAGGTCGCTATAAATTAACGATTTTTCAGTGTTAGGCCAAAATTTAACAGAAATTCAAATATGGATATAAAACGGTTTTTGTACAGACATTAGTACTTTGTTAAGTACTTTGGCCGTCTAAACACGAATCTGAAGTCAAAATACCGAAATATATGTCTAGTGTAGCCTCCCGAAATATATGTCTAGTGTACTTCAAACAAAATTTGGTTCAAATCTTTGGCCTATTTTCCATATATTTCTGGATCTACTGAATGGAATTCCAAGTTTGACCACTCGTTTTAAGTATTTATTAAAGTTCATATTATAACATATTATACCAATTTTTCTAATGCTTGTAACAAATCTGAATGTTGTAGGTACAATATGAAAAAATTACAGTTTCCTCAGGTGTTCCAAAATACCTTTTCTCAAATTAAAGTTAAATTTATGTAGGATTCAAATCTCTGCAATATTGATCATTTTATCACATGTTATGAATTTCATTGCAAATCAGTGTTTGCCCGTTAGAGGGTTAAAAGTTTTGCCAATCGTTTCTTTTCCATTTTCTTGTTAAGTGTGAGTAACAAGATTTTAGTATATAGTTTTTTGAGGCACAGTGTAAGATATCATAAGATATTTTGTATCAACTTACCTTATCGATTTGATCGAGGGCTACATGGGCATCTACCCATGATGTGCGTATATATAAATCTGAAAATAATTTTTCATCGACCACATCACCATGTGTATCGGGTACTCTCGGTAAACTATCCATAGTGGGAACAACCATTTTTGTAATATTCCAATATATTATCTTTTTAATAACAAAATTTCTTTTTTTATTTTTAACTACATATAGAAAATTTGCTATGCAGGGTTCTTAAACAAAACAAAACAAATTAAACGAATGAACAGTGCTGCCAAGTTTTTGTGTGTGTGTTTTCTCACATAAACAATTAAACGCGTATGAAATTTGTTTTTGTTTAACTAATAAACAATTTTAAACAATTTGCTAACATTTTTATTGTAATATTTAATTCATAAAATTAAGAAATTTATAAAATTTTGTTTTTTTTTCCAGTGATTTTAAGTATTTTTTTTAATCCATTTTATGTTTTAGTTTCTTTTTTTCGTATTAATTTCATGTTTTTTGTCACGTTTTCGTTTTTTTTTAATCTTATTTTCTTTAAGATATTTTTTTCTTTCAATACTAAAATTAAGTTGTAGTAAAATAATTTCTCGTGTATTTTTGTTTGAATTATTTTTTTTTTGATTTTCTCTTTTAATTTTCTTTTTGTATATCTTTATATATCTTTCGTTTAGTATTCCAATATATTCGTTACGCTTCTTTATTATTCTTGCTTTTTCTAAAAATTCTTCACTTTTTTTTTTTGTTTTCTTAAAAAATGTTTTTCTTAATAAATATTATTTTATTATTTAAAATTTGTGTTAATTTTTAGTAATTATTTTAACTTTTCTTTTATTAAAAAGAAACTATATTTTGTTATATTCACGTTTTTTCCTGTTTAACAAATATACTTTTTTTTAATTTGTATAAATTCTATAAGATTTTTTTCATTGAAATTATTCTTTTATATATAATTTGTTTCCTTTTTCGAAAAAAAATATTATTTCAACCGCTAAAACGTGTTACTCGACCGAAGATCGTTTTCAATCTGATGCAGTTGTCTTTTCAATTTTGGAATAGAGATATTACGTTTGTTTTGTCTCCAAAACAACTTCATTAGCGTGCTGTTGTATAGCACACTTTTAGTGGTTTTTTTTTAGTGTATCTCAAAGAAATTTAATGCATTCGTTTTATGTTCTCTCTCCCTGTCTTCTGCTCTTCTTTTCTCATTTTCTCATTAACTGTTATAAGTTCTATGAAGCCATTTTGATTTTCTATCTCTTTTTATCGCAACGGCTGTGCAAAATGTTAGCGTTTTTGAGGTAATTATTTGTCCCTTTCTTTTGTTTCTCTTTTATTTCTCTTTTTCTGGTTTTAAGAGCCGGCTCTTTAATGTTATGGATTTATGTTGAATTTTTATGTTGTTTAATTTTATTGTACGGGTAAATAAAGACATTACATTAAAATTATGTTTAACATTATACAATTATGTTAATTTGGAAAACCAGTGGTGTTGTCATAAATCTATGAGATATCCGTTTAAAGGGGTCCGCTTTTATATTTGCAAATATTTTGTTGAATAGTCGATGTCAAATTAGATCAGGTATGAAAAATCGATAATCGAATATTTACTTATTAAAGGTGCCGAAAGAGACTGATTTTTATAAATCCCCAAGATTCCGAAATTTTGTTGGATCCCGAGATTTTTCGAGATCCCGGGATTTTGGAGATTTTCGGGATTTTGGGACCAGTTTGAAATATGAAAAACAAACCAAAACTATTAACTCATTTTAATCAAGTGTTCCGTTTTCATCGACGTGGCATCCAATGGACTTTGACCGGTCATCTCGAGGACTTAGACTATGCTGACGATATATGTTTTTTTGTCCGCCAAACATTCGGATATGCAATCAAAACTTAATGATCTTGTTTTCCACTCTGCAAATGTTGGTCTGAAAATTAATACTGGGAAAACGAAAGCAATGAAAATAAGAGCCACAAACAACAACCCTTTTTTTATCGGCAACGAACCGGTTGAATTTATTGATAAATTCTGCTATCTGGCAAGCATGGTTTCATCAGAGGAAAGTGCTAAATCAGACATCGAACACAGAATTGGAAAGGCAAATAGTGCGTTCTTTCAGCTGCGGAACATTTGGAAATCCAATATTATATCGGTCAAAACTAAGATAAATATTTTCAAGTCAAACGTTCTATCAGTTTTGCTTTACAGCTGCGAAACCTGGCTGACAACAGTAGCACTGAACTGCAAACTGCAGGCCTTTACAAACCGTTGCTTGCGTTATATACTAAAAATTTGGTGGCCAAACGTCATAAGCAATGAAGAATTGTATAGAAAATGCTAAATTGATCCCATTCCCATTATTATAAAGAGAAGAAAATGGATCGGTCACACGCTTAGGAAGAACCCTGATGAAATAAGCCGTCAAGCACTAGATTGGAACCCACAAGGCAACAGAAGAAGAGGTCGGCCAAAGACCACCTGGAAAAGAAGCTTGCTCAAAGATATTGAACACAGCGGAAGAAGCTTTAACGAGTTAAAACTACTAGCGAATGACAGAATATCTTGGAGATATTTTGTAGAGGCCCTATGCTCCACAGGGAGTTAAGCGGAAATGAAGAAGAAGTGCCGTTTTCTACACAGTATTTACAGCATTTAAACTAATTCAACATTTTCACTACAAGCGTGAATAAAAAACTTGTGCAAAATTGTTGTTCAGTGTTGCCAAATAATTATTTGAAAAAATCAATTTTTTACATTTTTTGATAAGAATTTTTTCAAAAATTAAAAACCCGAACCTTACAGATTTTTGATTGTTATGTTGATGAGACAATATGAAAAGATATTTCTCTGCTAAAAAATTGTTTATCGATTGTGTGTAATTTTTGAAAATTTCGGACCATGAATTTTTAAAATTCAAAAAGTCTAAAATATTTCAAAATTTATTCCGTATTCATTAAGAACGTAAATGGCTGGTTTTTATTGAAATATATATAAAAATAGTGTCAGGGTAACCAAATGACAATTTTAAAAAATGGTCAAAGTACACGATATTTCTCCAAAAAATTTAAAAATAGGTTTATTAAAAAAAAAAAATTAAAATTTATGTATTTTTGAATAAAAATTTGTTCACAAATTTATACAAAATTAAAATTTTTTAATATCTTCAAACATCTAGGATTTATATTCATTCAAAGTTTCAACTTTGCTTGCAAATATTTCTAATAAAGGGCGCTTTAAGGCAAAAAAAAAATTTAAAACTTTTATAATGCAGCATTTTTCTGTTAATTTGCAAAGTGTCTAGCGGAATTATGTGGTGTCTTTAATAAATTAACGTTGTAAATAGTAAATTCAATAATAATCTAAAAAAATAAATATTAATTCTTAGAACTTATCAGTTTATTAATGCAAAAGCATTTTAATTAAGTCATTTTAGAAGGTTAAAAAATGATTCCAATTTTTCTTTAATACTATATTCATTCATACTACAACCAAAAACTAGTAGTTTCCAAATTTTAAAAAGATAACTTTAACACGCTTTTGGATTTATTTCTCGTGAGTAATGAAATTAATGTCCTACTCTATGATCAATTGTCTGCGTCATGTTTCTCCAAGCATGATCTCATTTTCATGACTTATAATTTTCAACTGGTAATACCAGTTGAGAGAATTACTTTTCGAGATTTCAAAAGTATTAATTTTAGATTTCTCGAGGAAGAATTTTTTAAAATCGATTGGAATGTTTTGTATTCTTTGTATTCCGTAGATGACCAACTCTCTTTTCTTGAGCAAAACCTAAATTAACTGTTTGATCTAACTGTACCAATAAGGTCAAAAATTATTAGTAATAAACAGAAACCATGGTTTTCATCTGAAATAAAAGATTATATCAATCAAAGAGATTTTGCGTATGCACGTTGGAAAAGATTTAAAACTACAACATTACATGAGGATTATCTGACTGCTAAAAGAGAAACAAATAAAATGATTAAAAAGGCCAAATCCGTTTTTTATGCTGAAAAGTTTTTTTATACAAAAGTTTAATTTCGGAGTGGCATTTCTACATATTCGCAGTATCTCTCTGGAATTCTATACCCCACAGCTCTCAACTTTTAAGTAACGCACGAAAATTTAAAGAAAATATTTTTAAACTGTTTTCGGCATAAGAAAATCAAACATAATTATTTGATAAATTAAATTATTTAAATTTATTTAAATTTTTTATTTAGTTTTTTTTGTTTTGTTCATCTTGTTTAATTTAAATTGTTTTTTGTTTTCCATATAAAAATTGTAATTAGTTATTAAGTTATTAATTAATGATCTTATAATTTTTCAAATCATCAGTTCCATACTGCAAAATAAGACTTTTAGTCTTGTGTATGGAGCAATTCAAATAAATAAAAAATAAATAAAATAAATAAAAAGACTTTTTTTCAACAAGATTAAATATGCTATACTTGAATCAGTTCTCCAACATTTACTTCTAAAAATAACGGTTTTTTTTCGTTCCCTGACTTAGTTATTAAATTTTATTTCATCCAATTAAATTGATTCAAATTAGATTCAATTACTCTTGTGAAATATTATAAAAGCAGAATACTTAATTTTTATAATTTAGAAATGTAAATAAACATTTTATGTTTGTTTTTCATTTCTTTTAAAAAAATAAGCAAATTAAAAAATTTAATTCCCTGTATTTCGGGGCACTAATAAATGAATCTTAATTTTTGTGCCCTCCAGCGGTGGTAAAGCAAATATCGATCGAACTATAATTCACAATTTGATCTATCGAATTTTTTGAAAATATTGGTGTTTTAGTATTTTTTTTTTTAAATTTCAGAATGGCAACACTGCCTGATCAAAAAAACAAGTTACAAGTACTTTTTGGAGAACCCAGTGAGATATTTTGAGATTTAATTAGACTTACTTAAATCCCACGACATATATTATTATGTCTAAAATACAAAAACAGATCTCATTTGATATAGATTGATATTTATTTTTATTCTAGCTTATTTCAAAATTGGGTATCCAGTAATATCCAATTATATTCCTCAAATACTGGATTAAATTAGATCAAAATTGATCTCAAAATTGGGGGATACAAATTAATATTAGTTAAGATCCTGTTGGATCCCAAAAAATCCCATGGGATTGACTTAGATCTGATTGGATGTAATTATATCCAAATGGATAAGTCATTTTTGGTGGATCGAGTAAGATATTTCAAGATTAAATTGGATTTACTTAAATCCCATGAAATATTTAAATCCCATAAAAAATTGTAAAAAAAGATTTAGTCATAAATTGCATATATAATTATGTATGGGGTTATATATAACAATATATAATTATATATTATACGCATAGAAAATATTAATGATGTTGGACCATATATAATAATATCTCAGACTTAATTGTTAATCTTGTACCATATATTAAATCATACATAATTATATCTTATATCATTTAATCTTAAGTTGTATTTAACTTATGGCACCATATCTTATCTTATATGCTACAAAAACATATTTTGTATAAGACAGTAAATATTATTATATCTTAAATTATATAACTTATTTGTCACCATATATGATTACATATTATGTTATATATGAGAATGTATTATTGTATATGGCAATTGATCTATCATATATGCTTTATATATAATTTTATAAAGGTCAATATATAATAATATATCATTATAAAAGTTACCACATAAGAAATATATGGATATGCATGACACCATATATATAATCACATATAATAATATATTTTTAGATGAAAAACATACAGACCGAAAAGATCTGTATTTATTTATATTAAATTTTAAGTACGGATTTGTTAGTTATTTAAACAACATTTAAAAATAAATAATAAAAAAACATTTGATTTAAATGAAAAGTTAGTAGACCGGATTTCAAGTGATTTATCATTTATGCTTAATTACATTTCAGTTAATTTAAACTACAAATTAGTTTGAGTGTAGCCTTAAGAAAAATTCTTAAGAAACACAATTTGACTTTTACGCTGTTTTCAAAAAAGTTCCCGCATAAACCTTTTTAAAGTTAGGAAAAATTTTTTTTGTTAAACTAAAATAAAAATCAATATTTCGTCAAAATTGTAAAGTAATTAGGCTCTAACGAACGTATCGACCTTAAAGCATACAAACGTTTGAACTTTGACGTGTTTCGCGGATTTTGATAAATAAAGTTTAAAACGTTGTTTCCCGATATGGGCATAAAAATTCGCAAAACAATGAGCACATTACGTACAAAGTGATTTAAAATATGTTGTGCTGTACTTTTTAGTGTCCGACCGATTATTCGGCTTCAGAGTTCGGCCAAGTTCACGCGTCGGCAAAATTTTGGCCGAACTCCGTGCATTTAAAGAAATTGAGTACATTTTCAGAATAAATTCTTTAATGACGATTGCAAACACAAGAATTTGTTTTAAATTCGTTATATATTTTTAGTGCCCGACCGAGTATTCGGCTTCGGCCAACAAGTGATGTTCGGCCATATTTCGTGAATCGAAACCAACGAATGAATCTACGTTTTTATTTCAATTAGATGAGTGTCATCATATGAAATTGTGAATTCGATAATTTTTTTAAAGGGGAGACTATTCCACAGGTCCTTTCCATTTTTATCCTACTTACTATTATTTTAAATTGTTTGAAAAGAAATTGATTTGAGTTCTAGCTATTAGTACATATTTTTACAATCTTAAACGTTTGAGAGAGTCATTAAAATACAAATGTATCCACCACGTCAGTTCACAAAGCTGGCCACCCCTATTTATCACTTTTGAACTCACTGTACCATATTGATGATAACTCTATTTGCATATGCGAGTTTTTTTTTCAAAAGAATTATCGAGTCGCCAGATCGAATCAATTTTTTACTGCTTTAAAAAACAGCAATGTACTTAAATTAAAATTTTAACTTAAATTATGATTATGACTTGGGCTTTCTTTAGAAAGAAACAAAAAAAATCGTTAAAAAATAACATAAATAAAGCTACATCTTGTGTGGTATCAGCTTAAAAAAAAACTCTGCCAAAAACAAATGGACAATTTAAGTCAACAAATCCTCGACATAAATTTACTTTTTACACACATTTCTTAGTAATATACACAAGACAGCACTTAACAGTGATGCTAACTAAACGGAAGTTGAAAAGAGCAAACGATTTTAAATAAAGCGTATGAATGTCATGTGATGAACTTAAGAATTTCTAACTAGCAACCCAACTAGAAACTGTTTCTTGTAGGAAAATGTTGATAACGCTTAGAAAATGGTTAAACGTTTGATTTTATTGGGGATATTCTTTTGGGGTATTCTATAGTAATTTTGGATTTAACTTCTTTAGTAGTTTTGGAGAAAAAATTTTCCAATGCACAAAATATCACATTTTTGCAATTTCCAAATGAAACGTTAGTTTATATAGTTATCGAAACTATAAAAAAATTTAAGACCAAAAGGTCCGAAATTTTTAAATATCGAAATATTAAAAAAAAATCGCAACAATCGCACAAGTAATAGTGTTAAAATTCGAATAAAACTTAATTCATCATAATCTTTTGGTGTTACAGCTCGTTTGGCAGTTCACTCTTTTCTTTCATTCGGAGCTATAGCCAACTTAATCATATAAATTAAAAATTATACATTTTTCAAAACAAAAAAAAAACTTAATGCTGAAAAAAACTGGGGGAATCTTATCGAAGTGCTTAGTAATTATACACACAGAGAAATAAAGTGCCAACCGAATTATAAAGTGTATTTTAATAATAACAACTTATTAACTTAGTTAGTACAACGATATTTACATAAGATTTCTGAATATTTTGGGAGTTGCAACTAAAATTCTGTTGAATTAACCGAACTTTGTTGTGAAAACTAATGTTATGTTGAGCCAACCGACTGAAATTCGTAATTACCGAATTTGAGTCGTAGTAACCGAATTTCAGTTGGCAAATGGCTAAATTTTTCTTTGTGTGTACAACTACATACGTTTCAAGTCAGTTTTACAAATTTCTTGTAAAATATATGATTTTTTTTAGAAATTGTTTATTAATCTTGTATATATTTTACAAAAATTTGAAAATATTTTACTATAACTTTGTAAAACTAACTTAAAACGTATGTTGTTGTATAATTACTAAGCACTTCGATAATGTTTCCACAGTTTTTTTCTGTGTATTATAAAAATCTGTCATGAAAACATTAACGGATTTGATGCGGAAATTTTGTTAACGATCGTGAATGAGTAATATGATATTTTTTTTATATTTTTTAAAGGCATAGTAGCATATTATTTTTGATATTTGCAAACAATACTAAAAGTTATAACGCTAATGTTTTCTCAAAGTCTAACTTTTTAAAAATGAAAAAAAAAAAAACACTTTCAAAAGTCAAACACCTTAACAGTAATATTTATTTTAGAATTTTAATTTGAAATTAATAGTGTGCGATATTTAGTCGTGTTTTTTTTTTGGCATTTGGACACAATGTGGACAAATTTTGATATATTAAACATATTTGTTAAGCCGTTTTATTTCGATTTTGAAATTTAAGGAAAAAGCCGAAGTTTAGTGGTCATGTTCGACCCTGAAGTTTTTCCGATTTGGCCGAAAGGCGGCCGAATACTGAATTCATTGCTTAACTACTGACTTCTCTTTATATTTGACACTCGAAATCGCTTCTAATAAGTCCAATATACATTTTTCCAATTTGTCAAATTTGTCCATAAGGCTTGAACAAGTCGAAATAATATTTTTAATTGGAATATTTTGTCAAATTGACACAAAATACCGAATACCGACAAAAATCATTTTCTGGCTGAAGTCTTCGGTCGGACACTAGAAATTAATAATATAACTAGCGTATATTTTTAATTTTGATATAAAACATTTCGGAACTGCTGATTACGTATTTATTGTGTGTTTTTATGTATTTTCAAAAAAAAAAATTAATGATATAAAACTATTAAATTGTTCGAGTTACTCGAGTTATTTTAAAATCTTAATAGATTAATCGAGTAAGTTGAAATACACATACATACTTATGGGTAACGTATTATTTTTTGTACTAAAATAATGGAAAAATTAACTAGTCAGTTCTTAATATAATGGAGAGAGTAAGCTGGTGTCATTACTGGCAATGAGAAAAGTAATGACATGTCATTACCGTTTCTACACTTTGGTTGTAAGAAGTTAATAAATATTCACTGGCCTCATAGGAAAAGACAACTTTGTGATTAAATTATTACAATAAGGACGTGAAATTGACACAACTGAAACTCCGTAACACGTATACTTCACATACGGGTTTTTCGACTAATGAACGAATTCTCTCTACAATGCACTTGTGCGATGCGCTGGACTATTGACCTCAAACATGTAAGATATATTGGACAATTTTTTTTTAACACAATGAGAACAAAGCGACAGCCGAACGTTCATAATCGCTAGCCACACAAAGACGCTTACAGTGTACGTGTGCCGACGTCGCGCAAGCAGCATCTTCTAGTCTAACCCCACGGGGATTCAACATTGAGAGGAAGCCCTTCACTGATCTACAGTTACCAGTTTGCTCTCACCAAATCTGTGGATGGACCGACTCCAACGCTCCGAAAGAAACGCCATCAGGTCTTTCGTAGAACGACTTCTACGAAAACCATTCTGTCGACCATTAAGAAGTTAGTTGGACTCTAGATAATTAACAAAATGGTATTTAACCATGCTATCCATAACTCTCAAAAGTGCAGAGAAGATTACAATTGAACGGTAATTATCAGGGTTGTTAGCAGAACCCTTTTTGAGGATTGACTGGGCATTTGCAACCTTTCAACACAATGTAAATATACCAGTACAGAACAACGCACAGTGGCACATTTTCAGAGAAGGCAGTTAAAATTCTATGGCTTTTGTAGAAGTTATTCTATTTTAGTGTGGTTTTTTAGTTAACAGATGTTTATTGGGCTGATTAGATCCGATTCTGAGTGTCAAATTTAAAGAAAGGCCCGTATTTAAGCAATGAATTCACTGTTAGGCCTCCGAAAGTTCGACAAAATCGAAAATAGTTCGGAGGCCTTCGGCTGTTCCTTAAATTTTATACACAAAATCAAATTAAATGTGCTCAAAAACATGTTTCCAATACCAAAATGTATCCTCATTGTGTCTAAATACAAAAAACCGACCAAATATAGTTTTTTGGTAGAACTGTTTGGCCGGACACTATAGATACGACATTTAGTTTCATTTAAGATATCGACTATAAAAATCGAGTAACAAAAAGAAAATTTACAAAGGTTGGCACTTTCATACCTCGTGATTTTGTTTAATTTCAGCACTGAATTGAAATCTTGTGACGAGTTTTAGTGTTAAATTCAGCTTTAATCGTTTTTTGGATAAAGTACACAATATAATTTAGTTAGATAAAGAAAAAAAAAGGTTTTGGGTAAACATTTTTTTTTTAATTCGGTTTTTTAACACTCAAGCGTGATCACATGATTCACGCAATCTCATTGTTAAAGTCTACTGTTAAGTATTAAATTCAGCTTTTATAAATTATGTCTTACATGCGAATGTAAGATCTTTTACAAAAGGTTTCAGATCTTGGAGGAGAAAAATGGCTGTAGCTTCCAAGTGCCCGAATATGCGGAGCCACAATGGGGTATACATAAAAAAAAAAGGTCAACGCAGTGTAACCAGAAATTTGTTTTTAAAACTTTTGAAGCTAAGGAGTTATATACAAAGAAAACGGAAAACGGTTTTTTAATCTATAATGTCTCATTTTTTAACTACAATTTTTAAATTAAGTATGAATCTTATTAGAGTAAATAAAACAAAATAAACATTTTTGTATTAAAATTAATATTTCAACATTATAGATGTCATTTTCGGTTTTTAAAAATAAGTAGAAACATATTCAAACTAAATAGAAAACTAATATTGTTTGATTTCAAAGCTGTTTCTTTTTAATTTAATGTTGTTTCCACTTGATTTTCTAATGCTTTTTTTCTGTGTGTAGGTCTCTGGATTCATACACAAATCATATTATTCAAGAAGCATTTCTTGATTTTTTTTGTCGCAGCAAGAATTACTTTACTTAAACATGGACTTTAAAATATATTTTAAAACTTCTGGACCGTTGCAGCTTCCAATTTCTGATAGCAAGAAAATCACTAAATTGACATTACTTAAAACAACAACTAAAACAAAATACAATGAGAAAAACAACAACAGAAAAACAAAACAGTCAACTACTTTGCCACACAAACGGCAACAACAATGTTAACAAATTTGCCAACGTTAATGCGCTGGCGCACACACAATTCAAACATCATATAAAGGAGAATTATACCAGCAACATACCAACAAAGCGAGGTGGTGCCACACACAGACGCCAATTCATAAAAAATAAGAAAAACTCCAAACAAACCAACAACAGCAACATGTTGTTGGTTAACTTGGTATAACCAATTATGCTTTAAAAGCTTCTCCCTCCAAAAATACAAAACATCAATAACAACAACGTTGACGACGACGATTGTGATGTTTGAGACGACGACGACGATGATGATGACGATGTCTTTTGCAATTGCCTAGGTAAAGGTTTTAACTGAAACAGAGAAATACAAAAATAAAATTGAATAAAAAGAACAGCCAGACCACCCACTTAGTTTTAATGATTTAGCGTTAAAATTAAAATATATGCTGGTTTGCCAAGGACTAGGGATTGTTTTTTCTCTGTATGAAAACTTTACACTTTTAAAACAAATTTATTAGATTGAGGTTTATTGGTCATGCCACATAAGTATACCACCAACTACCAACAAAAAAACCAAGGTATGATCTGCATGTTCCTTCTTATATTCATTATTGAACATTGGAACATACACAATAGTCAGTGGACAATAAAACTAAATATATTTAAACTTTATTAGGGAGAATATAAAGAATTCATAAAACTCAACTTTTATTTAACCTGCTTACTACATGGAATGGATGATATTTAAAAATATTTAATGGGTTTGTAACATTCCGAATTTAGTAATATTTAAAAGTAAATTGGATGGAGTGACACTTTAGCTATATTAGATGGCGAAATATAATTCTGGATTCGAAACACTTCTCGATATGGAACACCTGGAAAAGGATGAAACGTACATTGTTGACCAGCAAAAAAGATTTTGGAAATAGTTGGGGTCACGGTATCATACTGTGTTCCAAGTATAAAAAGTATACAACTTTCTACTGATACTTCATGCCTCCTATCACGAACTTCCTTCATAATTTTGAATTAGACTGGGTCACATATTCTATTATTCAGTCTAAAGTCTTTTCAGTCCACGAAGGCAGAACTTAAACAGTGGGCCGCCAATATGCACAAAGGCAGGGAAAGTGTTGGTGCGGTCACGAAGGTTCTGTGGAGATTCCCGGATGAGGGTAAGACGAAATCTGTCTTAAGGCTGGGGAAAGGGGAACTGGCCAATCTGATAGGAGTCCTAACGGGTCGCTCGACACTTAAGTCGCACCTTTCGAGAATAGGAGCGGGTAACTGCAAAGTTTGTGGGGAGGACGATGAAACCCTGGAACACATGCTGTGCTTCTATCCGCCTTTTGCGCACATCAGGGCGAGGTATTGGCTACGGGATGTTATACCATCGGTGGAATGTTAGCGGGATGCTGAATTGGGAAACCTGATGTGTTACTTAAAGGACGCTGAATTTTTCAGTTAGACCGGAGTGTTTGTACCCTGATGACGAGCGCATAACATGCCGATCTTCTGGCATAGGTGTTTGTCATCCAATGGATGTTTATAAAGTCTGGTTGAACCACCCTTCCTCTTGTCAACCTAACCTACTCTGTTATTCTTGAAAATAAGAAATCCGAAAAATTAAAAAGGAGACAGAGTCGGCAGTCTATTTAAGGGGTTTCTTTACTATTTCCTAAGGAGTGTTGCGTTTCTGCAAACAATAAAGTTGTACACATAAAACACAGGAAAACAAAACGCAAACCGCATTAAAAACTGTATTTTAGTTATCATAACCAATAAATTCGGTTAAGAATCAACAATTATTATTTTCGTGGACAATCTTGGCATTTTGGAAGCCTTGGAAGCCGATAGAATAAGATCTAACTGTGTATATTGAATACATTTGTCCAACTCCGCCGACTGAAATGGAATTGAGATCTGTGCTGACAGCTGCTAGACAAGAGAGTGATACGACTCCATAGTAGGGCCAGCTGTGAATATATTGAATTAGGAGGATTAGCCAGTAGGCTCTGCAGCAACTCAAAATAAAACCCATAAGTACGAAACTCTATCACCGATAGGACAAGTCGATTCCTCATTTGCAAATAAGCACCTTGCCTAAACATGTATTATCCGTTCCTGGTACAACTCGACTTATTCAGGGAATAGGACCAGACAGATTACTACATGGTAATGGCTGGATTATGCAAAAGGTTTGCTAGCGAATGAACCCTAAAAGGTCAACGGTAGCATCCATAAGCTTTTAAGAAGTGAAAATAATCTGCCAGACATTTGTCAAATATTATCCCAAATCTTCGGCGGCAAGCCAAATAAAAAATCCAAAGGAATCTCCGTGTTTATAAAGCGTACTTAAGTTCCCTTATGGAATGTTAGTACTCTATATAAATGTGAAAAGTTTTCTCAATATGCAAAGAAACGTAAAAGCCTCAGGACAGATATAATTCGGATACGTGACTGTAGATGGCTCCGGTACCAACTCGTTACAATCTAGTGGAAACCTCATGCATTTACGAGGAATGGAATTGGGTTGAAGTATGAACCCAACTTAACCATCTACTAAACTAAAATCGAAATTTTATAGTGAATTAGACCGAGCTTTATGCTCTCTCAGAGTTAAGTGAACAGAAAAAGAAACCTTAATGAGTGTTCGTTAATATCGTGGACATTCCTACGAGAGTTAGGAAGAATGGGAGCGTTTTCTAAGGAAATGGTAAAAGAGCTACTTCTGTTTTTTAATACTCATTGATGACTTTTGTTTGAAACTGTCACTAAATAGGCTTAATAATTCATTCAATAGTCAAATGGGATTTTTTATAGAACGAGAAGAATGAGTGATTTATATAGACCTTATCTCCGTTCTATGAGAGACATTATGAGGTTTTTCTTTCTGCATTCATTTACTTTAAGATACATGATGGTTGCGTGCTTTCGAAGTCATCAAAGGGTGCTCTCACCACTCGCGTAATTCCCCCAACTAACTATGTAAATTGTCTTGAATGTGAGCAGCATGGAACTTGTGTTCACTTTTGTCCAAACATCGGACTTTCGTTTTAGACCACATTTTGTAAGAGAGCTAATGAATGCAGTTCATTAGACGTTCTACCGATTTCTAAAAGTACTTAAAGAATATCTATTAATCCATTCACGCCAGCGAAGCCTAGCCTTCTTTAAATCCTATCTCATATTTCTAGAGTTACTTAGGGCTCTTTAAAGTCTCTTTTGCCGATCATTTCACAAACACCCCTTTTCTAGCAAACAACTTTATGAATCTCATAAAATAATTATTTATGAAATCAATAAAGGAGAAAACGTGTCTTTTGGGTGGCAAAACGCAGGTTTTGTTGTTATTGTTAAAAATTTGCATAATTTTAAAGATTTTATGTGAATGCATGAATGAATGAATAACGTTATTGTTCTCATAATTTTTGTATTAAACAATCTAGTCATGTTCAAAATGAATTTGTTTTAATAAGAAAATAAGAGAAGAATACCAATTGTTTCACTGATAACAATGGCTTCAAAGAAAAAAGTTTTAGCTGATTCGTCAAAAACACCATTAAGTTTTAATAAAGTTGAGCACCAAATTTTACGACTAATTTTTAAGTTATAGAATACTAAGAATTCCTTTTCCGAAACTAATCGCTAATATTGTTTAATCTAATTACAATTTCCTATAGAAAATGTTATGCTTGATTTTTTTAACCTCTTTTGGTTTCTTAATATAACTTCACTTCCGCTTGATAGTAAATAGAAAAACTAAAACGAAACGAAAATGCCATTCTATTTAACCTCAAGTCAAATACCGGTATAATATCTATGAAAAACCCCAACAATAAACATTCATTGTCATTTAGGAAATTGCAAGACTTCAACAATAACAGCAATAATAATGAATTTGTTTGTTGTTTATGTGGGGAGCAAACAATTCAGTACTCAGAGTAACATAAAATAACAACCATAAGTACGTTCTCTTTTTGAAATTGTATTAATAGGGTTACCAGACTAAAAATATAATCATGATTTGTCTCCCATGATTGAATTTGTAATATTTTTAATGATACAGAACTTAGTCTCTATTTGGAGCATGAGATTTAAGATTGGATTTTTAGTTTGAAAAATAAATTGAAACACGATATATTATATATTTGAAGCATTTAAGATATCAATATGAATTTGAAATATATATTTATTTTGTCTTTGAACCAACGGTTAGGGGACTGATGCTAAAGAAAGAGGGAGTTGTGTCTGCGGACATTTGGCTCAAATTTCTCAAAATTGTAAATGACATGAAAGACTTTCGCGGGGATTTTATTACACATACGGATAGTGCGATTAAAGAACGAATTTTCTCTATAATTCGTTGTACGATTCACTGGCCAAACGACGACAAACGGATGTGATCTACTGATAAGCGAGTATTCCGAGCAAAAACCCTTGCTACAGGTATAATTTATCTTATCTCAGAAGAACATATTCCATGGTAATATCGATAAAAAAAACAGTGTAACACAACTTACATTCCGATGATGCATTATCATTGATGAGCGCCGACGCCCTCTTTTGAACCCGGCCCAGAAGCTGCAAAAAAAAAATTTGAAACCCCTGTCCAAATATGTTAGTTATGTTTCAGTTTCGGCCGAATATTGGTGGTGTAAATAATGAAAAGATCGAATGGAGTGAAATAGCCCTTGTACCGATTAAGAAAACCCAATCACTTGAATGCTTCTTTCTTTCGACCGATGAATGTGGTTTTTTCATCGGACATCACATTGGATTCCCATGGCTAGAACAAGCATGCGCATCAAGAGCATAAGATTCTTCAATATTACCCCACCTATGTGTACAGATAACATTAAAGACCCCATTGAGTCTTGCGTGCATTGAAATCGACCCTGTTTGCACGACCCCACTCTGTGATTGTCGAAAGGCCTCTATTGAGTGTGTCATTCATTTTATGCCTCATATCCCCAATATCCAATTGACTCTTTCCATGATTGAAGTTTGGCTTAAAAGGTCATTTATAAGGATAAGAAATAGTGAGGTAAAATGAACGGAACCTTAAGGTACCCCCGAATTCAGCTGAAATTTATTGGATGAGGCCTCATCTATAAAAACTCGTATAGTGCGATCAATGAGAAAGCTCGGTATAAATCAAGAGAAGTCATCACCAACTCCAAACGCAGTATGTTTTGATACGAGTGATTTATGCCACACACGATCGAAGAACTTGGAAATATCTAGAGCAACCACTTTGCTTCCACCAAATCGGTAAATGAACTGACTCCAAAGCTGCGAAAGAAAAGCCATCAGGTCACCCGTAAAACAATTTGTACGAAATTCTTTGTTCTCTATACTCAAAGGAAAAGCTTCATCATTTCATATCAAGGATTTCATTGTTTTTCGTCCAATGTAACTGTTTCATAAACATTGTAAGGTGATGAGTTTTTTAATTCCACCCAGACCTGGCTCAATTTAGTTATCGAAGTGAGTTAGTACTCCACTTGACTGAAAAATTAGTCCGTTTTGACTTATCTCTTTCGGTTTTCGAGATAAGGAAAAATTAAAAAATATGTATATTGATGACATTGCATGTTTTATAAATATTTATAAAAAGTGTCTTCATAGTTATGAAAACTTAAAAAATATGACAATGTTTCATTGATTTTCGTCCAATTAACCTGTTTCATAAATATGATAAAACTTTTTTCCCTAAGTGTAAATAATTTACAAGATGGTAATTAACCATTGGGTCTTCATCATGTAAATGATCCTGGAAAAAGTCTGAATTTAATTAGAATTGAATTAAAAGATTATCCTGCTTGGGTCACTCACTGTAGTATAAAATAATTCCTGATTTAACAATTATATGAAATATTAAATAACCCAGGATTGGGTCCTAATTTGGAGAATTCAAAGACCCACAATGTTTTGTTTTAATTGAGAGTATTTTATAAAACGTCATTAAGCCTCAACTAGGAGTATTAAATGAAACAAGATTGAGTCTCAGTTGGACGATAAAAACTCTAAAGAAGTTTTAAAATCCACATGTTTACATTTCCCCACATCTGGTAACTCTAACGACCACCAGCAAAGCTTAACCACGCTGTATAGTTGTTGATATTCCTCTTGTTGTTTTTGCGGTTGTTGCCGCTTTAAGGTTTTTATATGTTTTTTATGTTATTAGTAGTACGTCGTTGATATTCAAGTGAAGCTTGCATTGTAATTCAATGTTATGCTGCTATTTTGTTTCTTAACGTTTTTTTCTACATTTTTTGTTTTCAATCTCAATGCTATGGACCGATGCAATATAATGTCTTAATTTATAGATTCAAAGTTGTTTTGATGTTGTTTATATCATGTAAGACCACCAACCATTATCTTTCTTATGATGGCGGGAAGTTGAAGACTTGAAGTGAAGGAAATGAAAAACAGAGAGATAGAGGCAAAGAGAATTAATATGAGCTCAATCAAAAAGAGATTTTTAGTCTAGTCTCAAGAAAAACAACTACACTGGAAAACACATTTAATGTTTTTAATAATCCAAAAATTTTTACTTCTCAATGAAAATTATTCAAGTTCGAGGCCATACTCTATATTTCTTTATTAGGATATTGTCCTTACAAATAATCTATAGTTTTTGTTTTTAAATTTATTAATTTACCACTTTCAGGAATGTGTTGATAGATCCATGTCGGGAATTTTCTAGGTTTCCATCATCAGAACATGTTTTGAAAGAAGTGACAATCCCATGCAAACATCAAACATTCATATAACCTAGTTATCCCACTAAATGAGAACTAATATAGGAGCTCGAAGTTAAAGATTATCACCACTGATCAAAAATAAATTGAAAACTTGTTCATTATGTGCAAGCTCTACCTTTGGTAGAACTTGCATAATTTTAATTTTCATTGCACAATTAAAGGTCGAAATGCTGAGACTAAATGCAACTGGTAAATGGATTTGTGGTAATCGGAAAACAACCAATATCACATAAGTCAATTGTGATAGCATCTCATCAAGAGGTTAAAATATTCAAGGTGCAGTACACGAACCACGAGCTGAGAATCCTAGTTGGAATTCAGGCATTCACATTTATACAGATCTTTACGGATAGCCAGGTGTCTATCCAAGCAATCCCTTCGAACTCTGTATGGTCAGACACTATCCTCGAGTGCAGGGAGGAAATGAATAACTTCTCAACAAACACTGAGGGAATTTTCTTGGACGAGCTTTGATGAAATTTTCACTAAATTAATGAAGTTTTTTTTCACAAAGAGAATGTAATTTTTCTTAAACTTAATGAAAAAGATTCATAATTTTTATTAAACTATTTTTAGTAAAACAACATGAATTTAATTACAACATTTACTGGAGACAGTGCAGAACGAGAAACCATTTAGTCCTGAATTACGTGAATGGACTATTATTGCTAATCGAACAATGTGGTAAACATCGGTATTGGGTGAGTCCGCCAGGATTATATGGGCAGGTTCAGAAAGAGTGAAACTAAGGAACTTTTAATATTTTGTAAAAGGGGACTTGGTATGATAGTCACATCTATTTTGAATGGGTCGTGCGGACTCAGTAAATTCTAAGGTCTGAGGGGAGAGTGAAGAGACTTTAGAACACTATATTTGTGCCTTCGAGTGACCTTAGTGGAATGGGATAAAGGAGACTGAATAATTTCGTCAACCAGACGGAGTTTCTGGACTAGATAGGTAGGTAAACTAGATTGGTATAAAAGCCAGCAACAAGACGATATTCGGGCTTAAGTGTATGTCCTATTTTATTAACCTCAGACGGTTGTGAACAGTATCTTTACTTCGATTCCTCGTGGTTTATTTCGTAGTAAACTTGAGATGGTTTATTAAAACATTTAGTAGCATTTAGAATATCTTATTTTACTGAAATTTCTGTCTTTCAGTGTTTTATTTTTGTTTAATAAAAGAAGGGTTAATATAAATCTCTTAAATATTATTTCCTTGACAGTTATTAAAATCCTAAATCAAATAGTTGTGATATTATTACGTATAGTAGGTACATTGCTAGTTTGTCATACACGATTGTAGACAAGTAAAATGACAATAGTATACTATACGTCGTCATCAACAACGCAGTCGTTACTGTAATCTAAGACCTCATCGCACACGTTGCCCAATGGACTTGGTTTTTAAACTCAGTTGGCTCTTAAGCTGCATGCTGGTCTTAAGCTTTTACTAACCGCTAAAACTTGTTGAAATTAAAAAAAAAATAACCACGAACGACTGACGACTGTAAGTATTAAATGTCTGTTTTTTTTTTTCTTCAATTGTAACGCTCTTTTCTCTGTTAAAGCCTAATATTACTTTTGAAAACATTCGCAAAAGCCAACCCAACCATGCAATCGTCGTCATCATCGTTGTCGTAAATAAGTCGATGTTGTTGTTGTTGGTTCAACTGTATTATATATCGTTCCACATGCCAAACCGCACTTAATGTAATAATTATTACTTGCCACTGGTAATACACTCTTGGCCACTTTAGTGTAAGTACGTAGGTATGACTGCATGCAGTAGATGTAGTATGCATGTGTTTTAGTAAGTATGTTTGGAATATGAGGTAAGGTGAGGTAGCTAAATCTCTAAATTTGTCCATTAGCGTGACTTTGTTGGCGTTGAGGCTTTGGGGCCTTCATTCCTTCATCATCATCAATATAATATACCAAACATTTTTTTTTTTTTTTATTCATTTTACTCCAAACTGTCAGCTTTAGTGCTCTTCTATTCTATCAGTCGCCCTCTCGTACCTCTCGTACCTCTCATATTAGGTTTAATCAACATATGCATAAAATATACTTTTGGTTAAGGCGGCTTTTGTATGTAGAAGGCATTTTGCCTCAGCTATAGAGAGTACGAGTATGTATGAATGATGTTGTTGTTGTGGTGTAGTGATTTGATGTGAGTTGAATTGAGCTGCTGCTGATCATGTGTGTGGTCTAACTTGGGTGGTCCTCTATTTGGTTCGTTGCGTTATTGTTGTTGTTGCTGCTGTTGTTTGTGGTTTGAGCTTCTCATCATCTCATAGTTGTTGATGTTTTTGAGCTTAATATTTAGTTGGTAACTTGGTTTGTTGGTAGTTGTTGGTTAAAGTTCTGTTATAATTAACATGACCAACTGGATTTTATTGCAGAGGGTTGTTGTAAAATCGCTTCCCTCAAAAGACAATTTAACCCTCTAACTGGCAAACGATGTTTTGCAACGAAATCCATACTATGTGCTCCACTCGAAAAACAATAAGTTCTACAACAAAATTGTTTATCGTTGCATAATTTAGGGTGCATTTTGAAAACTAAAGCATATAAAAGAGAAGTTTTGGACAAAAAATATTGCCCTGCGGCAGCCTTACCCGTTAGAGGGTTAAACTGAAAATTTATTTAAATGACTGTATTCATACTAATAATTATGTGAAACTCTATGTTTTGATAAAACAACGAGTGGCAATACTAATAACCTGGGCAACCAGAAATATGCTCCAAAAAATCGATTCTATGCAGATAAAAATGCCCTAAGAAACGGAAAATATGCTCTTAAAATTCAAAAAATATGCTCATAAACAAAAATTTTTCATTAAAAAATCGTATTTTAAGGTCCAATTACTGAATGTCCAGTTAAAATTTAACAAACAGTTAAATTGACAATTTATATGGGAAGCAACAACAAATTCAGTAATCGGGTCTAAGACTTATTGGAATACAGTTGTAATAACTGTTGTGAATTTTATTTCAATTGCTAATAAAAAAAGGCGATAAAAGATTAAATTTACATAAATTTTTACAGTAGCAAAACAGGAAATTGAAATTTGCAAAAATGGCTAAATTTCCGCAACCGGTTTGCAAACCCCGGAAAATATGGAAAAAGTTTTTGGCAAAATTTTTTTATTGAAATATAAAATTGTTCGATAACGCAAAATTAAAAAAAAAACGTGAAATATCCTCTAAAAATATGATTTTCTTTTAAAAAGTACAAAAATGTACTCAAAAATAAGACTTTTTTTTATCAAAAAAAATGCCCTTAAGGGGGGACATGACATTGACCGTTTTTTGAAATCGCCTTTTTTATAATTTTTTATTTTAGTAAATATTCTTAAGATTCTAAGACAAAAAATTTTATGGAAAAACTCCTACGGGTTCAAAAGTTACAGCCGGATTAGTGAGAGCGCATTTTTAATTTTCGCGCTACCTACGTACGGCAGCTGGTATGTACTTGTTTTACTTGCTACCTGACTTTTGGTTTTGTGGACTTATGGATTTACCAACATGCATTACTCAACGACCATATGATGCTATTATGGAATAGCGAATCAAGTTTTTTAAACTTGATTCGCTATCGTATGACACGAGCTTTTTTTTTAAATTTTTTCTCGATTTTTTATGAATTTTTAAAGTCAATATTTTTTTTTCGAAAAAACACACTTTTAAATTTGGAACATCACCAAAAATTGAAAAAAAAGCTCGTGTCATACGATACTCAATTTTGTTAAGATTTAAAAAAAGTAATTTTTTTTCCAGATCGGACAATTTTTGTGACTCCCAGCGCTGCAACCACGAGACCCCGTTTTTTTCTCTGCCACCAGTTTGGAGCTCTATAAAACCATGTTGGAGTGAAATATATATTTTTTTTGAATTTTTTTTCTTGTAATTTGTAGAAAATTACAATAATAAAAAAAAAATTTTGGAAATATGTTTGTTTTTGACTGAGTTATGAATTTAAAAAAAAGGTCTGTTTTCTCTGCCGCGAATGTAATGTCCCCCTTAAGAGCAAAATATGCAAAATATGCTATTTAGAGCAAAATATGCAAAAATATGCTCTAACAAATCGATGCCAGAATTCGTCAATTCTTTTGAAGACGATAAATATCTCATAAATATTTCAATACGACGCACAGGAAAAAATATGATACAGCATATTGCTGGTTGCCCTGCTAATAACATACATTCAAAGTTAATTAAAAGAATGGATGGTAACCGATTCGATGTGGTTATCGGTACGGGTTACGCTATTTTATTTTATTTTATTTCGGTAATAGTATTTTTAGGGTATTTTAGTTATTTCGGTAACGGTATTTTAAGAATAATAGTAATATTACACACCGATATTTTTAACCACATCATGCCCGAATTCCAATGTCTGGCTAGTTTATGGTAAAATTTTG
This sequence comes from Delia radicum, assembly GCA_021234595.1. Classification (NCBI taxonomy): domain Eukaryota; kingdom Metazoa; phylum Arthropoda; class Insecta; order Diptera; family Anthomyiidae; genus Delia; species Delia radicum. The sequence goes on from CM037855.1 coordinate 32,869,939, forward strand.
GGAAAACAATCTATATACATAATTTTTTCTGAACTTGTCGCTTAACAGCGCCCCTAGCAGATCTATTTGGAAAGACAACAACTTTGACATAATGTGCATATAAACGGGTAAAGATTTTTTTTTTTTTAATGTAGATTGGTATTTTAAAGTCTCAAAACTATGCATATAGTTTTTAAAAATTATTTATTTATTATTTACATATTTTTTTATTTATTTATCGTGTAACGATATAAACGCGTACGTTAAGTTAACAATACGACTTAGGCCCGATTACTAAATGTCCAGTTAAAATTTAACAAACAGTTCAATTGAAAATTTATATAGGAAACAACAACAAATGTGTCAGTTTAAGTCCCAGTTAGTGGCTTACCCTTATTTTCACAATGTCCCGTTAACTACATGCTAACCGTATGAAGCTGTCGCCAACTCTGCTAAACACGGAATAAGTTTTGGCATATTTTCAACTTTGTGTATTTAAAAAATTCATAGTTCGATTGGTCAGATTTTCAAAAATTATATGCAATCGATCAACTAATTTTTCTCAGAGAAACAAAATTTTATATTTTCTCATCAATAATAAAAAATTATTTTTAATCAAATAATTATTATTTTTAAAAAATCAAAAATAAGTAGGGGAATGTGTAAGCTTTTTTAAATAAAATTGATACCACTTGTTTGGCACGAAAAATAAACAATATGTTCTCTACCAACATTTTTTCGTTGCCTATTTTAGGCGATATGGGCCAAAATAGTAACCTCAAATACGAATCTCAAAAATTAATTCATAAAAATAAATAACTTCTGGCATAAATTATTCGTCTTGCCAAGATATTACTACAGTCAATAAATTACCCTTTTTGGGTTTTTACTAAAGAAGATATGGCGATTTTCGTTTTTCCAAAAACGCGAAATTGAGCGAAAACGCACCTTCACTTCAACATATATTGATTAAACTTAAAAGTTTTTCTAATACTACTTAATGTAATCTTTCTTTCAAATTTCATAAAAATCCGTCCATACGTTTTGAAGTAATAACGAGATATAGGATTCCTTTTGGAATCCTATATCTCGTTATTAGGATTCCTTTTGGAATCCTATATCTCTCGTTATACCAAAATTAGAGATTTTTTTCAAGTTTAAGTTTAAGCTTAAATCTTAATCTGTGTTTAGTATCAACGGTTTCCCTTCAATATAAATAAGTTTTCAAGATTTTTGAAAATTATGTTCATTTCAAAATATTTATTGTTTGAAATTTTACGAAATTTTAAAGCTTTTTCTCTTCCGAACTGTGCCAGGCACACATAAAATTCACAAAAAAATATGTGGATTTGGTTTTCTATCAAAATTGATTTAATTCTTGGAGCACTTATGACCAATTTAAAATAGCCTGCCTGGAGGCGGTCTTGCCGGTTAGAGGGTTAAAATTAAAACATCTCCATGTCTTTGGTAAAAAAACCGATTTCTTAAATTAAATTTTACAGTATTTTTGTCCATTACTTTCAAGCTAAGCTACGCTAATAATAACCAAATATGAAAATTTCAATGTATTTATAAAGAATTTGTAAATCTGTATTTATTAAGATTTTGTTACAAATGAGAATGTTTTTTAGGAATATTATTTCACCTCAATTTTTTTTTTAAATATTTGCTTTTAAGGATTAGCGGGAATAAAGTTATCAGGGTCTCATAATAAATTTGGTCTAATTAGAACTAATAAAATTAAAATTATTAATATAATAACAAATCCTACAATATCTTTCAAGATACAACCGCGATTTATTTAATATAAGAAAATTTGAGCTTAACATGGGCGTAAGGGGAAATAAAACACCGTGTAGGGGAATACTTTTTTATACAACGTTGGAAAGGTAGTGCAAAATTAAACTTTTCAAGGTACAACCGTTTCAAGATACAACACTCTACCCTATTATTTTGTCAATTTTAAATATTTCCAAGCTTTTTGCGTTGTTGTTAAAAAAAAAATAAAAATATATATTTTTTAATATTGTCTTTCACGTTATCTCGCATATTATTGAGTCTCATTAAGAACCTTAAGCTCTCTATGGCAGCTAAAAACCTCTCCTAGATTATAAGATAATCGGGGAAAAATATTTCGCTGCAACCGATAAACGCTTCAAACATTTAAAATTCTTTAAGATTTTCATTAAACAGGAATTTTGAACTTACCTAAATTCACTTAAATCTTTACTCGGTGACTTGATAATCCATCGATTTGTTAACTTAGCGCAAGAAATTTCTCGTTCGCATATTACTTTTTCTGGTGTGCAGCACTCATGTCCATATTATGCTCACACAAATATGTGTGCCATACAACATTCTTACCAGATCTAATTATTGTTTAGCGGTATTACTAAAAAGAAAAGAAAATATAGGAAAATTAATAAAATGTTAGAAAAAGTTAAATAAGTGTTTGAGATTTCGAATATTCTTGAATTGAGGGTGTAGATTTGACGGAAACAAAGACAAATCTAACATTCTTGGTTGACAATTTTGTTAAATCCACAAAGCGTTATTTCAACGGTAATTTCAGATATTTCCAAATCTAGCCGGTAAAATAACGAAATAAATCCGGTTATATAGAAGACAAATGTCTGTTATTAAATCGCTTCTTCATTTAATTTATTTTAGTCTTGATGCAACTGTGTTAGCCAAATACCGCCAAATACTTGCTATATAAAAAGTTAATACCGCGTAGGAAAATTAGTATGCCCTTTAAACGGTAGCCCCCGTATTCATAAAAATATTAAAAAGAATTTCAAATACATTTTAGTTAAAACACAAATTTTAGCCGTAAAACTGTATTCATAAACGAATATTAACCTTTACACAAGGTTTAAAATAGGCATTTTAAGCTAATATTCGTTTATGAATACAGTTTTAAGGCTTAAACTGTGTTTTAACTAAAATGTATTTGAAATATGAATTAAGATTTTTTATGTATACGGGGGTAGAAGTTTAATCTTTTAACTTTTCAGTAAGCACGACTTTTTAGGCATTAATGATCAAGATCTATTGTTAAAAGTTAAAAATATCGACTATTATGTATATAGATATTATTAAGATATTGAAACTTTTAATCTTTTAATGCATAACACTCAGGCTTTTAATTGATTTTTTTTGATATTTTTTTTGACTTAAAATGCTTTTAAATGAAAATGAAAATTATTCAAGTTCGAGGCCGTACTCTATATTTCTTTATTAGGATATTGTCCTAGCAAGTTTATTATATCAATTTTATTTATTGACCACTTTCAGGAATGTGTTGATAGATCTTTTTCGGGAATCATCAGAACTCGTTTTGAAAGAAGTGACAATTCCATGCAAACATCAAACATTCATATAAATCACACTAAATGAGAACTAATACATGAGCTCGAAGTTTAAGATTATCATTAAAACATAGTGAACTCTAGATGATATTGAATTAATTTGGTAAACAAACTTTAGTTCGCTATCAATGACTACACCCGAAACAAGACAACCTATCTACAAACTCAATTTCCGTAGGTCCAACAAAAATTGATATATTATCCCTATCCCTATACAACAAAGTCTTGGTCTTATTTGCATTGATTACCAAACAATTTCGATTCATCCAATCAACTGTCTCATTAACAAACAATAATAATTGTAAATAAGGTCATTGGTGTTTAAACAGAATAATTAAATATAAAAACATTAATTAAATAAAAACAAAATGATAAAAATAACTGCTATTTAAATATGTATGAAAAATAGAATTTTGATATGAAACCCATATAAAAGTATTTGGAAGATGACAAAGCCAATTGTGACAATATTTTGTTGTTGTTTTTGTTTTTTCTTTGATATTTTTAAATTTTGAATCTCGCTCCTAGACGAGGACAAGAAATTCTCATTGAGTTTGTGATTTAACATAACAAATATCTCTAGAAATTATAATAACAAAGTCCCCTGAAGATTTCCTTGGGCAGGAATGAAATCCGGATAGGGACACGCCTACATCAGATTGTTTTTCACAATTTGTTAAATAAGTTTTGGGACTTTAGCACATTTAATTACTATAAATGCAATTAATGTTTATCCCGATGAAAATAAATTTAAGATAATGACAAATGTTTTTATTTAATTAAATAGTTAATAATAGTAAGTGAAACAATTAAAACTACACTTAAAATTATGACTTTAAAAAAACATTTTGTTTAAATTACCAACTATTGAATTTTGAAAAAAAATAGTAGTATTTTTTGTAAAAAATTTAAAAATTTTATTTTTGTTTGTAAATTTGTCGTAAAAGCACCAAAAAAAAAATATACTTTCTTTAATAATACCATAAAAATAATAGTTTATAGTAGAAACTACTTTCTACCACTTTTGCCAGTTGTTTAAAATTTGTTGTAGTAAAATATTTCTCAGTTATTCTTACGACACTGTCAGTTGTTTTAATTGCATTTGGTAAAAATGAAAACAAATTTGTAGTAAAATATTTCTCGGTTATTTTTACGACATTGGCATTTATTTTTACGACATTGTCAGTTCTTTTTACTGTATTTGTTAGTTCCTTTTTAACACTTTAAAATGACTACAACTTTTTCAGTTGTTATAAATTTATTTTTCGACTTTTTAACTGTAACTACACTCAGGAAATTAAGAAGGCAGAACCTACAATTGAATTTCAAAAAAAAAAGTAGTTTTTTTTAGTAAAAAATTTTATTTTTGCCAGTTGTTTAAAATTGATTCTAGTAAAATATTTCTGAGTTTTTTTAACGACATTGTCAGTTATTTTAACTTCATTTGTTTAAAATGAAAACAAAATATTTAGTAAAATATTGCTCGGTTATTTTTACGACATTGTCAGTTATTTTTACGAAATTGTCAGTTGTTTAACACTTCAGTGTTGTTTACCACTTCAAAATAACTACTACAGAATTAAAATTATTTGTATTGAAAAATAGACATTTAAAAACCACTTAAGCCAGTATCACTTAATCCCAGTTTGTAAATCATAATTAAGAGAACACTTAAAAGGGCTTGAGTAGCTTGGGTCCTATTTATGGGTCTATATGCTCGTTGGAAATAAAATAAAAAAAAAATAAAATAAAAAATAATATTAAAAGTGACTTTTTACGAAAAACTAAGAAAAATTCAATAAAGATATGAAAAATAAAAGTTTGATATAATTTTTATTAAAAATAAAAATTATGTTTTTTTCGACCTTTAATTGTGCAATGAAAATGAAAATTATTCTAGTTCGAGGCCATACTCTATATTTCTTTATTAGAATATTGTCCTAACAAATAATCCAAAGAGTTTTTTGTTTTCAAATTAATTATTTGACCCTTTCAGGAATGTGTTGATAGATCTATTTCGGGAATTTTCATTGCACAATTAAAGGTCGAAAAAAACATAATTTTAATTTTTAATAAAAATTATATCAAACTTGTATAAAAGAAAGAGTACAGTCTAATTTACTCCCCCTGTGTTGTTTATAAACTAAACAAAATATAAAAAGGAGAGAAAAACAAAAAACGTGTATTGAATATCCACCAGAGGTGGACCTTGCACATAACAAACAAGTTTTCAATTTATTTTTTGATCAATGGTTATAATCTTTAACTTCAAGCTCATATATTAGTTCTCATGTAGTGAGTAAACTAGTTTATATGAGTGTTTGATGTTTGGCATGGGATTGTTACCGCTTTCAAAACGTGTTCTGATGATGGGAACCTAGATATGAAAAATAAGTAAAAATATGCAATAAAAATGTGCATTAAAAACGAAAAAATATACATTTAAAAATATGCACTAACAAATCGATGTCATTTAAACGCAAAGTCTTTGATTCTCAAAGATATTTTGTTTGCCCTGTTCTCAGACTTAAGGAAAAAAAACATGCATTTGCATGAACTTCCGGTTCCTGATAATAACAAATATAAACTAAACGAGAATTAAAAAAAAATCGACATAATCTTCTATTTTTAAATAACAAACAAAAATTAAACGGTTTACTGCAAAATTAGTTAGTAGTTTATTAAAACACTAAAATAAACACTCAAAACAACTGTTACTGAAGTACTGTATTTTTGGTTAGTTATTTTTTTGAAATGACTGTCTAAATTAGTCGTTTTTCATTTTCTCATAGAAAAATGACTACAAATACTATTAACTAACCGAATGACCAACATGTAGTTACTGTAATAATATTCTGAGTGTATTTTAAGTTGGTAACATTATGCCAATGTTACAACATTATAAAGCATGTACCACTTACAATCTGGACTCACAAATGTATTAATAACTTTGTAAGAAAATGTGGCACATAATAATATTATACATCATATTCAAAGTCATTTATTCAGCTTTAAGAAAATCTTTAATATCTTAATAAATATAAAAATTATTTGCATATTTCGGGGAGCTCATCGTTAAATTTTTGCACCCTATTTATTGCCGTATAATTGGTTTATATTATTACTAGGGCAATAATAAATTGTGTTTTTCTATGTAAAATGCTATATAAGCTTATAAAATCATTAAAAATAGTAAAAGCTCGAGACCCCGAAGGTGGTAAAATTTTAGAAAAATGTATTTTTAAAATAAATTGCATAAAAAATGTATTTATTTTTGACGCTGGAAAGTCGTGTAAATCCGCAGTATAAAAGTAGAGGAGTGTACCATTCCAATACATTTTAAATGATAATGAGCCGACAAATATATTGAAGAAACTACGAATTTTGCAATTGTTACACACTTTTTGCATATTTTGTATTTTTCAAAAAAAGAAAATCCTGAATAAAACCATGGTTTTTTTCCAATTTTAAGAAAATAAAAACGTCAATTTTTAAATGGCTCCATAGATTTTGTACGTGTAAAATATAATTTAAATCGGAACAACCAAGGTCAAATTTTGGCTGATCCAACGTTGAATGGCCAATATAAAGAGTGATTTTTTAAGAGCTTTTGGATTTGATTTAAAAAAAAAACACATAAAATTTAGAGAAATGTATGAAACCTTTATTTGAGTCGATAATTCGATCTATATAATCCAATGTTTAAAGATGATTTCATGTAAATGTTGACTGCGGCTACGCCTCAAATGGTTAATACGCTGGGTCCAATTTTGGCATATTATATCCAACATATCGGAAGGTATCTCACGCATAAATTCTTCAATATTGGCTTCCAGTGCGTTGCGGGCTTGTCCCATGGCCCCCCAAAAAAAATAGTCTAAAGGAGTTAAATCGCGCGATCTAGGGGGTCAATCGACCGGCCCAAATGTAAAATAAACAGTTTACCGAACTCGCCTCTCAATTGGGCCATTGTTTCGCGTGCTGTGTGCCATGTGGCACCGTCTTGTTGAAACCACATGTCACCCAAGTCCAGCTATTTCATTTTGGGCAAAAAAAAAATGTAATAATCGCACGGTAGCGCTTGCCATTCACAGTAACGTTCCTGGCTTTGTCGTCTTTGAAAAAGTACGGTCCAATGACGTCACCGTCCCATAATCCACACCAAACAGTGCATTTTTCGGGATACATTGGCAGTTCTTGCAATGCTTCTGGCTGCTCTTCACACCAAATACACCAATTTTGCTTGTTCACGTATCCATTCAACCAGAAATGAGATTCGTCGCTGAACACAATTTTCCGATAAAAACGTGGATCTTCATCTACTTTGCCAGCGCCCATTCACCAAAAGTTAGCCGTTGTGGTAGGTCGTGTGGCTTCAATTATTGGACCAGCTGTATTTTAAAAGGTTTTACATCCAAATCCTTTTCCACGTAGTGTAGTAACAGAGGCCCAATTGCTACGAACGGCGCCGAATCGATAATTCACGGCCATCAACAACACTGTCGGATACAGCTGCGATATTTTCTCTGTCCGCACTATACGTATGCATGTTGGTAGCGAAATTTAGTCACAAGATTCCGAATAGACGCCTCAGAAGGTAGCCCAAACTGGCCATAAATTGAAAGAAGTGCACGATGCACTTTCTTAACCAGGCACGAATTTTGATAATAAAATTCAATAATCTGCAAGCGTTGTTCGTTTGTAAGTCGATTCATAGTTAAATTATAGACCAAACTGAACATGTTTAACAGTAACATGTTACACGAAAACAGCCGAACTGCCGAAAACAGTGTTGCCAAAAAGAAATTTCGTTGTTATGTCTTATGTTTACTTTTGTCCAGATTTTAAGTGGGCCATTCTTTATTAAACTTTAAATGACAGCCTATGTTTTATTTACATCCTACGCGTAAATTTGCTTGTGTTCATTAAGGTAGTTTTATTTAATATTGTTAATTATTTTTACTTCTATCTACTGTGTTACTTTACTGGACAGACACAGACGTACGGACGTTGTCAATGTGTTTCGTTTGTCATACTACGAATGTGGAGGTAATTTTAGTTTTGTTTGGTTTAATCGTAATGATTTTAATATACCCACATACTATTAGTCCAAAGCGTCTATTGGTGGTTTATGGTTATGGTTAATAATTAAATAACTGAAATTAGCGTTTGTTTTTATTGTTCTATCCATGTAGTTGTGGCTATTGACCACCCAAGGTTTTAATTGCCTGGGTGGGTTAAAATAATAAAAATATTAAATAGAAATAAAAATGTTCAGTAGCAAATTATTGAGCATTTTATTTGTGTTTTGTTTGGATATTAAAGTTAAATTGGTGGCATATTAGTAGGCTGCGGAAACATGGTTTAATTGATGGAATAAAAGTCTGGTCCAAAAACTTTATTTTGTCCATTCGTCAAATTTGGAATTTGTCAAGCCAGAACATGGTTTTTAACATCGCAATCGCAATAATTTAATATATAAGAGAACAAATCTGCTTAAATTCTTATATCTTATTAGACTCGATAAAAAAAATATTAAATTAATTATTAACCCTATCACGACCAAACTTAAACTGCTGAAAAATTTTCAATTTTTCAAATTTCTGCGAATTCGTGTTTATCGACCCAACATTTCTTAACAGAAGTGTAGTTAAAAATATTTTTTTGCAACTCATTCTTTGAAAAAAATCCATGGGACATATATATCCCATTGGTCATCAACGGTCAAAATTAGTGAACAAATACCTTAGATTAGATTAGACACTATGCACCGCGACCAGAAGTTGGTATTTTGTGCTGCCAACGAATACATCCTATAGGTTTAGCCTCCCTACGAAGCCAACTATTCTACCAGGTAAACAATTTCAAACGTCCGATGGCGTCACTATTCCTGTCGGAGAGCCTCGGACATTTGCAGAGAAAAAAATACCTTACCCAACTAATAGCGAAAAACGTTTCAAATTTATTTATATTATCTTGTTTGCGTCAAACGGCACATGTTTATGCTAAACACGAATATGTGAAAAAATGTAAAAAAACTTGAGTCGTAAACCGAGTTTTGACTGTAGTCCTAAAATATAATTTTTATACGATTTTTCAAAATAGTGAAGATTAATTTGAAATCAGGAGATAAAAATCTAAAAATATCATTTTTCATAAATCAAATCAAACAAAAATTGCTACAATTTCTATACGAACAAAAAATAAAGAAACCAAACAAAACCCTGCTCTTATTTCCAGTAGGAACCGATTCCAAATATCTCAATGTTTCTTGAAACTTTAAGGATTCGACCATGTCCAACCAAAATAGCTTTCAAAAAAACAAGTACCAAAAATAACGAATAAAATATTCATATATTTTAACTTTGGGGTCACCCTAGTTGGCTCTAAGACCATATTGGTCCAAGTGGTTGGTATGTTCTGAAAACTACATCTATTCTTTGTCGATACGCATCATACTTGTTGAGTATGATCGTTTGTAAATGTAGCTAATACAACAGAAACAAAAAATGGGACATATATTAACCATTCGTCGTCAAAGGGTTAAATTAAAACAAGAATGGATTATCAAGGAAATACGTGCGAGTGTTTTGTCGTCATTACTATCCTGTTGACAAATATCAGAAGAATAATATTAACGAATTTTCAATAGAAAATATAAAAAAAAAAAATTTTTTCGGTTCTTATGACTATAATTTATACTGACAAGGGAAGTCTCCGATTTGTATCCTCCCCCTTCCTGCCCTACTTTTGGGGGTCAATAACAATCGCCGGGGGGGGGGGGAGGTTCTGCGAGGTTAAACGTTAAAGTTGCGTCACTTATGCCTGTTCCAAATTTGATGGCCACTTAGTAAGAAATGGCCGATTATTTCCAAAAATTGTGTGATATATCCCACTGTACAAGGCTATTGCTTTCTATGTGCGCTTACCTTTTCCACTTGGGCCACCCGTACCCTGATGTCATAATTGGTGGCTCCCGAGGCAGACTCGTTATATTTGGGCATAGTAATTTCACAATCCCAATTTTGACGAAAACAACAAGCCATATTTGAGGCAGTTCAAAGAAAACATGTTAATGTGACACACACAAATATGGAACAATTATTTTCACATAAATTTATTCAAAGAGGAAGACACTTTTTAGTACTCCTTATTTAAGTTTTTAAGTTACTTTTATATATAATTACTATTCACATAACACGGTTTAAAACTAATACTGCACTCTTATTAATTAAAATTCTATGATTTAGTTAAAATTCATATTAATTTTTACACAGTAAAACTTCTCTCCTCTCATGGCGAAAATAAAAAAAGACAATAACCACTAAGCTGAGTTTCATACTCTATAGTTAACTATTAGAGTTGTGTCGTTCATGAACGAACTAGTTCAATTGAACTAGTCTTTACTTTGTACTAGTGAGCTAGTTCGCAATCTTCCGCTCTTTTAGATCTTTCGCTCTTTTAGGTCTTTCTATAAAACAAATTAAAATGTATGAACAAATTTATACAAAACCACAAATTTATAGGGTAACTAATAGTTAACTTAAAAACCTTTAGTGTGAAACTCAGTAATAAATTCGAACAGCTGTTTTACTACTTAAGTGTTACATAGAACGCGAGATTCACGCGATTTTTAAAGGTCGATTGCGGGATTATTTTCTAGCGGTTTTTGTACAATAAAAAACAATATCAAAGTTTTTTTTTTAAATGATAAATGCGTTCAAAACATATAAAAGTTTTAATATAAAATTCAGTCAAATGCACTTCATGGGCCCTTTTTAAAACATTTTTTAGTAATAATATAAATATAAGTGTGTGTACTTAAATGAAAGGAAATTTCCTCAATATATCAAAAATTATATTATTTTTATGATCCATGATATGTAGCGCCCTCTACAGCTATTTTAAGTAAATTTTCACTACAAAAATTAGGAGGAAGTTTTTTTAGTGTTTTTTTTTTTTTGGTTATTTTTGTAAAATTTACTGCCCAGGTGAAAATTATAATACATATATGGTAATATATGAACATGCATGACTCCATGTATGAGTATATATTGTTTCATATATCATTATGTATTAAGATGTATGCCATGTCTGGAAACATATCGAGGGCTTATATTCAATACCGTCTATCTACAAAAACACAATTTTTCAGGAGAGCCAAAAAACTGTTTTATTCGCAAATAAGCAACAATTTCGATGAACTCATCTTCTACAATATTAACAGAATGTGTCTAACAAACGTTCTAACTAAGAAGTTTCTTGAAATTCGCGTTATTTTAGCTTCTATGATAGAAAGAGTAAGTTTGTATTACGGTTTTTGTATGGAGACCCCGAAAAAGGTGGGAGATAGGGGGTAGATATGTTAACAAGAAATGTTGGGGATAGAAAAATAGTAGGACCTGTTCTAACATTTGAACCCTTCAGGGAGCTAGGGGTTGTTTTTGACTAGTTTTTGTTTGTTTTTGGCATGGGTGTCTCAAAAAGGGTGTCAGATAGAGGGTAGGCGTGTTCAGAAGAATTGTTTAACCAGTTTAAATTCAAAGACAATGTTTTTTTATAATTTTTTTATTATAATTTATTATAATTTTTACTGCGCGTGGCTAAGATTATCATAGAAGTAGTGATACTCCTCTGGAATTACCGCCTTTAACTCCTGTAAATGTTTCCATTTGTTTTGCTGAATTGGTAGTCGACCGGTATACAATTGTTTTGGTTCTATGTGACCTTCATATTGCTTTATTCTAATAGGTAGTTCAGTGTAATTATGATCAAAATTCACTTTAAACTTAATGGTACCACTTGGGGAATATAAGAGAGATCTTAGTTGGGATACTGTCGGATCATTTTTTGCTCGACCAGGTCTAATACTGGAAAATCGAATAAGGTTCGTATCCATATAGTTCTTAAAAAAATCATACTTTAAATGTAATGCATCAAATGGCATTTTAATAATTTTGTTCTTGATTTTGACTGTTTTGCGGGCATCTTTGGTTACCCTGACGTAGTCGTATGGCAAATATATGGTTTGATTTTTCAACTTAGCCTCTATCTTTGCATGGGCACTGTCACACTCCATCTGGGTGTGTCCTTTCTGCAAGTATTTTTGTTCTATGATTTTGTTGTTTTATATTGAAAAATTGGACAAAGCATTCGACAAAAAGTGATTACGGTTTTGGTAACCGCAACCATCGGAGTAAACTATTATTGGTAGAGTATCTGTTAGACAGTGTGTTGACAAATGGTGCATTATGCACGAAATAAACGTCGGAGCGGAGAGGTCTCCATCAGTCTCGTTCCACCAGTAATTTGTACATTGATGCGTGACGAGATTGTACACGGTAAAGTTGTGCACTTGTAGGCGTGTTTTATAATAAATGGCTGAGGCGTTAATGTCAGGGCAAAGCTTTACCGCTTGTGCATCCATGGTGAACACGTGACATCGTCCTTCTTCAGCTGCAAGTTTGTCTTGTTGTTTTACAAGTTGAGCCCGTTGTTATAATATAATCAACATATACAATATACATATACATACAATCAAATATAATCAACCCTGGTTACAAAAAACAGACGTCTGTTAAAAATCATCATGTAAATGCAAATGATTTTTGGAAGCAACTGCTAAAGCAAATTAAGAAAAACAGACGTTGCAAAAATCACCGTGTGAATTGGGCATTAGATTTTAAATCGAGGTGAAGTGGTCAAATTCAAATCAGTATCAAATTAGTACATTCTTGCTTGTGTTTTTGAGTTTTTGCGTTTGACTTCATTTATTTGCATACTCATTTGTAGCTAGAAAATAATATAAAGGGCACACCACCGCATACACAGCGTATTATGAAAAAAAAACCGAAAAACGAACAGTGAATAAATAGATATGAAACAGAGAAATAGCCTGAAATTAAATAAAACGACAAAATTCTATGATGTAGATAGACGGTATTGCCGTCATAAAATTCATAAATAAGTATCTTTGTAGATAGACAAATGATAAAATACAGGATATATAGTACTAAAAATAGTTTTTTTCTACTGAAATTTTTACAGTACATGCAGATGGGGTCAGAGATGAGTTTGGCATAAAAAAAAAATTTCGTGAAAATGTAGATAGACGGTATTGAATATAAGCCCTCGATATATGGGTTCATACATGCAAACAAAAAGTTCAAAAATGGTAATGTATGTATTGAAACATATGCAAAATATTCTTCCATATATGATATTAACTTAATTATGTGACTTCATATGTGATTATATATTAATTTATATATCGTTGACTTATCAATAACTCTAAATAGACTCGATGATAAAAACGTTAAAGTTTTGTTTTAAATTATGTTTTATTTATATTTTAAATAGAGATAATATAATATTCAGTTTGTTTTTTGCAAAAAGTATTGCAAATTTGTTTCATGATTACATCTGATAAATACGGTTACGCGGTTTTCTTCACCACTAAGTTTTTATGGTATGCAGGAAACGGTGTATTTAAAATCTCTATAAAAAACTTATCATTTTAAAACACTTTTAGGGCCATTATTACAACTTGCCAATAGCTAAAGTTCGGATGTTATCTGACAGATTATTAGTTTTTCGTTATTATAAGTATACTTTAAGCTAAAAGTGAACCATAAGCTAAAGGGAAGACATTGTTGCCTTTAACTTTAAACGTAAGGTTTATGTGTTTAAAGTTACCACATTTTCTGCTCTATAAAGAAAAAGAAGAAAATACCGAATTTCACAAATTATTGTTTGTTTGTAAACAAATATATAAAAGTACGTTGCCACTACGTATTTTTATAAACCAATAATCGGTTTTTAGTTTATTGCTACCACATTATCAAAAATATTAATTTTATTTTATTGGGAACTTGTAATAACGAGAAACATTATAGCTCACTTTTTTCCTCACTTTAGCTAAAGTTACCTTTTACTAACAATTACTTTAAAGACAAGTTGTAATAATGGCCCTTAAAAAACTTATGATTTTGAGTTTTTAAATTTTTTGTTTGTTGTTTTTTTTTTTTTTTAAACAAAATAAAAATGTTAGAAATTTCTGTCAAACAAAAATAAAAAAATATTTTATATATTATTTTACATTATTTTTTCTATTTTAATAAGAATTTTTTATTTATTGAAAATTAAACTAAAACACCATGTTCCGGAATGCTACAATCTGCGAAAATAAACCACTGAATGCCGAAGTAACAGCCATCAGTTTTTTGTAAGGAATGGTTTTTGATTTTTGTTGTTTGGCTCTGAGGTCCGATTAAATAAAAAAAATTATTATTTGATTTTTATTAAGCAATAAAATAAATATAATTTAATAGTCCCTATTTTAAACGGACTTAAGGGACAAGCAACAAAAATAAAAAAATAAAATATGTGAACAAATATATATGGTCATGTATGAGCCAAATATGATCATATACCGCCATATACCCTAAATTTTCGGATCCGAACATATATGACCCTATAATAATAACAATTTTCACATGGGTGTTCAAATAATAAATTTTGCATGATAATATGAGTTCTTAGTTGCTATCGTTGGCATTACCCAGGGATAACCGCGTGGAAGTGATAGTACAAAGTTTATAGGCTTAAGGGGCTTCTTCTCCAGTCCGTTCAAAGCCCGGCTTCGCTGAGGAAAGTTTGCCTGCGTGACCGGACTTCGGCCGGGCTTAGGAGTTTGCTCCTACGTGATATGTAGTTTAGTGGACCGGCAGGCTAATCATGACCGGCCGGGTAATTGGCAGTTTAGAGGCTTTGTTGAGTAAAGTTTTTCCATTTTGCGATTTTATCAAAAAAATTTATTTTGTTGTAATTTCGAAGTATTTGTAAGTGTTTTCTGTGGGACCACATACTTTTTTTTAGAGGGAAAGTGCAGTTTAGCAAAAACTCACTGATATAGGCTTTTAAGTTTCTAGCGTTTTTTTCGGTTATACTACTGTTTTCTGATGAAAACTTTTGGCAGCACTGTACAAAAAAACTAATTTTCCGTCGCTTAGTCCCGGTTCACACACGGCAATTTTACTTGCGCAATTCTTGAGTTTATAGAAGAGGGAGGAAAAGAGAATTTAAGGGGGTATAGACTTGCCCGTACTCCAATTCTGTTTTGTTTTGTCATCCGCAATTTTCAACACTGCAGGTTGATATACGAAAATTGCTGAAACAAACTTTTCCTGTGTGAACACAAAAGCAATTTCAAAGGAGAATTGAAGAAAAATTGCGCAAGTAAAATTGCCGTGTGTGAACCAGGACTAAGCGACGGAAAATTATGTACTTTTTTCAGTAGGTACCTTATAACACTTGCAAAAGTACCGCAATCATTCCCTTTCATATTTTGCATAATGCATATTTTGTAATTTTTTGTTGCATATTTTTGCATATATATATGTGAAAATGGGATCGCATATGAACATATAGGATCATATATGGGATTGTATTTGATTATATATGGGTATAGCTGGCCATATATGATCATATATTGTTCAATATAAGACCATATATGATCGCATATATGATCGCATAAACATATATATTCGGATCCAAAATTTGATCATATATGATTCATATATGCTCATATATAGTTATATACGACCACATACCCTCAAATTTTGGATCCGAACATATATTAAACCATATGTGTTCAAATATTGAACTATATATGGACATATATGGCCAGATTTACCCATATATGATCATATACAATCCCATATATGAACATATATGTTCATATACGAATCAATTTGCACATGGGTGTCAACATTTCTTTTGTGAAAATAGCCGGACTTTTTATAATCATAATTGAGATATTTTGTAAACTGGAAGCTCGAAATTTTTTAAATTTATGTAAAAAAAATTACTAACGGTAGATTATAGAAAGCTGACATATTTTCATGTAAAATCATATAATATGCATAAAAATTGCATTCACTTATGCCTACGAAAAATACCGTATAAAATTTCAGGTGTAAAAATTAATCATTAGCAAAAGTAATCAATTTTTCTTGGACACGCATGCATAGAAAATTCTCAACAATGTTGTCTCAAGAAAAAGATTAATGATGTACGAAAAAATTATTGTTGTTAACACTTGCGAAAAAAAACTAAATAAAGACATTTGGAACAACAATCGACAGGTAGCTTCATGCTAAATTATACAGCATCCACTGGTATAATCAACAATAAGCGGCTTGATTTTCAACACTTTGATGTTGAATAGAATTAGAGCGAAAATAATTTTGGGAAAATAAAAAAGGAAATGACTTAAAATTACTAATAATTGGATAAAGGAATATTAAATAATTCTTAAAACATTTTGTAATTCTTCAAAAGAGAATTTAATTATAAATTTTGGAGAAAAAAAATTAAACTAAATCCTAAGACTTACAAATATTTTTAAAAATAAATCCCTTTTTTGGATTTAAGCACCGCCCGCCTTTAGTATGCAATATTCCATGAAATATATATTGCCACTACATTATATAAGGTGGCGCAAAAATAACCTTCCGATGTTTTTTTTTTTATTATGTATTTATTATGTATAGCATTTTCTGATAGGAGGATTACTTTTGCGCCACCTTATACATATAACACTACTCAACAGCAAAAAAAAAAAAAAAAAAAAAAAAAAAAAAAAAAAATTAGTTTTAACCTTATCATTTCATAAATTAGATATTGTAGTGCATAAATTAGATATTCCAATGAACAAATTTTTGTATTAAAATGTCAAATTCATGGAAAATATGCTGACATATTTAGAAAAGAACTTAAAATTTTAATTAATTTCCCAGATATTTCAAATAGCAGAGTAAAAAAGAATTTCTCTTTATATAAAAATATATTATTAACATTATTGCTGAAGAATTTGCTTTTACAGAAGATGACTTTTTAATATTTTCTAATATAATAAAAATGAAAAATTTGCCCTGTGGCGATGTCTCAACACAAAACGCAAAAGTTGTCAACCCTGAACGTAAAAACCATACGTCAATCTGGTAACATTGTGAAATAGAGACGGAGGAGATTAGAAAAATAAACAAAAAATCTAAAAATAGAATATTTGTGTTGTTAGTGTTGCCACTTCTGAGTATAATATACAATAACAAAAAAGCTAATAGGAAAGAAAACTGCAATTTAGCTGCCTTACATTCGAGGCCATACTTGGGTGTGATCGCTAAAACGGCCATGACTTGGTATTGTTATGTTTGTAATGTAAGAAGAGCGCAGGTTTAATTCTTACAGCCGCAGGTTGTTGAAAAATTTATCATATAGAGACAATCTGACAATTATAAGACACAAATAATAATACAATTTAAATGGAAAAATCACTGATGAGCCTGTCCATAAAAAGGCAGAAACTAGTCTAGTCTGATTTAAAAATTAATAGTGTTTATAATTTTTAGAGAAAAACGTTTATTCTTCTTCTTAACCTCAACATTTCTAAAGAAAATTATTCAGGTTCAATTAAAATTATTCAAGCACAATTAAAGGTCGAAAAACCATAATTTTTATTTAAAAAAAAAAAAAAAATATCAAACTTTTTTCTAAGCCAAGCAAAATTTTTTTTTCTCATTTGTAGTTTTTGAAATATAGCGGTATTTATATTCACGTTTCATACACTGAGAAAATTGTCTGCATGATATCAATGGATTTTTGCATTAGATCAATGAATTGTCACTGGAACTCGTCCATTGAAACTTTTCATTAAATTAATGCAGTTTTTTATTAAATTTAATGAAAAAATTTATATAATTTATTAAAAATGCCATACACCTAATGAAAAAGTTTCATTAAAAGATGTTTCTTTAAAAGTATGAACTCTTATACATGAAGTTTATTATTATTATAATTCTTATATCAAAATTTTACAAATCAAATTATAATAATAATTTCCCTGAAGAAGTCACCCAATGTGGTGACGAAATATTGGAAATAAATAATTATAATTTATAAATAAAAGATCTTAAGCTCGTTTAAAGGAAAATCGTTTTTTAATAATTACAAAAAAAAACATAACAGCACTGAACTTTGAAGAGCATTATCTTCTAAAGTATATTGACTTTTATTTCCATAATTTAAAAATCATTTGAAAACTGTAGTTGTCGATTTGTGGTTTAAAAATGAGATTTTTTAATGAAATGCATTTTTGAAATAGAAACGTTATTTTTGTATTTCAAATCGTAAAGTAGACAACTATAGCTTTCAGACGATTTTTAAATTATTCAAATTGTGAATCTACTTCAGAAGATAATGCTATTATTCAAAGTTAAGTTCTGTTATGTTTGTTTCGATAGAACTAAAAATTATACAAAAAAATTTTATATAGAAAAATGTAGAAAGCTATTTTTGAAAAAATCATTAACAATAGTATTCTGGTCCCAAAAAAGTCGAATTTGTTATTTATAAAAAAATTTTCAAAAGTTACAATGTTTTTAAAATCGAATTGGGATAAAATGTGCAAAATGCAATCAAAACTTTCATTTGCATTATGAATGCATTTTCGCAAAAAAAGTTGTTATTTATTTAATTTCAACTCGTAAAGTAGATAATTGCAACTTGTATATGCTTTTCAAATTTTTAAAATGGTTCATCTACACTAGGAAATATGACTCTTCAAAGTACTATTATAATTTTTTTGATTTTTTAAAAACGGCAATAAAAACGCGAGTTTACACAATTTTAAGGAACTGTAGTTAGTAAAAGACATCTTACACACAAAAAAATAAAAACCCATTTCAATTACGAAAACCACCGATTCAATAACTTTAATTGCTGAAATTTCCGCCAACAACGAAAATTGCTAATTCAATTACAAACTGATAGCTCTTTAATTGAATTATTTTTCAATTAAATAATAACTCATTTGATTAAAAAGTGATCAATATCGTGTACCTTCCCAAAAAAAAATTGTTGTTGCCATACCAAATGTTTTTTTATGGAAGTGTTGCTGCCATGCCAAATGTTTTTTTAGAACTTGAATTTTATAACATTGAATTTCAACCGCCATGAAATTCTCAATTAGTTAGCTCATTTATATATACTTATGTGAACAAATTCATACAGAAACTAGTTTTTTCTTTCTATTGAAGCGTAGGGGCCGAGATATATTTATATAGGTAGTCTTACTAGAACACAACAAACAACTACAAACAATATAAAAACAACAGGCATTTTGTTGTTGAGTACAGTACAGTACAGTGTCAAAACCATGTCAGAAATGTCAAAACCAGGGAAGAGGAAGATAAACAGCTGGGCTACTAAGACTACCTATATAAATATATCTTGGTAGGGGCTATGGAAACATTTTTTTTTAATTTCTTCTTTGCAGAAATTAGCCCTTTTGTTGAAATCAGAGCATTTGTTTTTGTTAAAAATAAATCATTTTTAATTTGTTTCTTGCATTTTCTTTCTTTTAAAAAAAATTAAAATTTTTATTAAACGAAATTAAACTTTTAAAATTACATTATCAATTTTATGATAATGTTTGAGAATGAATAAATATTCAGATTTCAATAACTGAAACTAAATTATTTAACTTAATAAAGTAATAAACCTAATGAGAATTAATATCTAATATAATTGAAATGAATTTAAAATAATTATTACCAATACCACTACACATTTATAAAAAACAACAACAAAAAAAGAAATATTACAAAAAACAACAACAATGTGTTGATGTTTGCTTTTGAGCGATAATATAAAAAAATGTCAAGTATGTTCCGAATTTGAGCAAATATTTAATTGTTTCAATTAATTTTTAATTGACAACTTTTAAAATTTTGAACAAACCGATTTAATTGAAAAAAGTAGGGAAATATTTTTTTGTGTGTAGCGTATACGTATGTCAAATTTTAACAAATTCAAAAAACTGGAGGCAAAAAAACTACTACCGTTTTTGAACTTTCTCTCATGGAATGGACGATATGCTTTTTTTTCTAAATAAAAATTTAAATACAAAAATGAGTTCAATGGAATGTTTAGTTTACGCACTACAATTTAAATTTTGTTCATGCCTAATGTCTAACTTCCTTGCAATATCCTGAAACAAACAACGACATGATTATCCTCAAATGAAAGATAATTTTGTGCAAATTTATATTCTTAAAAAAAATTCATGATTTTGCGGTTATTTTTCGAAAAATTAAACAAAATATATATGAAAAAGTGGGGTCTATGAGGCAAATTTAAAAACCGCGCTATTTTGATAAATTTGAATTCAGCGTACTTAAGTCCATTATAAAATATGTGTTTGAAAGACAGGTTCTGCTCAAAAAGTTAAAAATTGTTGAGTAGTGTAATTATAAGTTTCAGTAAAAGTCAGTTTAAAATATGTGTGTTAAAGTAACCTAGCAAAATTTTGGTAATGGGTGCGATAAAGTAATGCATTACCTTGTAATGTGTACTGCTTACCTGTATCATTATTTTCCAACAAGAAGTAATGAGTTACCCATAATTGAACACTCATGGATTACCTTGTAATTATACCTCATTACATTTTACATTACTTCAAAACATAAAATAATGACTTACCGATCATCAATTACATAATTCATGAATTATAAACGTAAAGTAATTATTAATATATATTTTTGAAAATCTATTTATAGACACATTACTTTGTGATTTTTTGTAAGCATGAGGGTAAGGTGTATATTTTTGATATTACGAACGAAAGCACGAAGCACAACAACTCATTTACATTTTAAGCAATAACATATTATATGTATCGATAGCTCAGTTGGTAGAGTTCTCGCCTAACTAATTGTTAAATACCAGAGACCCCAAGTTCGAATCCCAATATGACCACGTAATTTATTTAATAAAAATATTTATTTAATTAAAAAAAATATCTGTAAAAAAAATGTTTATGCATTTTTTTTTATGAAAATCTATTTATAGACACAATACTTTTTCCCGCCATGTAACCATATAAGTAACCAGTTACTTTACCCCCTACAAGGTAATGAGTTAAATCCATTACTTTGAGGCTCATCGTCTGTAAAATTCATAAGTGATGTAAGGTGTAATGTAATGCGTGAAGCCCTATGGCGATACATTACTTTACCCATGATTTGGTAATGTGTGGTTTTGCTGGGAGTTTTTAGTAAGCCAGAAGGTTATCCCGGAAAACAATCAGATAGTAGTTGTTATGGTGATTATCAAATTCCCAGCTGGAATTTAATTTTGCCATACAAAATAGAAATATTTAATAAATTTGCCCTTAACTCAGAATATTCATTTTAAACATATTTTATACACTTTTTCTTTTTCTTACTACAATTGATTCCTTTCGGACAAGTTTTTTTTTTTTTTTGTTGAAAAATGTCTTCATTAGTTTCATTATTAATGATGTTTTTCTATTTAAGTTCATGTCTTCCAAAGATAAGAGAGTAGAACGAAAAGAAACAAACAAAAAATGTTCTAAGAATATGCACGAAATGTGTTAAGCGGATTATTGTATTTTTAAAAATAGTTTCTTTTAGTAGGAGGTTTCCAGTATTTATGAGGAAAATGCCTACTTTATTCTTTATTCCATGTTTTACACATCAACCAACTTCCCTAGAGTCTTAAGAAAATTATCATATGGACAGTTGAAATTTAAATATGAAATGAGTTGATAGCAAAATTTTAAATTTCAAGTTTAAGTTTATTTTTCGGATTAGAGGGATGTATGGCTAAGGTATGAAAGTGAAAATAATTATAATTTAATGATTTTTGAATTTTTGATTTTTTCACTAAAACTGACAGTTAAAATAACTACAAATGTAATTACAGCTTTTTCATGAAAATTACTAAATTTGCAACATAAAAAAAAAAATAACTGCATTATGTAGTAAAAACAACAGTACAAAACGGGTAAAATGACCATTATGAAACAATTACTTGTATGAAAATTACAAACAGAAATCTACTGCATACACAGTCATCCACACTAAATACAAGTTCTGATCATGAAATTATGAAAATTTTAAGATATATTTGTTAGTTTTTTTTAGCTTATTTTTTGATATTTGCCTATTTTAGCTTATTTTGTAAATTTTAGCTTATTTTTGACTTTTTTCTTTAAAAATTAGGCTTATTTTAGCTTTTTCTTTGATAATTGAGCTTTTTGCTTGTTTTTAGCAATCGGCACTTCGAATAAGTTTTTAGTTAAACATTAAGTGTTAAATAAACTCTCTATTGCAGCTTTGCTTGACTGACAAAGTTCCTAGCAAGATATTTTATTTGTAATAACGCTTTCAATAAAAATTTATAAAATTAACCGTTTTTTTCAATTTGCAGCTTATTTTTAAATTTTGACGGTTTTACTGTTTTCCAAGCTTTTTTAAGCGCTTAAAACAATGTTTTTAGAGTTGTTTTTGGTTCCCATATTTATAGCTTCTTTTTTAGCTTTTCGAAACCAAACAATTGAACTGAAAATGTAATAAGATATTTTTATCTAAAAATGCAACATTTAAGGGAAATATTTTTAGAGTTCACAATTGTGGTTTTAGCTTAAAGTTACTTTCTTTCTCTAAAATAAGTGGGAATTTATTCGCATTTGTTGGTAATAATTATATCTTTACGTTATTTACATTATCTATATCGATTCAAATTAAACTTAGCAATATCGTCCCTAGATAGTAACCCCCATATTCATAAAAAACCTTAAAGCCGATTTCAAATGCATTTTAGTAAAAACACATTTTAAGCCTTAAAACTGTATTCATAAACGAATATTAGATTAAAATACCTATTTTAAACCTATAAGTCTATATTCGTTTATGAATACAGTTTTAACCCTCTAACGGGCGTTATACTTAGAATTTAATATATTCCGATAGAAAACTAAATTTGCTAAATATTTTGCAAAGAAATTTTATGTGTGCCGTTCACGGTTTGGAAACGAGAAAGCTTCAAAATCAAAATTTCGTAAGATTTCAAAAACTAATTATTTAAAAAAAAAAATAGTTTTCAAAAATCTAAAAAACCAAGTTAAGTTGACTAAAAACTGAAAGAAGACATTAAGTATTAATAGCAAAGCGTTGAAGTTTGAACAATATAAATTGAAGTTAGAATACCTTTTCGCCTAATTTCGGTTTTTCCAAAAAGCGAAAATCGGGATATCTTCTTAAATAGGAGCAGAAAAAAATAGTTTTTCGAGCGTGGTTATATATTGGTACGAGAAATATTTTTTGTTTAAAACTTCTCTTTTATATGCTTTAGTTTCCAAAATGCACCCTAAAATATTTTGGCTCATATCGCCTAAATTAGGCAACGATAAACAATTTTGTTGAAGAACTTATTGTTTGTTTTTCGAGTGGAGCACCTGGTATGAATTTCGTTGCAAAACATCGCTTGCTAGTTAAAAGGGTTAAGGATAAAATTTGTGTTAGAACTAAAATGTATTTGAAATGCTGTTTAATATTATTATGAATACGGCGGTAAATATTTACTGTTCAAATAAACACCTACGCACGTTGAATATTTGCCTTCATGTAGTAGAAAACTTATTCAACCATCATAAAGATTCTTTATCTTCTTCACTGATGCAAATAATTGAAAAAGACAAACAAATATTCACTCAACCTCTACTCTTTATAAATATATCGTCTATTCCATAATAGATCGAGCAAAATCTGGCCGGGGGCCATTTAAATTCCTTTATGGTTAGTGCACGTGTTCTCTAGGATGTCTATTAGTCTCTACCGTTTTCTGTTTCTTAAAAATGTTGCAAACTCGCGTTTTTAAGTTTTTAAAAAAATCAAAAATGTGATAAAAGTTGTGAACTTTGAAAAGCCATATTTCCTTAAGTAGATGGACTAGTTTATTTCAAAGTAATTAAAAAATAACTACTTTTTTGCAAAAATGCATTCATATCGCAAATGCAATTTTTGAATGAAGCTTGCACTTATTTCCCCCCTTTGAAAAATTTGTCATTTTTGAAAAATTTGTAATTTTTGGAATAAATAACAACTTTGACTTTTTTAGGACCAGAATGCATACTTTATTTACTGATTTTTTCAAAAATAGCTTACTACATTTTTTCATAAAAAAAATAAATTTTTGTAAAAGTTTAAGTTTTCTTTGATCTTCTTTTATTTAATTTTTCTTATTTTAAACGAGCTTAAGATCATTTATTTAGTAATTATTTCCAACAAGTTTTTCAATCAAATTGTAATAATTGTTCCCTGAAGAAGTCACCCAATGTGGAGACGAAATATTGGAATCTTTTAAAATAAGAAGAATTAAATAAATTTTTGTATTTTTTAAGATTTGAAAGCTTCTTATTTTTAATATAAAAAAAATTCTAAAATTACTGCATATTGAACAGCATTATCTTCTAAAGTTAATTGACAATTTCCAAATTTTAAAGATCATCTGAATGCTATAGTTGTCTATTTGCCGATTTTTGATTAAAATATAACGGGTTTTTTCTCAAATGCATTTTTAGTGCAAATGCAATCTTTCAATGCAACTTGCATTTAAAATTAATGTTTGGAATAGAACCGTTATTATTGTATAAAAAATCGTAAAGTAGACAACTATAGCTTTCAGATGCTTTTTAAATTACGAAAATAGTCAACAGACTTCAGAAGATAATGCTCTTCAAAGTTCAGTACTGTTATGATGTGTTTAATGTAATTAAATATAATATAAAAAAAAAAACTTTAAAATCCTAAAAAAAAATTGGTTTTATATGAAAAAAAAAATGGTTGAACTATTTAGTTCCAAAAAGTACTAGTTATCAGACTAGTAAATACAAACTAGTTCTCAAAACAGTCATTTTGAACCAGTTGTGTACTAGTTTAATAAAAGAGTATTTAAAAAAATTTTAAAATTTATATTTTTTATATTAAAAATATTTTTTTATCATATTTAATAAAGCCATGTAGAGTTCCATACAAAATTGTATAGAATTATATGAGGTCCCATGCTTTTAATATTTTTTAATTCAATTCAGATATGATTATAAAGGGTGTTTTTTATACAGGTATAGAACTTTAAGTTGGCCACACTTTTTTAACTGGCGGCCATTTTGTCAGCTGCCAAGTGATTTATGCTTAGTTTGGTTTGGCATTTCAACATGAATAGACTGACGCCTGAACAACGCTTCCAAATTGTGCAAATTTGATTTTGAAAATCATGGTTCTGTTCGAAATACGTATTGCGCACTGCGTCTATTTTTTGTTTATCGATGAAGCTCACTTTTGGTTAAATGGATACGTCAATAAACAAAACTACCGTATTTGGAGTGATGATAATCCTCAAGTGTATGTTGAGACACCGTTACATCCAGAAAAACTGACTGTTTGGTGTGCTTTATGGGCTGGTGGAATCATTGGTCCGCACTTCTTTAAAAACAATGTTGGTCAGAACGTTACAGTCAATGGTGACCGCTATAGAGCCATGATTACTGACTTTTTCATTCATAAATTGAACAACCATGATGTGCAGGAGCTGTGGTTTTTACAAGACGGTCAACATGTCACACAGCTCGTGTCACAATTGATTTATTGAAGAAACGTTTGGCATAGTTTCACGTTTCGGACCCGTGAATGGGCCTCCAAGATCGTGTGATTTAACGCCGCTGGACTAAATTCTGTGGGGATATGTGAAGTCGCTAGTCTACGAAGATAAGCCCGAAACGATTGACCACTTGGAGGACAACATTCGCCGCGTTATTGCCAATATACTGCCCCAAATGTTTTAAAAAGTCATCGAAAATTGGACCTCCAGATTAGACTACGTCCGAGCCAGCCGTGGCGGTCATATGCCAGAAGTCATATTTAAATTATAATGCCAGAAAATTATCTTTAGAATAAAGTTAATTTCATGTCAATTTAAAAAATTCATCTTTGTTTTATTGCATTTCAAAGTTATATACCTCTATAAAAAACATCCTTTATTATCTTAAATGCAAGTATGGCAACCAAAAAGATTAACGGTTGCAGTTTTTGTACCGGTATAAGTTTGATCTTTATTTCGGTTAAGGTTACTGTTACGTTTTTTGTTTTGTTTTTACGGTTACGGTATACCCTAACCCAGCGTTTCTCAACCTTTTTTGGGCCGTGCCCCACTTTTGGGTTAACAAATTTTCCATGTCTCCCCTCATTTTTTTTCTGTACAGTAGAGAGTACTTTAAATAAAAAACACACCTAACAATTTGTTTAATTCAATGGATGTATGTACATATATTTTTGTTATAAAGCTAGAATTAATAATAAATACTCTAAAATTTAATGAGATACTTGAGCTTGGTCGATTTTTTTTAAGTTTTTTGCGATTTTGATCTAGAAGGTGAAGTTTTTTGATTTTATATGTTCGCAATTTTTGTTCTTTATGACAAGAGCTACAACTTTGCCTCAGAGAGTAAATCGAAATTCTGAACGGTTTTCAAGATATGAGCCTGAGAAAATGATCACTTTTTTGCGAAAATGATACCGAGGCCCCAAATCTTTGGCGGCCCATAAAAGAAAAAATACACGACTTTGGGAAAAATTGGGAGACACGGGTCTTTTTTTTAGTCTTTTATCACGTAGTGGTGTCCGTATATGGTTATTTTGCCATGACTTAAAAAATTACACACAGTGTTATATTAATAAAAAAAATTTCAAGATTTTGCGATTACATTTCGAAAAATTAACTAAAACATACGAAAAAATGGAGAGAATGTTTTAAATGTAAAAACCGCAATATTTAAAAAACTGTAAATGAGAAATTTTGACAGATTTGGATTCAGCGTACCTAAGTCTATTTCAAAGACAGGTTCTGCATAAAGTTAAAAATTGTTGAGTAGTGTTATACGCAGAAGGAATTTTGGTTTTTTGTATGCCATAGAAGCGTGGCTTCCTAGATCAACTTGAAAGACATATATTGCAAATAGATACATACTGCCCACTACATTTTTATTCCCTTTACAATCCTTTACAAATCACCTTGGGACAAATTTTCTCTGCCATTGTCCTTGTGTCAAAAGCCCTTGGCCAAGTACACTTGTCTGTGATCCTCAAAGGGTTAATACTTAATTTTAAATTACAACAAATCATGCAGATTTATTGTTTTTAAATCCGAATTTAATATGTGGCATTGATGTCGTTTAACATATTATTGTCTAAATTGGAGCCAATTGTAAACACTATAGCCCTTTAAGCATAAACTTTCGACAACAAATGTGAATCTTTTTACGGTCCAAAATATAAAATTAAAAATTAGTAGAAACTAGCAGTAAATTATTTTATAAATTTTTGGTCCTTCGAACCAGACACAAAACTCAATAGTAAAAATTTGCTAAAAAATTTCATTCAATTAAACAATTTATTTAATTTTCAGAAAATTAATTCCCAAAAGATTTTATCATTGAAAGCTCTGTTTATATCATTTGTGAATGTGTAGTTTAGAATGCATTGGTTTCAATATTGCTTAGCTTTGCTATTAAAGTATGCACGCATGCGTAAACCGTGTGCGACAGATTAACATGTGAAAACACTCATATAATGAACGTTTGTTCTAAAAGAGGAGTTTGTCGCATAACGAATGCGTGCGTTAAATTGACGTTTGTTTATAATCGTTGATATTTTTATTTTTTGTTCAATGTTGTTTTTATACGGTTATGTTTGTATAATTTTTATGATAATTTCTCGCCCGATTTCTCTGTCGAGTATGTGTGTTTAGTTTTTAATGACAATACGAGGATCAGATGAATTAAAGATTGTTTACAATTGCAGCGACAGGCGAAAAATATTACGGGAGTACTGCATAAATTATGAGTTCTACATTATTGAAATACTAGCTAATGTTTAAACGGGTAATTTTGTTTGATAGTCAATTATAAATTTGACATTTGTTTATTATAATAGTTAACACCGATAATTAACTTCTAATTTCAACCTCTTTTACATGCTAAACTAAAAATGTGAAAAATCAGTTAATCCTAGATAGGTTTATATGTTTTTTGTGCAAATTTTTATACAACTTTGTTCAAATTAAATAATCGATCTTTTCTAGAATTAAATTGTTAGACTCTTAAGCTGCATTTACATTTACTTTCGAAATCTAGTTTAAACTAGACTTCGATAAAAAATTTATTGAATCAATTAATATTTTAATTGATTTTACACCTGTAACGGCAATGATAATATTAATTAAAACTTTTATTGAAAATTAAAAAGAAAAAAAGCTATAAATAACTATCTAAAAAAAAAAACTATGATATTTCAAAAAAGTGGGTGAACGACACGTTTGTATGCATATGTGTTTTTAGTAATGATGTGTCTATTTGTATATTTGTGTGCCTGTTTTGTTTGTATTTTATACTAAAATTTTTCTATTTAACATACAGTATATGAAAAAATAATTTGAGAATTATGTCTACAATAAAATATTTGTATATATATTTAAAAGTCAATTAAAATATTAATTGATTCAATTAAATATTTCTTTAGAAACAAATTTAATTCAAATCAAATCTATTATTAGATATTTTAGGTTTATAATTTTTCTGTGTAGTGCATAAAATGATATACGAACTAGATTTTGAAATCTAGTTTAAACTTTATTACGATTATTATTATTTTTCTGTATTCCTTCGATACTAGAAAGATTTTTCAACAAAATTAGACTAGAGAAATTTCACTATAGGGACATTTTTAAAATAATGTGCACAAAGAAACCGGGATGGCAGGCAATACCGTTAAAATACCGTTATCGATTCAAAACTCTTTAAACTGACTATTGTTATCCCTAAAATACCGTTACCGAAATTATTGAAATATAATTATCCGTAAAATACCGTTACCGATATAACTAAAATACCAATATCCTTAATATACCGATACCGAAATAACTAAAATACCGTTACCGAAATAACTGATATAGAGTTATCCTTAAAATACCGTTACCGAAATAATTTCGCAAGATAAAAAAAAAATAATCGCTGTTAATAGATATATCTTCCCAAAGTATGATCATTAACTAGCCAGTCATAGGAATTTGGGCTTAATGGGACTTAAAAATATCGGTGTTCATTTACATTACCTGAATTATAAAATAACGTTACCCTTAAAAAATAACGTTACCCTTAACTGAGCGAGATGGTGATTTGGATGCCCAAATCTGAATTTTTTCAACTGTGATTTCTCCACTGAGTGACGCTCACAC
This sequence comes from Delia radicum, assembly GCA_021234595.1. NCBI lineage: Eukaryota > Metazoa > Arthropoda > Insecta > Diptera > Anthomyiidae > Delia > Delia radicum. The sequence goes on from CM037855.1 coordinate 32,899,440, forward strand.
TCGAAGACCACACTGGCACTGCATAATTACCACTGACCGGCCTATCATTTTATATGTAGCCAATAAGGTTTCCTTATTCTTGCCCCAAGAACTGACCACTACCGATTTGAGGATATTGTTTCTACTTCGCAATTTACTGCACATTGAAGTGACATGCCATGCGGACGAAAAGAGACTGCCGAATATTACTCCAAGTATCGATTTTTACGCCATCAACATCCAATTCCAGGCTAATTTCCTTCGTCCATGTGGTGAGAACGTTGTAGATGATTTGGAGAGAGACAGTTGCGTGTAACTGACAGTGAAGAAGTTGGTAAAAGTATAGAGATAAGTGTTCAACAAACCGCATAGGTCGTATACAACTTGGCCTCTTGCCATAACGGTACAGTCGTCTGCATATGATATTATTTCCACTCCGTTTGGTGGTGCAGGGAGTTTAGAAAGGTGAAGTAAAATTAGATTGGAAAGAGAACTCCGGCCTGTGGGACTCCTTATATAACACTAATTGCTTTCCACTACTTTATTTCTTCAACTCCACATGCGATTGATGGCCACACATATAGATAAGGATCCAACTCTTCGTTCTCGCGACAGTCAGTTCTATGTACCGGAGTGACCCGGAGCCAACAGGACACCGGGCAAGGACTGTCACCTCAGCAGACACCCATATATGTATTATTAATTTCACATTTTTGGTCTTTTATGTCAATGTAAAAACCACTAAGAAATACATTTTTGTTTAATTTCATAATCCCAAGTCTACACCTGCCATTAATTTGTGCAAAAAGAAGACTTATCATCGAACAACAAGAAATGATTACAATATTTGTTTTGCTAGTGGCGTATTAGTTCGATGAACTGGCCAAGATAACTCTTTCTTCTTTATAAACGTCATTGTATCCTGTAGCTGGACTTTGATTTTATTTTATGTTTTCTATTTATGTTAAGGCAATGTTTTTTTTACCGATTTTCATAATAACAAACATAAAACCTTTATCTATTTCAAGTTTTTCTTTTACCATATGTATTAATTTTATGTGCGTCTGTGTCTTTATCTTCGTCTATTTTCCATAAGTGGTTGTTTGCATATTTAGTTAAGGTTTTTTTTTGCAATTTTTTTTTGCCATTGCCGTCTTTTATTATTATTTACGATATTTGCATATTATTCACATTTTCCGTAATAACACATCTAATGTGGAGGTGTTTCGTTGCATATCAATTTTCAATTTAGTCTTTAAATTTATTGAATGTTAATGTTGGTTTCTTTCTGTCAAATAATTATGCTTAACTTTTGGTTGGTTAAGAGTTTTAGAATAAATGTTGAAGAACTATGGAAATGGAAAGAATGACATATTTTGCCATTACAGTATAACAACGATTAAGAAAGTTCCGGTTTGTTTAAGACCGAAATTTTAGATTGAAATTATTTGATTTATTTTTTCTAACTATAAGCAGTGTATTAGTTCAAAGTGGTCAACAATTGGGCCCCAATTTAGGAGATAAATGTATTTATAGTTGGACCTTTGTCTGCACTACAAAATTATTCACATTTGGGCGCCAATTTAAGTTATAAAAATCTTGCAATTGAGTGCCAATTTTAGCTACATTAAAAAAGATCGAAGAATGGGTACCAATTATGGTATAAAAAATATTTATCTTATTAGTTGATTCGGCGGGAACATTGCTCGAGAAAAGGGTAAAGAGGGAAGGGTTGGTCAAACATAGTTTAAGCCCAGTCTCTACTATATAGTTCTATAACCGGGTTCCAAACATGTTCATGTGTTTTCATAGCACGCAACTGAACTAAAAATGCGTTAATTTGGATAGAATTTTGGGTTTCTGTAAAATTATTATTTGCACAAGATTATTTGGAAATTGGTCTTCAGACGAGTTCTTAACCTCTTAACTGGTTTACTAATTTCAAAATATGCAAAACAAATTTTACAAAATTTAAAGACAAGAATTGTTACTATTAAAATCATCAAATATCAAAGTACCCTTATTTTTTTACTGAAATGCAAATCGTGTGTAAATTTAGCTTTTAAGTTTTTTTGACTTCCGCAGCATATGAAGCAAAAAAAACCAGTTAACCAGTTATACAATAATCAGAATTGTACTGTATGAGAGCAATATAATAACTACTTTTATATATTAAAAAAAAAAAAAATAAGTTCTAAGAATATTCCGAATGTTTAAAAGTGAGGTCCTGTCAAAGAAACTGTCAAAAAAATTATTTGGTTGGTTGGTGTTTTGGAAATTCATGGCATGTGTGATAAACACGATAGTGTCAGTTGTTATAGGCACAAGTTGTTGCACAAAATGACAAATTTACATAATTTAAAAGAAGTATTTAGCTAAAAAGTAGAGTTATCCAAATGTATTTTAAAGTTAAAGCCTTCATATATAATAGGACTTTAATCATCTAAATAAATCTATTAACATTGAGAATATTCGCAGTTTTAGGAAAAAAACAAATCGTGAGCTTTGATGAACTTCGAGAAAATACTAAAGCAATGGTAAGGTTTTAGAGAAACCAAACAAAAATCGTAAAGAAACCGAACTTCGAGAAAATACTAAAGCAATGGTAAGGTTTTAGAGAAACCAAACTTAGGGAACAAAAGCCAGAAATCGTGGACTCCTAAAGAAATGAAATACAGATAATATAAGTCAGCAATCGTGGGTTATCAAAGAAATCAAACGTCGACAATATAAGCCAGCAATCATGGGTTTTTAAAGGATTGAACTTAGAGAATATAAGCCAGCAATAGTCGGTTTCTAAAAGAACAAAACTTAAAGAATAGAAGAGAGTGATCATAGGTTTCTAAAGGAACCAAACTTCCAGAATGTAAGCCAGCAACCGCTTATATATTCAAACTTGGAGAATATAAGCCAACCATAGTGGGTTTTTAAGGGAATTAAACTTTAAGAATATAATCCAACAATAGTAGGTTTCTCAAGATACCAAACTTATAGATTATAAGTTATCATTTGAGAATTTTAAAACGAATTAAACTTCGAGAATATAAGCCATTAATCGTGGATTTCTAAAGGAATTAAACTTCGAGAATATAGGCTAACAATCGTGGAATTCTAAAGAAACCAAACTTAGAAAAAATAAGCCTTCAATTGTGGATTTCAAAAGGAAATAAACTTTGAGAATAGAAGCCAACAACAATAGTTTCGAAATTAGTAAAACTTCAAGAATATAAGCCTGCAATTGTGGCTTTCTTAAGAAATTCAACTTCGAGAATTTAAGCCCTCAATCGTGGATTTCGGAATAATTAAACTTACAGGATAAAAGGGAGTAATCGTTTATTTCTAAAGTAATTAAACTTCGAGAATATAAGCCAACCCTCAACTTCGAGAATTTAAGACATCAATCGTGGATTTCGAAAGATTTAAACTTTGAGGATAAAAGGGAGAATAATAGCCAACAATCGTGGATTTCTAAAGGAATTGAACTTCTAGAATATAAGCCAACTATTTCTAAAGATCTTAAAATTCTGGAATATAAGTCAACTATTTCTAAAGGATATAAACTTTCAGAATGCAAGTCATCATTCGTGGATTTTGAAATGCAACTAAGTGAATATAGGCCCGAAATTATTGGTTTCTAAAGGTTTCCAAACTTTGAGAATATAAGACAACAATCGTGGGTTGCTAAAGGAATTAAACTTCGAGAAAGAAGTATTTAGCTAGAAAGTAGAGTCATATAAATGTTTTTTAAAGTTGAAGCTTTTTAACCAAAAATATACATTTTTTAATACGAAATATCAAAAATTGGAAAATATTTTCAAGAAAAAAAAATTGTATTGACATGCAGTTATTCAATAACAACGGTATGTAACGTTATAGATGTTCCGTTATGAGTAATACCAATACCGATTCGAATGAAATACCGATATCAATACTGAAATAAACAAAACAATTAAATCAATACCGTTATACGTTTCGGTTTCCAACCTTGCAATGAATGAATGATGTTACATCACAAAATCCTTTAAAATGCAGCTAGAATTAATGCAGCTAGAATTAATGCGTTCTTAAGAATATTGTTATTTATTATTAATAATATCCTTTTCTGTCAGAAAAGGATTTTATTAAAACTTACTGTAACCTTAATGAATTCCTTTGAAATTCTTAAAAGTAGCTTCTGTATTTTTTTTTTACTTCGTTGTCTGACACAAACATAAACCGATTTACCACAGACAGTTGTAAATGTTATTAAAATTGCATTACTGTGACTTTCAGCCTACTGAAAGCAAAAAAAAAAGATGAATAACATCATCGTCATTTTAAGCCGTACTTCTTAAACGGCAGCTAACCGAGCAGCAAGTAACCAAACCAACCTATAAAACAGACACGACAGTCAGTGGTTATTCAATTTCAAAGAATCATCTTAAGTTATAAATGTTGATGGGTGTATGGGGTTGGTTTGTAAATCGCTTTAGGCTGCCACTGTTCTACGCTTAATGTGATTTCCAGTGATGATGTTGTTGATGCGGTTACTGATGTTTGTTGTTTTTTTATATAAATGTTCGATCATAATGATTATCTTGTATACAAGGATATTCATGTGACCAACTATTTTGAGCTTGTAAAAATTTTTAAATCTACTCTAGAGACCAAACTCTCGTTTTCTCAGTTCAAAATTTATATGTTATCATTCCCTGTTTTTTACAATGGATTGAAGATTTTCTTTAATTTGGACTTGTTCAGACTATAGAATGATCTACGATTGGGATTTGTTAAGCTATAAAAGACGCACTTGTATGAGTGTATTTGGGCTACAAAAAGATCACTGATTTCTATATAAAATATCCACGTATGTGTCTTAATTTGGACTTTTAAAAAGATTCACGACTGGGCTCCAAATTAAGTTATAAAAGATCCAGTTGCATGCGTTAATTTCTACTATAAAAACGATTCACAGTTGGGTGTCATTTTTTATTATATAAAGATCAGCGTGGGTGCATAATTTTGGAAAAGATAGCTTCCTAGTTCATTACATAAATCCCTGGCTTTAAAACGCTGAGATAAGTTGAAATTATTGTTGATTTACTTGAATAAACGTCACTACATTGCTAGGTCTGTCAAAAAAACAGAGTAGTATTTGGAAGATGACAAAGCCAATTGTGACAATTTTTTGTTGTTGTTTTTGTTTTTCCTTTGATATTTTAAATTTTGAATCTCGCTCCTAGACGAGGACAAGAAATTCTCATTGAGTTTGTGATTTAACATAACAAATATCTCTAGAAATTCTAATAACAAAGTCCCCTGAAGATTTCCTTGGGCAGGAATGAAATCCAGATAGGGACACGCCTACATCAGATTGTTTTTCACAATTTGTTAAATAAGTTTTGAGACTTTTGCACATTTAATTACTATAAAAGATTTTGTTTTATTTATACAAAATTTAACAATATTAAAATGGAATAAATTATTTTAGGAGTATTTAAAAAAAATGTGTATTATGTAAGAGATTAAGCTTAATTAAAACTCTGTAAATACTTTTATTAGAAGAGATCTATCGAAAGAAATCAAACTTAGATAAAATAAGCCCGCAAACACAGGTTTCTAAAGAAACCAAAGTTCGAGAATATACACCAGCAATATACGAGAATATACAAATCAAAATTAGAGAATAAAAGCTTGAAATCGTGGTTTTCTAAAGAAATGAATCCCAGAGAATATAAGTCAGCAATCATGGTTTTTCTAAAGTAATCAAACTTCGAGAATATAAGCCAGCAATCGATGATTTTCTAAAGGAATTGAACTTAGAGAATATAAGCCAGAAATTGTGAGTTTCTAAAGGAATCAAACCTAGACGATATAAGCCAGCAATAGTGAGTTTCTAACGGAATTAAACTCAGAGAGCATACCACGGCAATCGTGGGTTTCTAAAAGAACAAAACTAAAAGAATAGAAGGGAGTTATCATAGGTTTCTAAAGGAATCAAATTTCTAGAATATAAACCATCAATCGTGGGTTTCCAAAGAAATTAAACTTCGAGAATATAAGCTACCAATCGTGGGTTTCTAAATTAGTTAAACTTCGAAAATATAAGTCCAAAATCGGGGGGTTTTAAAGGAATTGAACTTTGGGAATATGAGACAACAATCGCTGGTTTCTTAAGGAATCAAACTTTAGAAATATTAGCCAGCAATCATGGGTTTCTAAAGGAAATGCACTTCGAGAATATAAGCCAACAACCGTGGGTTTCTAAAAGAAATGCACTTCCAGAATATAAGCCATCAATCGAAGGGTTTCTAAAGGAACTAAACTTCGAGAATATAAGCCATCAATCGTGGATTTCTAAAGGATTTAAACATTGAGGATATAGGCCAAAAATTGTGGGTTTCTACAGGTATTCAACTTTGAGTATAGAGCTAACAGTCGTGGAATTCTAAAGGAACCAAACTTAAAAAAAATAACCCATCAATCGTGCATTTCGAAAGGAGTTAAACTTCGAGAATGTAAACCAGAAATCGTGGGTTTCTTAAGGAATTCAACTTCAAAAATATCAGCCATCAAAAGTGGATTTCGATAGAAATTAAACTTAGAGGATTGAAGAGAGAAACCGTGGATTTTTAAAGGAATTAAACTTCAAATATATAAGCCAACGAACGAGGGTTTCTATGGGAATTAAACTTCGAGAATATAAGACATCATTCGTGGGTTTCTAAAGGAAATAAACTTTAAGAATAAAAGTCACATTTGGAAAGGAATTCTACTTCGAGAATATAATCCAGCAATTATGGGTTTCTAAAGTTTCTTTGAGAATATAAGGCAACAATTGTGGGTTTCTCAAGGAAGTAAACTTCGAGAATATAAGTCATCATACGTGTAATTTTAAAGGAATTTAACTTCAAGAATATAAGCCAACAATCGTGGGCTTCTAAAGGCATTAAACTTCGGGAATATAAGCCAACAATCGTGGGGTTTCTAAAGGAATTACACTTTGAGAATATAAGCCAACAATCGTGGGTTTCTAAAGGAATTAAACTTTGAGAATATAAGCCAACAATCGTGGGTTTCTAAAGGAATTAAACTTTGAGAATATAAGCCAACGGTCTTGGGTTTCTAAAGGAATTAAACTTCGAGCCAACAATCGTGGGTTTGTAAAGGAATTAAACTTCGAGCCAACAATCGTGGGTTTGTAAAGGAATTAAACTTCGAGCCAACAATCGTGGGTTTCTAAAGGAATTAAGCTTCGAGCCAAAAATCGTGGGTTTCTAATGTTTTAAAATTTCAGTCTAAGCTGGTCACATGTAAGTTTTATATACAATTTTCAATGTTATCTTCATCATGCTTTCGGTTATTGTTGCAGACAACTTTTTATTCATTATTTTGTTGCAGTTGTTGTTGCTGATGTTTACTCAAAATTCTCTTCCATGGTGGTCAAGTGATATGTTAAATCAACATAAGCTACTGCAATTTGTTGCATTTGCAGGAATATAGATAAAGAAAATAACCAGCCGCAACAAAAATATTGTTGCCTGACTGACTGCTACACCCCAGGCAGTATTTTGTTTATGTTTCGGAATCTTTCCATGATAACGCCTTCAGTAATGTTTGTTTTTTTAAATTGTGTATATGAACAAAATATCAAAATAAACATTAAAACAATTTATTAAAGATTCATCTTTTTTCGAGATGTATATAAATGTTTATTAGAGACAATCGATCACACTAATATTTGTTGTTTATGCTAAAAGCCACATTCACAATCAATGGAACAGCAAATTCTTTGTATGTAAATATTGTAAACAACAAACAAATTATAAATATTTGTTGTTTAGTTTTAAAGATTTTAAAGTTTTAAAGATTTTTTTTGTTTAGTTTTAAAGATTTTGTTGCTTCTAGTTATATTAGCAAGTTTTCTCTTTAAATATGTACAGATCTTTATCAATAATGTAAATGTATAAAAGAGAACGTCTGACCTATATCTGCACTCCCATACAAATTCAAACGGTCTCATCCAACCGTATTGATTCCATTGCTGTAACCTCGAAAATTCGTTTGTCCCAAACGAATTCAGTTGTCACAACCAAATTCGGTTGTTACAACCCATAATTCGGTTGCACCAACCGAATTCAGTTGTGACCACCGAATTTACGAGGTTGTAGCAACCGAATCAATTCCGTTGAAAAACCCGACTTTGTTATGTGTGTGCAAATGCTATTTCATTTTCAGTGTCATGGACTGCAGTAGCAGCCAACCAGTTTGCAGTTGGAAATTTCAAAAGTTTCTTTCTAAAAGAAAAACTATTTCCTAGGGAATAACGAAAAAAATACTGTTTAATACCTATAGTCTTCAAAGCATACACAGTTCCCAATTCCCAAGTATTTTCGTTTAGAAGGAATTGGGACAGTTGACAGTATGTGTATCATGGTAGTGCAGTATTTGCCGGAGTCTCTATGTTATACGAAGGGAAAGAAACAAAAAGAATAAAAGATCAAAGTAAGCGCCAAAATTAAAATTATTATAAAGTGATGTAGCATGACTAAATACAATTTTAATTTTCATACTTAAATACATGAATAACAAACAACAATAACCATCTCGATGACTGTTTCACACTGTTTTTAACTCATTTTTGACACAGTGTTCCTTTTTCGACCCAGTACTTTTAAGCGACTATATTTTTTTACTCGATATAGATAATTAAGTGGTTTAAACATCCGAAAATAATTAGACATACTGAGAACATTCGTGAAAAAAAAATTTTTTGGAAAATTATGTTATGTTAATGAAAAAATATGAAAATGTATTTCTCTGACAGAAATTATAATTTTTAAAAATCTGACCGATCAGACGATGAAAGAGGGAGTTTTAAGGCCAAAAAAATAAAAAAAATTTCTATATGAAGCCATAGTTCTATATATCTGCAAATTTTGGTTAAAAATATCCAACCGATCTATGACTTGCCATTAATGAGTTAATGTGTTTAGCCTTAGCCACTGTTTGATGACGAAAGACCACGAAGATGACTACCATTGACTACAGAATGTTTTGGTAGTGGCAGTGGCTAGTGGTATTAGAATGGCTATTTAAAGCTAGAGTCTCTATTAAAATCAGGCAAATTATGCGTTAAACATTGTACATATCTTAGCAGGGACGAATTTAAGGCTACTAGGCTCTACACCAAAAGTCTGCAATTACAATTTAAAATTTCTTTTAGTTTGAGCTTCTAAGAAACTTTCCATTTATGCTCACATTAGGCGTGTTCGGGTAGTTAATGTTGGTTTACTCAAAATTTAGGTAAATGAGAGTAGTCATAAAAGAGTAATATTTTTCTTATTGTTATATCATCAGATGTGTTACCAGCTGTTGTTTGTTTGCAAATACGTGCACTGTTGAAAACTTTTTTGGCCAAAAACTGCTGAAAAGAGTTAGAAATCACAAAAAAAAAATGTTTGCGTTCGCGTGATTTTGTATATTTTTGTCTCTTAATGAGAGTATTTTTTGTTAACTCTCATTTTACCAAACTTTGCCCAAATAGTAATGAAAAAAAGCTATTGTCTGCATTAGCTTACATTAAAAGCTACCAATTCTTTAAATTTGGTATTTTAATGTTAGTCTCAGAAGAATTAAAGCTAAGATTCTCGAAGTTTAATTTCTTCAAAAATCCACAATTGGTTAGTAATATTGTCAAGGTTTTTTTCCTTTTAAACCCTTCAACTGGGTAATAATCCTTTCTCCTTCATAAATCTTCGATTGCAAGATTAGATCCTCAAAGTTTTATTTCTATAGAAACATTTGAATACAGACACTCCTTTATAATCTCGTGAATGAACGCTAATATTCTTGAAATGCTGTTTCACCAATGAATGCTAATATTCTCGATGTTTAGTTCCTTTAAATCCAAACAATAGGTTAATAATATTCTCGACGACTTGTTTATGACAAATGAATGCTAAGATAATCGAAGTTTTGTTCCATTTCAAACCTATAAATGAGTAAAGTTCTGTTGGTTAATAATATTCCCGAGGACTTGTTTCCCGAAGTTTTGTTCATTTGAAGACCCATTAATGACTGCTAAGATTCTAGAAGTTTATTTTCTTGAGAAATTCCCAATTGCGGATTTTTTAAATATTTTCGACTTTTTTTTTCCTTTAAACCTTTTCTTGTTGCTTTTGAAACACATCAATCCATGCATTCTTGAAGTTCTGTTCCTGTAGAAATATACGAATGAGTGCTAAGATTTTCGAATTTATATTCACTTAGAAACCCTCGAATAAATTCTAGGATTCTCGAAGTTTCATTTCTTTCAAACTCCACAATTGGTTTACAATAGTGTCGAATTTTTGTTAATTTTAAACCCTTCAAGAAACATGCTAAGATTTTTGAAGTTACGTTCCTTTAGAAACCCGCGAATGAATGCTAAGTTTCTCGAAGTTTCATTTCTTTAAAAATCCACTATTGTTTAAAAACATTCTCGAAGTTTTGTTCCTTTAGACAATTGATTAATAATAATTTTTTTTGAGGGATTATTACATTAAAAATTTACAATCGCTTAAAGTTCTGTTTCTTTACTAACCCATTTACATTTACTCGAAGTTTTGTTTCTTATTAAAATTTTGCTACAAGTTTTGTTCCTTAAGAATCCTACGATTAGTCGAACATTTGTTCCTTTAGAATCCTACAATTAGTAGAAGCTTTGTTACTTTAGAAACATACGATTAGTCGAAGTTTTGTTCTTCTAAAAACCTACGATTAGTTGAAGATTTGATTCCTTTAGAAACCTACGCTTAGTCGAAGTTTAGTTCTTCTAAAACCTACGATTAGTTGAAGTTTTGATTCCTACTGTTTGTCAAAGTTTTTTCTTCTCAAAACATACGATTAGTTGAATTTTTGACTCCTTTAAAAACTACTGCTTGGCGAAGATTCAGTTTTTTTTTTAAATCCACCACTGGTCGAAGTATAATTTCCTTAAAAGAACACAACTGGTCGAAGTTTTGTTCTTCTAAAAACCTACGATTTGTTGAATTTTTGATTCCTTTAGAAATATACTATTAGTCAAAGTTTTGTTCTTCTAAAACCCTACGATTAGTTGAAGTTTTGATTCCTTTAAAGACTACGGTTTGTCGAAGTGTTATTTCCTTAAAAACCCACGATTGGTAGATGTTTTGTTTCCTTTAAAAACCACGACTGATCAAAGTTTTTTTGCCTTAAAAAAACACGACTGGTCGAAGTTTTATTTCCTTAATAGACAACGACTGATCGAAGATTTGTTTCCTTAAAAATCCACCACTGGTCGAAGTTCTAATTCCTTAAAAAACACGACTGGTCGAAGTTTTGTTTCTTTAAAATACAAGTTTTGTTTCTTTAAAACCAATTAATAAAATAAATAAATAAAATAGGCAATATATTTTTGGTCTGGTTAATATGATACTCTGTTTTGCAGTAGATTATTTTAGTTTCTGTTTAGCTATATGTATGCCAAGATTTCTGTATCACATGTGTTTTAATTTAAACTTATATAACTAACTGTGAATTACTCCTAAATCTTAAAACATTTGTCATATTTTCTTCTCAAATTATTTTTTTGTATCATAAGATATATTAATGTGTGTTAAAGATATCCCACGCATCATTACCAACCATAGAAGATCATAAACTATGACTTTAAAGATAAATGAAACGATTGTAACAATACTCTAAACTCCACACAGACTCTGCTTTTAAAAGGTATTTAATTCAACAAAAGAATATACAAAAAAAAAGTAAAGAAATGAGAGAAAATACGATGTTTTGAAAAAGATGTTGCTGAAGAATAATAAGAATAACATATAAAGGAACATTGCCAATGACAAACGACACCTCAGACAGTTTGACAACAATGAAATCCGATGAATACATCACAGCGTTAATATATTTCAAGCTGTCAAAGCTGAATAGGAACTTAAGAGGTTTTGCGTTTCACTCAACGGCTTTATAAAAAGATACATTCATTCCGAAAACATGTAACGAACCATCCATCCATCCATATTTTCAATTTATATTGTATGTATTAAATGAAAAGATTCTGGTGTTTTGTTCCAATATATGAATGTATTCATATGTAGGACCAGACCTACCGCAGTCGATTCAAACAATATGACAAAAGAACAACTAACTTGTAGTTACTTTTAAGGAACTCTATACAAAATCAATATATAGAAAAGTAATTACTAGGAACTTTAAGCGAATAACATCATCTTAAGAAGAATATTCGGTTAACAAAAGATCCTTAGTTTTAAAAGTTATTTCAAGATTTATAGAAATTGTATTTAACTTTCCATCAAAAACATAAAATTGAGTTCCAAAATAAAAGAAAATATAGGATATTTTGGTGTAGCATCTAACTTTCTGATATCTAAATCGCGGTTATTTCAATCCTGGATTTACGCACGCACTGTCTCTTTCTTGTGTCCAATCGCCCCAGAAATCGCCTATGATTGTCTGACCGAGTGCCGATGATTTAACCCAAAGGATTCGGTTCGTTATTCCCTAGTTTTCACTATAATTACAATATAATAAAGATTGATCAAGTTGTATACCTAATGCTGTATAATATTAAGGTCCATGATAGTTGTCTTAGCGTTCGCTAAGAATAGAGTTCCCCTAGATGTTCCCTTATAACTTATATTTCTCTTAAATTTTGATATACGATAGAGGAGATATATTTGACGGGTATATTTTTTTTTGTAGGTAGATTTACAAAAGTACTCACCGCATTTTTCGCACTAGGATTTCATAGGTCAGTGTCGATTCGATGAGTTTCCCATGAGCTGGTGAGCCACACTACTGTAGAACCTATATTCTTCTATTCTAGCAGGTTTCGGAAAAGACACGTTATTTTACCTCATCCACATTAGGTAGATTCAACATGGGTTTGCGGTATTGTTAGTTATAGTTTTATTAGCACTGATTTAATTAGATCGCAGAAATCTTCCGCTAATCAGTAGCACTACGTTTTCAAACAATAGCAGGTTTCAAAACAAATCTAAAAATAATAAAAAAGACGTTTTAATATAGTGGGCTTTTTTTATTTGCGTTTAATAATAAAAAAATAGGTTATGGGGAGTAGGAAGGAGGGAGTTAATGGACATAAGACTTGAATATATTTGAATATATCGACATTTTAGTTCTCAGAGAAGACCTTAGGGGGAAGTTCATTCCACTGATAAACGAATTCTCCCTGCAATGCGATGTGTGATCCACTAGACAATCGACAACAAACGCATGTACTAGATAAATTAAGTTGCGAACGAAAACTTTGGGGATAAGTTCACTGATCTGGCACACCGATATTTTAGCCATGTTATGACCGAGTTACTAAGACTTGATAGTTTATGGTCAAACTTTGGAAAAATATATCTATTTACAGGTTTATTAAGGATATCGGTATTTCAATTATTTCGTTAACGGTATTTTAGCGATAACGGCATTTTAGTTATTTCGGTAACTGTATTTTAAGGATACTGGAATTTTAGTTATATCGGTAACGGAAGTCCAGATAATGAAAAGAATGCGGAAATGGTGCAATGATCCGAATTACCGACATGTGCAAGCGTTTTCAATTCTTATTTATTAGGATGAGGAGTAATGAAGTATTTTGGTTGTCGAGAGTATTTTGACGTGCGCACGTAATAAGCATTGGTTCCTTCACTAGTTTCACAAATGAGTTGAAGAGTTTAACCTTATTGCCAACGGGTGTTATGCTCGAAGGATCGATCCAGGAAGAGTTGTGAACATAAAAATCACCAACAGCGTCGGTTTCGTCTCATTAAAAATCAATCTAACTTTCAAGGGAAGTATCCCGATAGGTACTCTCCATTCTTAATGAAACTTTAATATGTGAATGGGTTGCCATTTATACAAAATATTTAAAATATTGGTTAAAAAGCTCTTCGCAAAAAGTCGCATAGAGACCGAACAATATATGATAGGCACAAATATACACCTTTTTTTGTTTAATACAACCGTAATTCTTTAACAAAACGAAAGTTTTAATATCACTTAAAATTGATTTTTTTAGTATCAAAAATACTTGAAAGTTATCGGACATGTTTCGTATAACAGTTAATGCGTCTTCAAAAGCTCTTTCATTTGGTACCCCATTTGTCTAAAATGTATCTGAAACTATTCGAAATAAGCCGAAAAATCGAAAAATGTGGTAATTTTTGAAAACACTTTTTAACCCCTAAACATGAGTTTGGGCCGCTAAAAAATATACGTGTCGGGAGGCTCCCCATGTTAGTGAATCTTAGTTAACAATCGCGAGTTTTTGAAAGGATTTTTGAAAATCTTAGCAAGAAGTTGTGGGACCCAAACTCAGAAAACGCCAAAAAAGTCTAACATGAGCTTCTAAAAGAATCAAATTCACATTAAACTGTAGCCAATCAAAAAATATTAAAGAGACAAAAATTCTCACAATGTTGGTGGTCTGAATGAAGGCTGGTTGAAATGTTAATAATTTTTTCTTTTCATGGTTTTAATTATATAATTACATGAGTAATTTCTTTTTGTTTTAGGTAAATGGCACCTGCATTATAATCTACAATATTGTTTAATATTTTCTTTCAAAACTACATTTTATGATGAGTCATTTGTACTTGCTACCACATGTGACAGTTTGGGTTTCCATTAAATATCCCACAGTATTGTTGTGGGATATATAATCACTTAACTGCGTGTGTACATCACTTTATCTTACGTACATATTTCCAACCAAAAAAAAAAAAAAAAACGACCTTTAAAACAATGTTCCTTTATCCTACCTATAAGAGAGAAATGTATTGGTTTGGTCTACTTTACAGACACGCTTGAATATTTTAAATATGGCATCGAAAATTTAGTCATTTTCAATTTCTACACCTTTATTTTCTGATATGATCATGGATCATGTTCACGGTTGGTGTAGATTTTGTTTCTTTTTAATTTAATGGCTCCTGTATTTCCTCAAAATTATAGTCTTTGAAAGCTTAAGACAAACAACAAACGTAAAAAAGGCCGCCAAACAATGGTAAACAACAAACAAAACAGGGTTGTATTCATGAATGAGGGAGAATGCGTTATTCAAAAAGGCCCCACCTAGCAAGAAATTATCTACTGATTTGATTTCGTTTAACGAAAAAATCATACAAATCATAGTTTCTGTTAAACTTGCAATTTGGTGAAAGATAAACAAGGAAAATGTCGCATTAGCATAAAATTGTCGGCAGAGCCGAAATATTACAACAGCGTCGTTACGGTTAACTTAAGCTGACTGTATGTTTCAGTGTTGTAAAGTGTCGTTATAACTGAACACAGAGTTGTACACAGGAGTAACTAAAATATAGTATTAAGAATAAAAATTGAAATAAATATTATTCTACTAAATTTTGAAAGCTCTCTCATGGAATGAACGATATTTTTTTTAGAATTTCATAAAACGCGCATTTAGGGATATGGGAATTTGAACCTAAATATGACTTTTGACCCTTCCATTTAAAAAAAATCAATATGCATACATTTTTACCTAAAAAATAAAGTCAACACGAATTTTATATCTTATAGTCCATTTTTTTTTTTTTTTTTCGTTAGACCAACACTCAGGGGATGCCCCCTATAATGCAATACATTGTGTTGATATCAGGAAATTAGGTTATGGAGAGGAGGAAAGAGGGAGTAGTGTTTGTGAATATTTGATTTGAATTTCGCTACATTGTAAGTGACAGGGAAGACCTCCGCGGGGAGTTTATTCCACATACCATTTCCATTTTATAACCATGCTTTAGTCAAACTTTTATGGTGTCATATTGCAATTTTCATGATGTCATATTTCGCAAACCGACAAGGTCCGGACCCTTAAATTTATCCTTATGAATTATTGTCGAGTACGAATGGTATACTTCATTGGAACTTAAAATGGTCAATCCTAGTGCTCAATGACTTGTTTTCACTCATTAATAAAAATGTTTGCTGAAATTTAGCTTTAGCCGAGTTTGAATTTCTTTCTTCTTTAGATTTGGTCACCTTAATGATTTCGGATACAATTTTATGACTAAGTTTCTAATTGATTTGTTCTTTTGATTTCTCCATTTATAAAAGCGACATAATTATGCACAAAAATGCTTAATGACATTATTTAATGTGAAAAAATATAATATAAAAATGGCAAACAGAAGAAATAAAAAACAATAAGAATGGTCAGCCTTTGTTCTGGTCATAAATGACCGTCCTACCAGGAAATCATTAAACATTTATATTAAAAGATTTCTTAATTTTTACACGCAGAAAAAAGAAAGTTTTGAATATGTTTGCAGGTAATTATTTATATGTTTACAATGATTTAAAATTTTAAACCTAAACAATGATATATTTGCAATTTTAAATTTTTTAGATATTATGTTTGGGACATGCAAACATACATATAATAAACATATCAATAAAAAATATATATGCTTGGCGGTAGACGGTTTTCACTTTTTCAAAACATATATATGTTAACTGGCAAACATAATTATATTTGCAAGCAAACATGTTATATTAGAAACATGGGAAACGGAAATGTTTCCCAAACAAAAGTATATTACCAGCAATTATATTTCCAGCAGTGCGTTTTTTTTTCAGCGTATAGGATAAATTACAAACTACTACCATTGGCTACTACTGACATTTATAAATATATGAATGTCCCCTTTTGAGTATAATTCATTTCGATATAAAAACTTCGTTTTTTTTTTTGATTTTTATTGGTCAAGACATAAAAAATCATTAAAGAAAACAACAATATTAAAAAACGCTAGACTACCATTTTAATACAAAAAAAAAAAACGAAATCTTACCCCAAAAAGGCGTCTTAAAGGCGCCAAATTTGAAAGAAAATTTCAAAACTGGCTTGAAATAATATTCATAATTACCGCACCAAAAACAAACAAATGTTTTTTTAATGCGAACCCTTTAAAACATTTTTTATTTGCAATCAAATAATACATACTGTAGTACAAGATTTTGAATGTATGAATTGTATAAATACACTCAAAAAAATGTTTCAGTACGTCTTGAAGTTATACTTATACAAAATCGTAACTCATTATATACACGTCATTGATTCCCTGGATTTTTTTTTTTCTTTAAGAAATTTTTGTATTTTTTTTTTTTTTTGCCTGAAAGCGCCCTCCAGAGGAAATATTAGCAACCTAAGTTGAAATTATGACAGCATAAAAATCCCATCTTATCATATTTTTTTTAAGGTAACAGATTTTTAAAATTTTTTTTTAAACAACGTTGTTTTTGGTCATTATTTAAAATTGCCATATGGCAACCCTGCCGTTAAATTTTTTTATAAATTTGGTAGTATGTTAAGAAAAACCATCCATATGTTTCCATAAATTTTGGAATATTTGTGTATTTGAAAAATTCATCGCCAGATCAGACAGATTTTCAAAAATTATATAAAATCGATGAACTTTTTTTTTTTTTTTTAATTTATTTTATAACGAGTTTCCAAACTCCGTATATTTACAAAAATAAAGCAAATCAAACATATTAGCTATGTTGATACTAAATAGTATTTCGATCTGGCTAAAGATCTTATCAGAACCCGAAGTTTTAGAAAAGCTAGAGCCTCCAGAATAGGCAGAGCCAGCGCCGCCAACTTTGACGATTTGTCTCGATTTTTTAAGTGAAATATGATAAAATGACGATTGACGATTTCACAAAATTTATTGTATGGAAAATGACGATTTATAAAAATTTAAAAATTTTTTAATGTATTTCTCTAAAATTTACTGACAAAATTTGATCAAGTTTCTTTTTGTTTAAATCATCGAAGGAAAATATGATAAAATGATCTCAAATAGAATAAAAATTCTTAATTTACCCATTTATTGATCAACTAAATATATATCATTTTGAACGGTTTATTTTAATTTTAATTAAAAAATAACGAAATTCGAATGGATTTTTTTTATATATTTTACAAAGGCAAATCCAAAATCTTTATTTTTTAATAATTTAAATCATTTAGTTTCAAAATCACTGATAAAAGAGTGATTTTCTACATTTTTGATTATAGGTAAATCAATATTTTTCTTTAATTCCCTTTTTATTTTATGTATGCCCAAATTTTGTGAAACCAAATATCGGAAAAAAGTTTTAAAACCAAAGGAATTTTGCAAATTTTAAAATAGGTCAGTGATTTTAAAATTCTATTCCCCGAAACAAGTATTGGGAGTTGTGTTTTTAAGACTCAGTGTCATTTGTAAAGGAACTAATAAAAAAGAACTTTAAAATTCTGAAATAATTACAATTAAAGTAATTAAAACGTAAAATTTAAATTTTTTATTGAAATGTAAATAGTTTTCGGAATGACGATTCTTTGACGATTTTTCATTCTCAAAATGACGATTTTGAAGATTTTTTCAACCAAATTTGACGATTTTTGAACTAATTGGGTTGGCAGCACTGGACAGAGCTGTAACAAAAAACTTATTAATGATCAATTAAGCTCCATTTTTTAAATAATTTTTGAAAAAGTCCCACCAGACAAGGCCGAAAATAGATTTTTTGAAATAATTATTTGGGAACTCATAATAAAAAATTTTAAATATAATGAATTGTATTTTAAAATGTTCGTTTTATACCAACACCTGACTTAAGTCACTTAAGCTAATTATGTTACAGCCTTTAAAATTTCTAGAGTTCGACCAACATTATGTGCAACCCAAAAACTGGAATTGGCTAAGCATTTGGTTTTATAGGCTTCACAGAAAAAAGTATTGCCAATAAAATTGCTATTAAACTTTTGTTTGATTTCAAACTCACTTTCAATTAAAAGTTTAATAATATATATTACATGTTTAATTGAAAATTAATTTGGTGCACACAAAATTTCCAGTTTTTTTAACCTATAATGACAACAAATTAAAAAAAAAAACAAAATTAAAAAAAAAAAAATCAAAATTTACAAAAAAAAAAAAAAAATTGAAATTATTTAAAAAAAATCGTCAGATTAAAAAAAAAACGCAAAATTTAAAAAATCAGAACAAAAATCGCCACAATTTATATAAATCGCTAAAATTAAAAAAAAAAAATAGCAACAATATAAAAGAATTGCTAACACTAAAAAAAAAATCGCTAAAATTATAAAAAATAATCAAAATGTAAAAAAATGTCAACATTTTATTTAAATAAAAAATGTTTTCAAGATATCGCCGTTTTAAATTTTCTTAAGGTGTACGCCCCGGTAGGCTAGTTGGTAGCGTGCTGGCTTATCAGTGAGGGGGTCGTGGGTTCGATTCCCACCAGAGGCACTGGTCTGTTTTCGCTACAACGCGCCGAAGGCCATAGTAGCTAGTGCTCGGTTAGGGTAATAGTATATAATTTGTAATTATATGATTATTAATTAATAAAAAAAAAAAAAAAAAAAAAAAATTTCTTAAGGTGATTTTTTAAGTTTTAGCTTATTTTTTTTTTACTTATGGCGTTTTTTTAAAAAATTTCAGCGTTTTCTTTAATACTGTAAAAGTTATATAACTGTCACCTGCTTTAAATGTCGGTATGCTTTAACTGACATCCCCCTTTAAAGGTCGGAATTCTCTATTCATGTAGTACTTTAATTGTCACCTTGCCTTAAAACTCGTAAAAAATAACTTAACAAATTGTATAAAAGTTTTTTTAAAAAAGTAAAACAAAAAAATATATTACAAATTGTTGTAATATATATTTTTGTTTTACTTTCAAAGAGTATTCTTTAATTGTCTGAAAATTGTATAAGAGGCATGTTTTTTAAAAGGTCAGGATATTTGACACTTATTAAACTTGAATTGGCGTTCTTTGTTCTCATTTTGTCTATTTTTTTAAAAAATTATGATTTTGGGCAATAACTTCTTTTTTTTTACCGTCATAGCGCCCAAATTTATTTTGGCCAAACAAAAAACCGTCAAAGCGCCCAACAAAAAATGTTATTTCGTCCAAATCAATGTCGTATTGCACAAAAACAAGAAAATTTTTACAACAACAATTTACATATAATTTTTTGGGCGCTATGGTCGTTTTTTTCTTGGGCAATATGACTTTGGGAAATATACCGTTACGCCTTCAAAATTTGTTAAAGAACAGATTAAGTTAGGTCAATTTAAGAAGATCATCAAAATATTTTGAAAGATCCCGTTATAGGAACCGTTTAGCATATTAATAATATTAAAAAAATAATGAATTTTTGAAAATGAAATAACTCCCACAGTAAATGAAATAACACCGAACAAGAAAATAAAATGAAATAAGTCCCACGCTAATTTCTGTTGGGACTTATTTCATTTCGGAATTACTGCATTATGAAATAACACCTAATAACAAAATGAAATAACTTCTAAAAAATGAAAAAAGAACTGGGTATTATTTCATTTGAAATAACTCCCTAATTTGTATGGAAAATTTTTGGGACTTATTTCATTTTTTTCTTGGGACTTTTTGCACCTGGGAGTTATTGCACAGAGCCGCCCCAATTTTGTTGTTTTTCTCTATTTTGACAATTTTGTCGATTTTTTACATTTTGTCAAATTTTTTTAAATGTTTATGATTTTTTGTGATTTTTTTTTTAAAATTTTTTTTTTAACTTTTCTTTAATTTGTTTTCCTCTGTGCGATTTTGAATACACCAAAAAAAAATGTTATTACTTTCAAAACTCTCTGAGTGTATGGGTCATGGTGGTTATCTGAGCAAAGTGGTTTAATTTTTTATTTTTCATGCAAACAAAATGGCTAAAAAAAAGATACTCATTAAAAAACTTTTACGTTTCATGAGTACCAAATTATCAATTTTTTGGCGTCGAGTGGACAAACCAAATACCCAAATGATTATGGACTAAATTAATAAAAAAAAGAACAGATATGAATTTATTTTCAACGTTGGTGGTCTTGTGTTTTAAAGGAACTTCAATTCGAAGAATAAAAATATGATTCTTTTTTAGTTTATTCCTTCAATTTGTAAAACGATATATTTTTATTTAAACATTTTTATGGCTCACGCTGATATTATGTGACATGACATGTTCATAAGTTTAACGAATTTATTTAATAATAGTGGAAGCTAATAGAACTCAAATTTCAACTAGGGGATACGCAAAATTAAGGAAAATATAATTTTAAAATTAAAATTTTTTCTCATACCCATTTTTTTCTATAAATTATGCAAAAATCGGGACATGCGGCGGATAAACCTGCACAGAGAGATTTTTAGTGGACGAAAAATAATGAAAATTTTCAGTAAACTAATGAAACTTTTCTTCATGAGGTGAACGTAAATTTTCTTAAAATTAATTAATTGCTTAATTGACACACACAAAAATAAAAAACCATTTCAATCACGAAAACCACCGATTCAATAACTTTAATTGCCGAAATTCCGCCAACAACGAAAATTGCTAATTCAATTAGAAATTGATGGCTCTTTAATTGAATTATTTTTTTTATTAAATAATAACTCATTTGATTAAAAAGTGATCAATAACCAAAAACGGGCATGAACTTCTCATTTAGTTAGCAGATTTATTTATACTTATTTTTAACAAATTCACACAAAAAATTAGTTTTTTCTTTCTACTGACATAAATAAAAAACATAAACATAAATATTTATAAAAAACAACTACATAAATATTACAAAAACCAACTACAATGTGATGATTGACTGAGTTGGCCTCCAAATAATTAACAAGACGTTAGTTAACCATGCTCTCCATCACCATCGAGAGTGCAGAACAAATTGCAATTGGGCGTTTTTATCCGCACCATTTGTAGGGATTGGTTGAAAATTGTCAACCTTCCAGCACAAAGGGAAGATACCCTCACGGTTGTCAAAGGTGGAACATTGGCAACCTTCCAGCACAAAGGGAAGCCAGCCTCACGGTTGTCCATGGTTGAACATTGGCAACCTTTCAGCACAAAGGGAAGACACACTCATGGTACAAAAAGCTGAAAAAGTTAGCCAATGACGAACTAGCGTCGAAGAACTCTGTTTCAGTACCAGTGCTGGTGATTTGTTTACGATGAGATCCACAGGAATTCTTTTAACGGCAGTTGCTCAACAAAATATCTTGGACATAGTACAGGATACCCGATCGAGTTCGGGCAGTTTTTGATCGCTTTTCCGCAAAAACGAATTTTTTGCAAATAGGTGAGCTAACAAATTAGAATTATCAACCGGATATATGCAGGACGTGGTCATCTCTCAAAAGAGTTGGAATTGAACTAAAGTTATTCCTTACGAATGAACAAAAGCTCTTACTACACCGTGGATCAGAAAGAACTTTAGCACGAAGACGATGTTCGTATAGAAACTTGTGGTGACGTATACGGGAGGTATCCCGCCGCGGACCCTCAGTTCGCAATGAAACTTAGGTATGTTGTAGAGGGGGGAAATAAGTAACAACCATATATTTTTTAACTGCTCAATGTCATATTTAGGGATTAAAAATGAGTATCAAATGTGAGGTATTTTGAAGATCTATTTAATGGAAGCAAAAAAATATTGAAACGTACTCAAACAATAAAGTTTCGAACAAACTTCAAACCCATTTTTAACCATTAAAAATTCGATGGGCGGGTATGTTTCATAGCGAATATTTCTTACTTTTGTAACCTCTATCACATGATGTTTTAGTAGTGTTTCGGTGGTTTGCGTCGGAATACCTCACTTGTTAATACCTACAGTTAATATGGACAATTGTCATTTTTGTTCATGTATTTTGAGACTTTTGACAGATTTACCTAGACATTTAGACTATGCACCGCGACCAGAAGTTGGTATTTTGTGCTGCCAGCAAATACACCCTATAGGTTCAGGCTCCCTACGAAGCCAACTATCCTACCAGGTAAACAGTTCCAAACGTCCGATGGCGTCACTATTCGACCACCAAAATAACGCACCCTCCTGTCGGAGAGCCTCGGACATTTGCAGAGAACATGCTCTGAGGTCTCCGGTTCCAATTCACAAAACCTGCACGTATCCGTAGAGGATCGTCCCATCTTGAACAATTGATAACTAAGGCCACAGTGTCAGGTGAGGTAACCCGTCACGGTCCTTAGTTCGCCCCTCGTCATAGACAAGAGTTTCCGCGACCTCTCCCCAGAGGGAGATATAAACAGATTTACCTATATTTGTTCTTATGTCCAATAAAGTAAATTTAAGATTTAAAGCGAGCATATAAATACCACCAAAGTTAGTGCATCTATTAAAAAACTCTTTAAAAGTCCAAATTTTTTAAAACCTCAACTAAAATGTGAAATGTATTAATTATGATACCAAATATTGTTTTGCCAAAAATAACCTTCACCATTACTATCTAATAAATTAAACGAAAAAAAAAATAATAAAAATGTATATTAAATTAAGCGCAGAAAAAACAAACCAATCATTTTCAAAAAGAATATAAACAGTTCGTATATAAAACAATAGCAACAAACACGATCAGTACCAAATACTACCACCAAAACAAAGTAATAGCAACGAGGTAGAGCCAAGACCACACACATTGAACAAGTCGCGCGCGCATTCTGTATTTGGTTGAAAGGACCACCCATGTTGTTGAAATTAAGGACCACACGCAAAGCATTTGCCATACGATCAACAGCAATGAAATGTTAAACAAAAAAAAAAAAAAAAACTGAAAAACACACATCTTCTCTCAGTTGGTTTAGTTTCAATTTTATTTTAGAGCATTTTATACATACATACATATGTGTGCTGTAAAACAAAATAGAATGAACAGCAGAGAACATACATTTATGTATGTTTGGTTGAAAACACCAAGAAAAAAAAACAACAACAACGTTGGCAACATGCAGAACAACATTATTAATAATAAACATTTTTATCATTTATTAATATGTAAAACAACAAAAAGAAAAAATGTTTCAATAACTGCGATTAACATGAACGAATTTTATTTTTTAACCGACAAATGAGAACGAGAAAGGAGAGATTGAAAACGTAATTCTAATACCCAATTCAGACATCAAAGTTTATCTAATTAAAACTGGATTAACTGATTAATCAAACACTAAACAAGTCGATTAACGAATATATTAATCTTTTTGATTAACATTAAGGTTAGGTTGACACAATTCATGATCGTCCATGGGATGACATACACCTATGCCGCACTCTACTCACACTCCAGCGACAATATAACGCTCCGCCGGACAAAAGCACAGGAAGTGTTTCAAGGTCTCATCGTCCTTCCCACAAGCCCTACAAACTCTGCAGTCAACCCTTACCATGAACGAAAGGCGCGATTTAAGTGTAGAGTGTCCCGTCCCCCAGGCTCCTCAAAGAACCTTCGTGACCATATCAACATTCTCCCTGCTCCAGACCTCATTTCCTTCTTGCGGTTTGAAACCGTCCTAGGCTTTACAGATTCCCTCGACAGCGCCTTTATCGCAGCGTGGCTATCAGTGAAAATGACAACACCTCCAGAGTAGTCATTTCCATTCAGTAAGCGAATGTACTCCGTAATTTCTTTTCAACGCTAAAAACATATCTCTCATTTACTGCAAGACTAGCATAACTCAAAAAAAAAAAAAAAACGATTTTAAAAGTTTCAATCCATATCTGCCTCGCTTGACCCTTTATTTGGTCACGTTTTTATAAATAGGGGGTTTTAATGTATTTTTCTCTTAGTGAGAGTTGTGCGCGATTTAGGTATTTATCGAGAGACCCGTGAGTAGCACTGTTTCTCTATGAAGTATATGTAGAGATTTGATTCTACGCGGTATTTGGAAATTTATTTGGGTATTTATAGAGCAATTCCATATGAAAGCGATCACCTTTTGGACGACCCCTCTCCGATTTTAAAATAAATAGTCTCAATCGATTGCCCAGCAAAAAATAATGTACCTACATATATTTTTTTTTTTTTATAGTGACTGGTTTAGTGGTGGTGACATGTGACAAAATTGAAGAATTCTTCATAAGGGACCTCATTGAAAGTTGTTTTAAAAAAACTACTAAAGCGATCGCAACGAGTGATAGCTCGTTGGAAAGGTATTGAATCAGGCTTTAATTGAAAAATAAAATTTTCCTAATTTTTCTCAGAAATTTACCTTTTTTCCCATGAAAATTAAATTTTCCCATGAAAATTAAATTTTCCCATGAAAATTAAATTTTCCGATTTTCCACAGAAGCTCCTAAATTTTCCGGCTAATTTTATTTTTTTTGGATTCCTCATAATTTTTGCTTTAAGAATCAGCAATAAAAAAATGGGCCCCGACTCCTTGTTTGGACAGGAGAAGAGCAAAAATTTGCCAATTTTGATCGTTTTCATATGGAATTGCTCTATATAAAAAATTTTAAATGTGAATAACTGAAATTTATGATAATAAAATAGAAAAATGATTGTCTTTTTTAAAGAAAAAATGTTAAACCAATACATTTCGCTTAAGTTGTAATTTTTCAACTGCTCTGCAAGCATTGCTATTTTTATTTCTAAAATTTATTATAAAGTCCTTTAAATTTTGCTGCTAAATGGTTTTGTTCGCCAAATTTACTACAACATAGTTTAACCCACATTTTTGGTAAATACCCAGGTATTTACCCATTTTTACGCAATTTACCCTTTTTACCGCTTATTTACCGATTGGGTATTTACCCTTTTCCCATCTCTAAGTATATGATCTTTGCACTCACTTTAAAGAAAAAATAAAATATATTATCCTCTATCTCGAAAAGTATCCATGATATTAATATGAAATATAAAGCATGATATAATTAATAAATCTGCATCATTAACTCAAAAATCTCAGTTATGACAGTCTTGTAGTAAATGAGCGAAATATTTAAAGTCAGATTAAAGTTAACGGTAAGAAGGTGCCGAAACATTTCCAATGTTCCTTTTATGACGGATTGCTATCGGTGCCACCTTGTTATTTAAAACTGAATGAAATTACAACATTTTTGTATGAAAACATCTTTAAAATTAAAGAAATTCAGATTTTTTGTAAGCAGTATTAAAGTAGTCGAGAAAATAAAAATTTTAATATCAATATTGATTATGCTGTGGGCCCAGGATTGCCACTTATTTGAGATATTTAAAATATGGGCTATAAAAGCACTTCGGGAAAAGTCGCGTTAAAGCGGAACTATTGCGAAAATTGAAAAAAACACAGCCTCGATTAAATTAAATAAGCATTATTATATGTTAATTTGAGCTCGAACCAACAACTTCCCATACAAATGTGGTATTCGAAAAAATTGTTTTTTTAACAACAAATTTTTTCAGACATGCACGGACATGTTTTATAAACCAGTGCTTCCTCAAAATACCTTTCATTTGATACCTAATATGCCTATAGTTTAATAACTTATATACAAATATGTCAAAAAAATAAAAACGTCAAATTGGGTAATTTTTACTCCACTTTTAACCCCTAAAATTGAGATTGTACACCTAAAAAAATTACGTGTCTAATAGTTGTTTGTCTAATATATCCTTGTTTCATTCAAATCTGATCACCACTGTGTAGTTTCCTTGTAAGTTATCCTAACGCTCATCATCTGCCCAAAACCAAGAAGATTTTTCGTTCACTTCGTGTTATGCAATGTTTGAAGAGTCCGGCATGTCATACTGATAGTCAGGTTGTCAATATTATCCTCGTCTCCTGGTTTGCTATTTGACCGACCCTATTAAATAGCTCTACTACACTCATAATAATACATGCATAAAAATACGAAATTATTGTAAATTTATTTTACACAAAATTTGGTTATTTTGACATTTTTTCGTAATTTTACGCATGGATTATTATGAGTGTAGAGGATTTGTTTGTATCGAGTATCGGATAAGAGTTACTTTTAGCTTATTCATCTGTCAACTGGTTCTTTGTGACCACAAAGTGTGCAGGAGGGACTCATTTTTGCCTGACTGAGTACCGGCTTATTTGGCCAAGATTTGATCGGACTTAAAGGCTTTCAAAGCAGCTTCAGTGCTCACCAATATGCTAATATATGTTGGATTCATGATCCTTTCCATTATTATGAACCCTATAACATTGCATAGATTACAAAACCCTGTGACCAAAGGTTCTGAAGGTTTGGTTTAAGCTGAATTCGAATCTGAACACAGAATTTCGGTTTAACATTTCTTAGATCATATTCCATTTTGAGATATCGTCCACATCATTGCTTCAAGGTTATTGGAGAGCAATAACAAATGAGTTATATTCCATGTACACCAAGATTAATATAGTACTGAGAATACGAAGGCAGAGCCCAACTGGAGCAGGCCATGTCATTCGCATGAAGGAAAATGCCCTGAAAAAAAACAAGGGCACAACAACCCAGGTTAAGGTGGAACGACACAGTCCGCAAAGATATTCCAGCTGCCGACGTGAAGAATTGTAAAATAAAATCTCTAGGTAGAGACTTATAGCAAAGCATAGTCTCGAAGACTACAACATAATAGGTTAAAGCCGCCTTTTATACTCTCTTATCCCTTTAAATACCACAACATAAAATAGAAAAAAAAAATAGACTCGAATTATGTTTCACTTCTTGAGTTTGATGGGCGATTTAAACATTTTCGTTGGGCGCCATTTATATGTAACAACTCATTTGAAATAGTCAAATAATAAGCAGCAGGAAAAAATATATTCCACTTAACTCTCCCTTAAATAATTCTTTGCGAATTTGTGAATGTTTACACGTTGGGCGCCATTTTTATGCTCTTTATTTATTGGCATTAACACTAGACAAATTTTAAGTTTTAGAAGGACCTCCTCTTCCAATACATGTTTTTAACATAATTTAAAGCATAAATCACGAATTTTGTTTGCCAGATTTGTGTTCAGGATACCGAAATTATATGGAAATGATGTATTGCAAGAAGAGGGGTTTCCTTTAATTTTTTTCTACTTTGTTACTCTTTCAAATCTCGTCCAGAACTTTTACTCAAAAAAAGAAATTATGAGAAGATTTATATAAGTCATATCCGTTGGTTGACCTATCTCATAAACTCTCCCAAAAAACGGAGCCAAGTAGGAAATACTTTTTCAAACCCTATTCATTTTTACAGTCTGGAATTTTAAATAATTTCCAAACTAATAAATATTTAAAACTTGTTACAAAACAAATCTACCATTATAACTTTTTTCACGGTAATTGATATCTAAAACTTATAAAAAATACACACAAAAAATCAAAACAAAAAGAAAATCTTACTAATTTTCTATTGAACAACATTTTCTTAAGAAAGTTATCACCAAGCCATGAACAACAACCTACACACGAATATAAATCAAAGATGCAGTCAAACCGATAGAGTCATCGCTTGCAATATACGGCTGAATGGTGTAATATCATGATCATATACCGTATACTTTATATATGAAGGTGATTCTAGCTAACAATCATAGTCATAAAAACCAAAAGAAGAAAAAAAAATCTATAAAAATTAATACTGGAGAAACAAAAAAAAAAAAAACTAAAGTGAATAGAAAAATTATTAAAGAAAAACCAACACACTACACCATTTCCAACTGAAATTTAGAAAATTCCAAATTAAATTGAGAATTTTTAAATGAAACTGAGAAAATTCCAAATGAAATTGCGACTTTACATTTGATATTAATACTATATTTATACTTCAAACAAAAACTAATAGTTTTTGAAAACTACTTGTATTTAGTTGTCAAATTCCATACCAATTTTAAAACAAAAACTACTAGTTTTTGGTTGTAGTATAAATGAGGTATAAGAAAAATCCAAAAAAAAAAATTGTGATTTTCTATTTTAAATTGAGAAAAAAAAATCCACTAAGATTTTCTATTTAAAATTGAGAAAATTCTAAATGAAATTGAGATTTTCTATTTCAAATTAAGAAAATTCAAAATGATATTGAGATTTTCCATTTGATTTTGTGAAAATTCTATTAGATATTGGGATTTTTTATTTTAAATCGAGAAAAGTTTAAAATTAATACTTTTTACTTGAAATTTTAAAAATTCCAAGTGAAATTGCGATTTTTTATTTCAAATGGGGAGTATTGAGGCATGTGATGAAAACCGATCGATTTCGATAGATTTCGATCAAAATTTAAAAAGTGAATAAAGAAGAATAGGAAGGCTTGAAGTTATTTTTAATCGCTTAAGTTGAATCAGTTATATAGATTTACAACTTTTTATCTTTTCTAAATTTAAAACAATACAATATATTTGGGATTGAAATTTCAAAAATGATCGATTTGAAAATTTTGCAATTTCAACGGAAAATTTTCTTAAAATCAAATGGAAATCTCAATTTTACTTGCGGTATTCCAAATTTGTAATGAAAGATCCTAATTTCTTTATATATTTTGTTAGAATATTGTCAAAAATCTAATATGATATGGTTATATTAGATTTTATTTGTTGCTTGCCAATTGCCAATTGTTTCATCGGCATCACCCAAATCTTCAGTTGTCCGCAATAGAAAACTTTTGGCTTAACTCAAACCTAGACATAACATACAACAAACAAAATCAACACTATGAGAATTTGTCTGCCTTAGCCTCATTTTCACAATGTCCCGTTAGCTACTAACTAGGACTTTAACTGACAAATTTGTTGTTGTTTTTCATATAAATTTAAAATTTAACTGTTTGTTAAATTTTAACTGGAAATTCAGTAAACAGGCCTTAGTGTATAAACTGATTTGGAAAACATAAACTATTTGAAAATAAACAATTTTTACATATCAATATACTTTGCATATCATTACATGTAGTATGTGTGTTTGTTGTATTACAATTTGTAAAACAACATATATCGCAACAAACAGTGTTTGTATGAGAAGAGCCGTGGTATGCTAATTGTTGAAAAATGTTTTTAATTTTTTTATTTTAGTTAGTCTCTTATAGGAAGAAGAAGAAGACACAAGGGATACACCAGACTGCCGCAGTTTCGTCCCCCTCCTGGGACTCGTCAGTAATTTTTGTATTAAAAATACAAAAAGAGTTTTTTAGGCTTTCTACACTGATAGAATTTTGCTTCATAGTATTAATGAAACGATTTCATTAAAAATGATTCATTGATTGAATGAAAAATTTCATTAACTGAATGAAAATTCATTAATATTAGTATTATTTTCATTAACATTTTTTATGATTTTTTCATAACTTCATAAAAAAAATTCATTAAATCAATAAAAAAATTTTCAAATTTTTTTTTAATAAAAGTTTTGACTTGTAATAAGAAAAAAAAATTTTTTTTGTACTATCATGTTGAAATAAAAAAAAACTAAAAAAATTTCTTTTAAACAGAATTAACCAAAACTTTGATATAAATAAATTTTTTTTATTAAATTTGCCTAGAGCAAACAGTTTTTGACGAATTTGAATAGTTGGTCATTAAATTCCAGGGAGCAGATTTCTATGAAAAACGACATATTTTGTACCGACATATAAGAAAATATGTCATATTTTAACACAAATTATAAAAAATGTAAAGAAAGATTGAACAATTTTGTAAAAATAAAACAATAAAAACAGAAATAAATTAAAATTGGACCAGACCTTATAAATAATATCAATGAGGGATAATTTCTCAATAACCAGCAAATTATTGCTATGCTAAAATAATCATAAAAAGTGCAAATTAATAACTATCAATGAAACTATGAATTTTCTTTATTAAACACATGAAACTATCATAGCGATTAGGCAAGAATTAATGAAAAAAAATTCATATACTTTATGAAATTTTCATTGGCTCAATGAAACCATTCATTAAAATTGATTTAATGAAACACCTTTCATTGACTCAATGAAAAGTTTCTTTGGGGACTTTTTTATGAAAAAATTCATTGGATTAATGAAGGAATTCATTAATACTACGCACAAATTTCTATCAGTGTAGATTTTCATATATTAAGTTAGAATCTTGTTCTACCTTAAGCCAAAATTCTAACTAAATAAATACTTATATGAAAATATAAAAAGTCCGAAAAAACAAAAACATTTAAAATCTAAATCATATTAGATTTTGTACTTGAGGTGGAACAATATTCTAAATAAATATATGAAAATATAGAAAGTCCGAAGAAACAATTTTTGTATTTTTATTACAAAAATTAAAATATTTTTGAATCCCAACTTTGTTTTGCAACTTTTTTAATTTAAAATAAAAAATCTTAATTTCGTTTGAAATGTTCTCAATTTTAAATGAAAAATCCTTATTTAATTTAGAATTTTCCCAATTGCCTTCGGAAAGCTCTCAATTTCAGTTGAAAATGGTGTAGAATAAAAAACCAATATAATGCACGCAACATAATACATATTTGTTACATTTTGTTTTTTATTATCATCATATAATAAAGAGATCTTCATGTGCGGGCGGTCTTTCGGTCATTCGATTCTGATGGTTTCGATGCGTACAATTTGTATAAAGCATAGGGCGGCCTACCCAACTAGTTTTTAGTTGTTATTATGATACGTTGTCTAGCATTTTTCATTTTCTTTCAATTCAATTTTATTATTTTTATTTGAAGTGTGTATAGTAGAACATAACACTCATTTAAAAGTCAAAGTAAACCAATTAAAATGTCCAACAGTCTAATAAAAGGTAACAACTCAATATCGAGCATACAACATTCGAATGATTTACACGACCATCATAGACAATGAAACAGTTGAATAAAATTATAATCAAGTATCAATTTAAATATACATTTTAGGGAATGAATGGGAAAAATAATATAGGAAACATTTAGTTTTCGTAAGAAACATATAAAGGGTGTTTTTTTAAGCCCGATAGAACTTATGTAAGGGTTAGCTGTCAAACGAACTGTTATACTGCGCTCACTTTTTGACATTTATGATCAGTATACTCTGGCAAATCATCATGAATAGATTCACGATTACCCAACGCTAACAAATTATCTAAATTTACTTTGAAAATCAGTCATCGATTAGCCCGATGTTTTATCGCAAAATTGTGTTCGGTTAATAAACAAAATTGTCGCAATCCACAAGAGACTCTACAGACTCCATTACATGCAGAAAAATGCACGGTTTGGTGCGGTGGCATCACATTCTTCTTCCGGAGCTCGCGTTACGGTCAGTGGAGATCGTTACCGAGACCATGTTCAATGATTTTTTGTTTGAAAATATGTATGTCATTGATCTGGGCGAGATGTGGTTTCAACAGGATGGCGCTACGTGCCATATGGCGACCACAACCATCGTCTTATAGAAATCAAAATTTTGTTGATAAGTTGATTTCGAGAAATGAACCTGTCAATTGGCTTCCGAGGTCGTGCGATTTTACACCTCTCGATTATTTTCTGTGGGGCTACGTAAAGTCACTGGCTTATGCTGATAAACTAGCAACAATTGATGCCTCGAGGTCAAGTGACCAACAATTTTACGTTCAGAATGAGCTTCGTCAAAAACGGCCGCATTGGCTATATGCCCGAAATCATTTGCAGATGTTAATTAAATGTATTGATCATTTGAATAAAAATAAATTTTGATTAAAATTTAATTTTCTGTGTTAGTTTTTACAATTTCAAGTTCTATCGGGCTTAAAAAAACACCCTTTACAACTTAATACGGGGGTGTAAGAAGAAAAGTTAACTCAACTTTCATAGCTTATTTAAATACATCAGATAAGTTAATGTATAAATAAATCAAATCCCTTTAAAAATACATTTATCAATGAAATCAATTCAATATGCCTTCCCTACTATCGAGTCAATCCAGAATATGTTAAGAAATTGAATCCTATTTTTAACCATTGTATTCATTTGGTCTCACATCTTTACCAGGATCTTGCAAATATCATTGCTCTGTGGAAAATTTGTTTTAATTGAAAACAAAAAGTAATTGATTGTGAAAGGCGTGGAGTGTATTTTCTAAAAATCATAACTACACTGTAAATTTTTAATTTTCTGAATCAGACTGCGCAGTTTCTGGTATTGAACCTTCGTCAGTGACCCTGTTTTTTTTTTTTTTTTTTTTTTTGAGTATTGTAATATTTGTTATGTTTTTATTTGTTCGATTGCGTCAATATGAAATTTTCTGTGCAATCACTGACCGTGGTATAGATAAACTGATTTATAATGCCACATGCACTCGCACTACACGTTAGACAGATCGCTTTAGACCACTGATCTATCGTCAGGTCGAGTTTTGTTGTGATTAAAACTAGTTTTATTCAATACACGGTGTTTTTTTTTTTGTTCTTGCATACATAATCTCAGAAGTACAACTCCAACAACACAACAGTTCTATTTTTAGAAACTTACCTCACTCTAATGTCCACTGATTTCCCATATGTTGTAAGTGATGCCACATCTATGATATATTCTTTGTATATTCGATAGATGGCGCTTACGTAGTTAGGGAAGAATTGCCAGAGAGCAAAGTTTGTTTTTTGTTTGAGTTTGAATTTTAACGTCTTTTTCAGACAATTGATTTTTAAAAATGTTATGTGTATGTATGTTTTTATTTAAATATCAAAAGAACACATGTTTTAATGTAGAGTTGCCACATATTGATATTGCCTTTATATTTAGGTAAAAAATAAAAAACGAATTCCTATTGGAGAAGTAACTTTTTTACCTGTTTGCAAAAGAAAACGTTAACCAGAAAATATTAAAATAAATCATCCATTCGTTTTGTTTTTTAATAAATATCAACATTTAAAAAGAAACCATTAGTGTCCGATCGAATTCACTTTTTTTGACCAGATTTTCAAGATTTTCAACTTTTAAACTTTATTTTTTATTTGAATAAAACGTAACATTCGGTTAATTTTTGGACAACCTTCATAAATATGATGAAAGCTTGATTGTTTTTCGTCCAATGAAACTGTTTCATAAATATTTAATAAACTACTTCATATGGTTAAGGTGGTGGAATTCAACCCGGATCTGTCTCACTTTTAATACCGTAGCGCAGGGGTGGCAAGAACTTGTTCGTTGCGTACCAAAAACAGACATATAGTTTTTGTAAAAAAGTTTGGCCTTAACTATATTTTTTTAAAGTCCTTTTCTTGCACAATCTTTTAAAATTGGGAAAATTATTTCATTTAAAATGTCATCACCAGAGAAGAAGAATTTGTCCATTATAATTTTTAAATAATTTTTTGGAAAATTTAATTTTTAATCGCTTGTGTAAATTTTAATTAAAATTTTAATATCTTAACTTTATTTTTTAAATGTTTTTTCCAACCTTTTATAATTTTGCGTTTTCCGATCTTTTTAACTACAACTTTATTGCAGAATTTTCAATTTTTTTGTTAAATTTTCGGGAATTTATTTTATGAGGCTTCTCCCCCACCGCAACATTTAAACTTTTATAAATCTATAATTCCAAGAAATTTAAAAAAAAAATTGTAATACAAAATGTCATTCATTAAAAATTTTGACACGTTTGATGATAAAAAAAAGATACTATTTATTTATGTTCCGAATCTCTTGTGAAATTTTGATTTCTGTAAAACGAATTTTCCATTTTCGGCCAAAATTCTGTAAAAAAAGATTCAGGACTTTGTTAAACGTTTTCTCGGATTAGAGCTCATATTTTAATAGCGAAAATAAATATTTAAACCTCCGATAATTTTTTTTATAAGATTTTTTTTTTAATAAAATTACGATATTTGAAAAATTCAAGAAAATATTGCGTCCCACCGAAAATCCGCCATGTTTACGACTACTCATACTCGTGTCATAGTTTTTCCAGCCCTGCCGTAGTGTGTTAGTACTCCACTAGACTTAACAATTTGTCCATTTGGCACACACAGAGAAATAAAGTGCCAAACCGAATTGAAAAGTGTATATTAATAGTAACGACTTATAAATTCACTTAGTACAACGATTGTAAGATTTCGGAATATTATGGGTCTAACAACTAAAATTCAGTTGAATTGACCGAACTTTGTTGTGAAAACTAATGTTCAGTTTTACCAACCGAAAGAAATTCGTAATAACCGAATTTCAGTTGGCAAATAGCAAAAATTTTCTCTGCGTGCACTATCTCTGTTGGGTTTCAAGAT
The DNA here is from genome assembly GCA_021234595.1 of Delia radicum. Taxonomy (NCBI): domain Eukaryota; kingdom Metazoa; phylum Arthropoda; class Insecta; order Diptera; family Anthomyiidae; genus Delia; species Delia radicum. Next base: position 32,934,439 of record CM037855.1, read on the forward strand.
GTGGGCCATTATTATAAAAAAAATATTAATGAGATTTTTTTATGAAATGATGAAGAAGTTGTGAAGAATGTTTTAGAAATATTTACGAAAAGTTTCATCATATTTATGAAAATTTCATAACTATGACAATGTTTTATAGATTCTCGTCCAGTGTAAGTGTTTCATAAATATGATGATGAAACTTTCTTCCCTGGGTGTATAAAGACCGCAGAAATGAGAACAGGCCTGATCTTCTTTAAAGACAAATTTGACTAATCTGCGAAATGTGAAGTTTCTTAAATACGAATTTATCGTGAGATAAATCTAACAGGTAAGGCTGCCTCAGGGTAGCCTTCATAAAATTTACCACAAATGCGTCAAATGAGCGTTTTAAACTTAGAAATTAATATATTCCGATAGAAAACTAAATTTGCTAAATATTTTGCGAAGAAATTTTTCGTGTGCCGTCTACGGTTTGGAAGCGAGAAAGCTTCAAAATCAAAATTTCGTAATATATCAAAAACTAATTATTTTTAAAAAAATATAGTTCTCAAAAAACTAAAAAATCAATTTAAGTTGACTGAAAACTCTTTATAATAAAATATAAGTAAGATTGAAGCTTTATCTTTAATAACAAGTCCTTAGTTTAGTCCAAGGACTCACAGGAATTTATCAGGATTCCTCTAAAGGACATCGTCTTAACTTATAAACTAATAGACGGATTTTTATTAAATTTTGCAGAAAGAAGACATTAAGTATTAATAGCAAAGCGTTGAAGTTTGAACAATATAAATTGAAGTTTAAATACTTTTTCGCCTAATTTCGCTTTTTTCAAAAAGCGAAGATCCCGATATCTTTTTAAATAGGAGCAGAAAAAATATAGTTTTTCGAGCGTGGTTATATCTTGGTAACAGAAATATTTTTTGCCCAAAACTTCTCTTTTTTATGCTTTAGTTTCCAAAATGCATCCTAAAATATTTCGGCTCATATCGCCTAAATTAGGCAACGATAAACAATTTTGTTAAAGAACTTATTATTTCTTTTTCGAGTGGAACACATGGTATGAATTTCGTTGCAGAACATCGTTTGCCAGTTAGAGGGTTAAGATTTTTTGATTATAGTGTCGGATCAAGCATTTATATAAATTACTTGAATATATTTAAATGTAATACTAAAAAGCATGCGTTAATCAATCGCACTTTGTGGCAATGCAGCAATCGCAATCTCAAAAACGATGTGTGTGGTATTTTAAAAATTGCAATAAAAAGGAATGTAAAACAAAAAAGCTATAGCCCAGCTAAACGCACTAAATCCAAATGCCACACAACACGTTGATTGTTGCTGTTATTTGTTGTTGATGACTTGGTTGTTGTTGATGATGATAATGCTACTGCATTGAAAACTTTTTTTTATTTTTTGTTGGTCTACGTCAGACAGACAGACCAACCGACAGGCAGCTGCTTTAACATACTGGGTGGTACTGCCGCTCAAGCGACAAAATGCAAAATATAATAAAAAAAAAAGAGGGAAAAAAGAAAAGCCGCCACTTAGACGAACAATTATATGAACAGCAAACATTAAAAGCTACTGTCTAAAAGCGACTGAGCGATTGTTTGTTATAGTTTATCAGCAATAAAACCGGAACAACAACTGGCGCTACAACAATTTGAAGCTATCTTGCTGCATGTGTGGGGGCTAATAAACACAAAAACAAACTGCAACAACAAATATACATAATGGCAAATAAAGCAAATAGGGTGGCATGCAACAATATACAAATACATACACTAGGCCGGGTCGATTTGTATGGAGGCAAAAAAATCGCTCAACGTTCAAGGAAAATCGTATTCTAGGGATCAAAATAAGAAACTTTGCCGAAGGAACCATACCTCTAAAACGAATTCTGATGTCCCGACTTTTGACCCGTAGGGTCTGACGACCCGACTTTTGACCCGTAGGGTCAAATCAAATTATTTTGATCCATAGAATACGATTTTCCTTGAAAAAATCGACCCGCCCTAACATACACATAACAAATTATCAACCTAAAATATCTAATTACAGATTTGATTTAAATTAAATTTGTTTCTAAACAAATATTTAATTGAATCAATTAATATTTTAATTGAATCAATTAATATTTAATTGAATCAATTAATATTTTAATTGAATCAATTAATATTTTAAATGACTTTTAAATATATAAATACATATTTTATTTTAGGCGCAATTCTCAAATTATTTTTTCATACAATGTATGCTTAAATGGAAAATTTTCAGCATAAAATACCAAATGCATTTGAAGTTTACAAACAGACTCAGCATTGCCAAAAACACCCATACCAACGTATCGTTCTCACACTTTTTTTGTGAGTATCATATCCTTTTTTTGTAGAAGTTATTTATAACTTTTATTTCTTCTTAATTTTCAATAAAAGTTTTAATTGATAGTATCATTGCCGTGATAGATGCAAAATCAATTAAAATATTAATTGATTCAATAAATTTTTTAATTAAAACCAGTTTTTAGTTTTTTTCTGTGTAGTATGTTAAATAAACAATAATAACAAAATACGACTACTTTTTTTAATGGTCCTACTGTAGAATGATCAGAATGTTATGTTTGTTATGGCGTTTGTAATATAAAGGTTTTCAGAGTTTTGAGAGAACTGGAAGAACCTTAATAGTGGGTATTTTTAAGGATCCGATATAGCCTTAGTATTGGGCCTGTCTTTATAAACCCAAATAAAAGGTTTTGAAGATTTTCAAATCGTGGATAATTTCAAAACTCAATAGTAGGTCTATAAAAAGATGTTTTCGAACTTTATGTTTATTAAATTGAATTTATAAATTACATCAATTAAATAATTCTTTTATCAAATTTAAATAAATAAATAATCTTTTGTCTTTTGTTTTATTGAGCTAAAGAGCCTTTATTTTATAATTATAAGTATTTATTTCCAATATTTCGTCTTCGCATTGGAAGACTTCTTCAGGGAAAATTTTTAATAATTAAAAAACTTAAAAATAATAATTATTATTTATATAAAAATTTTCCCTGAAAAAGTCTTCCAATGCGAAGACGAAATATTGGAAATAAATACTTATAATTATAAAATAAAGGATCTTTAGCTCAATAAAACAAAAGACAAAAATTTATTCAAAAAGATCGAAGAAAAATAAGAAAATTTAAATAAATAATCAAAATTTATAAAAAATCACAACAAAAATCTTAATCCTAATATCACAGAACCTTTTTAATCAACTGATTGCCACAGAATAATTGTTATTTAACACATTTAATAGAATCTAAATACACACATAATAATTCATACATAAAAATACGAAATTATTGTCAAAATTACAAAAAATTTAATAAAATGTACAAATTTTCGTTTATTTTACAAAAAATGTTGTTATTTTGACTTTTTTTATCTTTTTTTTTTTTATTATTATCACTCTAGTAAGTCGATAAACATGTAATTCTGATTAATAATCATGAGAGATATATTTCATTTACAATCATGGATCTTTTGGATTAAGAAGCGTTGAAAAAACAATAGGTCTTTAAGGCGTCATTCTGAACACTTATTATGTGCCTTTTAAAAAGTTTATTAGAACCTTGAAGAAGCGCTGAAAATACAATAGGTCTTTAAGAAGTCATTCTGAACTCCTATTTGGGTTGTTTTGAAATAATTATGAGAACCTTGATCTGCAGTCGTTTATGAGTCTTTAAAGAGAACTATTTAAAGTTCAATTGTGAGATTTTTAATATGCATATCCGAACCCTACACAGAAAAAATTATCAACGTAAAATATCTAATAAATGATTGGATTTGAATTAAATTTGTTTCTGAACAAATATTTAATTGAATAAATTAATATTTTAATTGACTTTTAAATATATAAATACATATTATATTTTAGACGCAATTCTCAAATTACTTTTTCATACACTCTATAAAATACCAAATGCATTTGAAGTTTACAAATAAAACAAGCACTCACACAAACATACAAACGGACGCAGCATTAACAAAAACACACATACCAATGTATCGTTCACACACTTTTCTTGTGAGTATCATATTTTTTTTGTAGAGGTTATTTATAACTTTTTTTGCTTTTTAATTTCAATAAAAGTTTTAATTGATATTATCATTGTCGTGATAGGTGCAAAATCAATTGAAACCCGTTTTTAGTTTTTTCTGTGTAGTCATTAATCTTTTTTATTTATGCATTGAATACTACCAAACGTTGGTATTTAAGGAGGTCTTCCAGAATCCTAAAATATTTTATTTTAAGACAGTCGTCAGATCTTAAATCGGCGATCGTTCAGCAAACATTTTGAAATACTTTGTCTCGAGTCAAGGTTATGTTAAACAAAGGCCTACCAGTAATCCAGTTCTCTTAGTTTCTTTCCATGACAACATACAAAATTGAAAATTCCCTAAAAGTCTGTATGAACTTTGGAAAAATATTCTCCCCTAATATATAATATCGATACTGCAAAGTTTTTTCTTCGTTTCTATAGCTCTTTTATCTTGTTCTCGTCTCCCTATCGATTATTTCCTTGATTACAGAGGATTGAAGACATGCTCTTGTACCGCATCCCTGACCGATGTTGTGGTAATCCTTGCATATTAATCAGCTAAATTTTTTCCCATGACTTAATTGTGCCCTGGCCTCTATGTTAGTCTGACCGACAGTCGGTGAATTTGGTTAAGGGATTCCATTTACTGTGATCTTATTGTATTGGATTTCAAGGCGTTTAAAGCATCAATTCTATTCAAAATGACGGATTATTACTTTACTTATAAAGGGTGGTCCAAATACAGAAATTTGTTTTATTGCTCAACACCTTGGCTGCCAGCCAGCCTCCTCGACAGAAAATAAGTGGGTTTATGAGTGAATAATGTCGGGAAATATTGCTAACTTTTTTCTAAAGGAAGAGTTGTGTTGCCCAAACTGTTCGTTTATTGAAAACAAGTTTTGAAGCACAAACAGCGCGTGTTGTAGGCAAGTTTATTTAATGATAACGTGAGACTGGCTTGCTCGTGAACAACATTCCCGGTCGCCGGCATCCTTTGGTGCGGACATACAATAATGTGGCTCCTTTGGGCGGTAGTGTGCGACTTCATACTACAGAGCCAATCTGAAATTAAAGATATGACCTTGGACGATCTTTGGTTTCATCAGAATTGCACACCATGTCACAGAGCCCATTAAACAATCGATTTTTTGGGCACTAAGTTTGAAAGCTTCGATTTGACCATGTTAGACTTGATTTTCTGATGTGAATCAAACGAGTTAAAGAACTTTATTATGCGGATAATCCAGAAACGATCCAGACTCTAAAGACGAATATTGTCCAATAAGGGTCAGACAATGTTAACAGGATGGTGGAAAATTGCTTCTTAAGTTGTATAAATACCAGCATATCTAGTTCTACCAATAAGACTCCCATTCATCTGAAAACCGAAATCTAATACCTTTGTATCTAGAAAAAATATTTATTGCCCCAACCCAGTTGGATGTAACCTAATTGGGATCCAACAAAATTGGCCGAAAACTTGTTTATTACAACCCTTATTTGGTTGTACCAACTCTATTTCGGTTGTCACATCCCCATTTTTTTTGGGACAGCAGAAATAGAATTGTGACAAACGAATAATTCGGTTGGGACAACACAATTATTATCTGGGTGTCCAATCCAATCTAGTCGACAGTCCAATCTAGTCGACAATTTAATCTCAAAAATCAGCTGAAAGTTGGTGATTAGTGGATTATAGTCTGTATCACGATCGAGTTATGTACCGCTTACCAACAACGGTGTTTTAGCTAACGCGTCTTTTTTATCCGAGAGCTACATGGTCCTTCGTCGCCATAGGATTTCCCTCGCCTTTCTGGAGTAGTTTAGGTTTAAGGTTAAGTTTATAAACCCATTTTCATCGTTCTCTTAGTATTTATTTTCCAGGATAGTTTAAATTCCAGAATGGCACACATTTATTTCGTGTTCTTTGAAAGCCAGACCAAACTTCTTCATATTTAATTTATGATTGCAGATTCGAGTCTATTGACATTTATGTCATATTGGTCGTCAACGGTCAAAATTAGTAAGCAATAGCGAGAGTAATGTCGAATTTATTACTTTTACATTCTTTACGTTATATCACACATCTTTTTTAACTAATTAGTTTGGTAAGCATTCAAATACTCGGTTGGAAACTGTGGCTTATATAAAACAAACTGAGAATGGGACATATGTCCCATTGGTCGTCAAAGGGCTTAAGTGGTTTTCCTGACTACAAGAGAAATTCTGTTAAATCCTACAAGTAGTGCCAACTGTAAAATCACCAACAATTTCGAGAAGATAAAGTTACAATATCCTTCGCGTGAAAAAATTAGGTCGTACAGCAAGTCATAATTTTTTTGAACATTCGGACATGCAGTAATTCCATTTAAAATTAAGGCAGTTTCAATCGAAATGGATAATGCCTATCACTAAATAGTAAACTAAGACATCAGCTGGCACACCATCTACAAAAATTTACGAAATATCTCTCGGAAAAGATCCGATTTTGAGACCAAACATTTTAGCACCAGCAGCAAAACTCCCTGAAGCGAGTGACGAGCTTGACAAAATTGGTCGGACCAATTCCAAAAGATCTTAAATAAGCAACTAAAGACAGAATATACGAATGTTAATACTTATTCAACAAAATAACTCTAAAACTCAGTTAAATACTTAGAATCGAGATGGTATCAAATTTTTGCAGCATATTCATAACCTTAAAAAATCCTTAAATTCAGAAAGTAATGTCGATTCACATATTCCTTTTAAATATCAGAGTCAGTTTACAAAAATAAGTTTTTATTTGAATGAGAGAAAATTCCAACTGAAATAATAGATTTTGGATTTTTAATTGATTTTCTTCATTACCATTCATTCTTTCATTACCTTAAAAAATGGATATCAAGCCTTAAATTCAGAAAGTTATGTCGACTCACATATTCCCTTTAAATATCAGCGTCAATTTACAAAAATAATTTTTTATTTGAATGAAAGAAAATTCCAAATGAAGTAAGAGATTTTGGATTTTAAATTTAGGCAATAAGTCTTGAAATTGAAATTTCTATTGGAATTGGAAAAGTTTACTGGATCGTTCTAGAAAGTCTTGTGAGAGGACAGTAGAACCACTTAATAAGAAAGCGATTTTCAAGTATCACAGGAAACCTTTTTGTCACCTCCAATCAAAGATCAGCTCGTAGGGCACTAACAAATGTTTGGTTTAATCAAATATAACACTTCCTTAATTTAAGTGATAGTTGTTTTTTTTTTCCTTTTTTTATACAAAATTTATTTAAAAGAGATCAGTCAAGAAAAACATGGCGGCATTTAGATTACACCGTCAATTTAAAACGGTTGAGAAATGTTCTTCCTCCTAAGACCACCTTGGTTTCAACCAGAACAACAACAACAACAACTACGGAAAGAAAACACAAATTTTAAAATTGAATTAAGCCAACCATGTAAATAGAAGTTTATTGCATTGAACTTTTTACTGGACAACAAATAACACTAACAACAACAAAAGTTTAAAGGTGTGTGGTAATTGCTAATGATCGAAACATCAATAAAGACGGAACGTTAAGATGCTGATAACAACCAACAAGACGAGACGAGAGACCGACCACAAACCATGAAGTTGAAAGAAAAAAAAGTTAATGTTAACGTTGACAGAGGCTCTGTGCATGCGGATTTATAAGAGTACAACAAACGTCTGTCTACAATTTGATATGACTACAAAATAATATGGGCGTTTTATATGTATGAATACGTACGTATTGAACATGGGGGAAAAATTATTAAAGCCCCCAATATTGCGGCTGCTGCAAGTTTGCAATATATATTCAGCTACCGCCATTGAAAAGACCGCCTGTATGGCAGTTTTAGCAACACATTTTAGATTGGATTTTGACATTAATTCATTGAGCCGCGGCTTAAATGTATTACAAACAAAAAATAATGTAAATGGCGCCAACATGTTTTTTGACTTTTGGCGCTTAACGTTTATTGTTTTTGCAGATGAGGATGATGATGATGTTGGCCATGCTGTTATCGGTATGTAACTTATGACTTAAGGCAAAATTGATAAATATTTACAGATTTTTGGCTGCTGTTTTTTTTTATTTAATATTGTTTTTCTCTGTTTTGTTGCAAACTATTGTCAATAGTTCATCAACAATTTATTTTAACATTGAACATTGTTAACAATTTCATTTTAATGGTTTTGGTAAAATTTATAATTTTATTTATCATAAACAATTAAAAATGAATTAAATATTATATTGAAAACAAAAATTAATTGCTTTATTAATACTCGTATGTAAAGCAAGAAACGAAAAAGTTGTTGATAGTTTTGCTCACCTGTTATAAGGCAGAGTTGCCAAGATTATAAATTTTATTTGGCACTTAAATGGATAAACAAAATCTATAAAACCAAAATTATTTCAACGAAAGAAAAATAAGTGAAATATACTACATACAAAACGAAATATCCAAAATTTTCAAATCAACTTAATATTAGCAGTTTGGCCAGAAAAGCGAAAAAATCGTATTTTAACTGTTGGGAAAAGTGAAAGATTACACCGTGCAACAGTAGTTTTCACATATGGACAGATTAATATATACGTGAAACTAGAGACCATATATACTTAGTTATCAGTTTTTCGCCATCACGTCAAAATTAATTTTAAAATGAGTAACATTTAAAAAACAAATTTTTAAAATACTTGTACTAATGATATGACTTCAATTTGGTATCAAATATCAAGTGAGATCCTCAGCTTAAAAAAAATATATTGATTCTAATTTTCAGGATAAAAAATTTCAAAAAAAAAGTCCTTAAAAACATTTATTTCTTCAAGATCTTTCGTGATAAATTTTACCAAAATAAAATGTTTCTAAAAGCTTTATATACTGAAACTATACATAAATTACGATTTTGGACCAGTTGCCAGGGTATTGCGTCCCAGAATGGGACTGCGACAGAATTTCTGAGAGGTCGGTCACGACGCTCTGTGACACGTTAATCCCCGACAGGGAGCCATGGTTAAATGAGACCTTCTTGGGGAACCACCCGGGGATCCACTTTTACACGGATGGATTAAAACTGGATGTTAAAACGGGTTTGGGATTCTGTGACGCAGACTTCAAAGTACACAAATGCTTCCGTCTTCCTGACCATAATACCGTACTACGGGCGGAGGTCACCGCGATTACGGAACGCATCAAGCAGGTGAATATCATGGGCTTGACCGGTGATATTGTGATTTTCACGGATAGCCAAGCGGCTATCCGGGCTCTATCTACGGACTCTGTGGGATTAATGACGATACTCAGGTGTAAAGGGGAAATTAACGATTTCTCTGCACGGGGACGCATTGAGATTATATGGGTGCCGGGACAGCGGGGAACGAAATGGCTAGGGGATTATCTTCCCTGGAGTTAGTCACTTTGGGGAACGCTAGACCTTTTCGAGCTCTCAAGGCGGTGCTGGTGGATTGGGCTGACACCATGCATAGGACCATCTGGCAGAATGCGGGTGTTGACAGGACCACGGAGATTCTATGGAAAAACCCGTACAGGGACAGGACGAGGGAAATTCTGAATCTTAGTAGGAAGAAACTGAGTCTTTTGATAGAAATCCTCACGGGACACTCGACACTGAGGACCCATCTCCACCGTATTGGTAGAGCGGACTCGGGAGTGTGTAGGGCATGTGGGGAGGACGAGGAGACCTTGGTACACTATCTCTGTGAATGCCCGGAATTTACCGGGATCCGGGTCGAAATACTATCCAGTGACCCAATATCCACATTGGGGGATCTTAGGGGCATAGGATGGAAGAGGTTGAGGAATTTCGTAAGTGCCACGGAGTTCCTGGGGTAGGAAATAGACATGGGACCGATTTTTAGAGCGAACAACAAGCCGACATTCTTTAGTGTAAGTCCTCCGGGACTTGAGTCGGATTTCTCTTTTTCTTTCTTTTCCCTTTCTCCGAATCCTCTTTTCGACATAACCTAACCTATGCCTAAATTTCATCAATTTTACTTTGCTTATTAGTTTTACCATAGCAAGTTAAAGTTTTCTTATACAAAAGATAAATTTTTGCTGTAATTGGTAGGCAATAAATTATTGAACAGTAAAAATTTCTTATTTAGATAAAAGTTTAACTTTTATATCAAACAAAGTCCAAAATTTAAATGAAATATGCCTATTAATAGCAAATAAAAAACTGTGCTTTTTTTACAAATAATAAAGCATGATAAAGCATTATAGATGTGACATATGTAATTTTGTGGTAAAAAAAACTTTATAGATGAGAAAACAATTTTTATGTCGAAAAAGTACTTTTGAGGTGAAAATAAAAATTTCTATGGTGAAAAACTATTTCTGTGGTAAAAAAAAAAAGACTTAGGTGGTGAAAATAAAATGTTATTCAGCTCTAGATTCTGTTAAAAATATTTTGATCACCAGACGCCCTAGAGATGAATTTGTACTGAATTACACTAATTTGCACGCAACATATAGATGTACCTTACTCATAACATTTTAACCACTACACAGAAAAAAATATTTCCCGACTTTTTTGAATTAAATCAATTTGTTGAAAATTTTAAAAGCTGTCAATTAAAAATTAATTAAATAAATTAATTATTTGCCAAATTCGGAACTTGCTTGACATTTTTGTATACTATCGCTCATGTAGCTGTTTTTTATAAATGCTTATGTATTAGTAATAAATATTTTAAATCCATTTAAGTTATATTTTATTAATCCATATTCGGTTTATTACTTCATAAAGTTAAATGATTAAATTTCAGTTGTTTAAATGTGAATATTAATTTATTCTAGAACATTATCATAAAATTGATAATGTAATTTTTTAAGTTAAATTTTGTTTACTAAAAATGTAACCATTTTTTTTAAACAAAATTTTTTAAAATTAAAAATGCTAAAAATAACTTAAAACGTATTTAAAAAAAATCCAAGAAGTTTTATTTTTGCAAAAAAAAAAAACAACAAAAATTTGTTTGCCATACTCCCTACGTTTCAATAGAAAGAAAAAAACTAATTTCTGTGTGAACTTGTTCATATAAGTATAAATAAATCTGTTAACTAAATGAGAATTTCATGCCGGTTGATATGCAATGTTATTAAATTCAAGCTATAAAAAACATTTGGTACGGCAACAACACTTAAAAAAACAGTTGGTATGGCAACAACACATTTGATATTTCAACAATTTGTTTTTTTTTTTTGTTTTTTGGGAAGATATACGAAGATATTGATCACTTTTTAATCAAATGAATTATTATTTAATTGAAAAATAATTCAATCAATTTCTAATTGAATTAGCAATTTTTGTTGTTGGCGGAATTCCAGAAATTAAAGTTATTTAATCGGTGGTTTTCGTGATTGAAATGGGTTTTTATTTTTTTGTGTGTACTTTTAACTTTTTAACCACTAAACCGATTTTGCTAATTTTTAATACCAACACGCTCGGAAAAATATCCATTAATATAGGAAAACTGAGCCAACACTGCTTGAGTGTTCGTGACAAGTTTAGAATCATCAAAGATATTAAAGGATTAAATTTTTAAAAAGGATATTTGTGGAATTTTTAATCGTGAAAAACTTATAACTAATAATTTTTCAAAAAGAGCAAAGGTTCCAACCTTTCATTTAATACCCATATTGGCATACAAAAATGAGTACAAGTATTTTAATATTTTTGAGGTAATTAAAACTTTAAAGTCCTTTTAAAATTTTTTTTTGACGTAATGCAAAAAACTGAAAACGTAGTTTAACTAAATGCTATTGATTTTTCCGTGGGTGAGAACAAAATTTGAAATTTTGGTGCTGGGTGTTATCAAAAAATTGAACTTTAAATCAAAATCTACATATATTTAATGTACTACAACATCATGTGTGTCCAACAAACAGCACGTGTTATACGTTTACATTTTCGACATGCTGTGAATTTTATTTAAACATTTTCAAAATATTTGCATATCAACAATGAAAACAACTTTAATTTAAATGAAAAACAAACATAAAAAAGATGTGAAAGAAAGAAAACATTGTAATTGACCTTTTGTCAGTTAAAAACGGATAGGTTAACTCTCTGTCTTTGATTCAAAACGAACATGAAACATGGTTATAAAAAGCAATTTACGTTTTATGTACGTCTTTTATTTTGTGCTATACAAACAATTCCAATGAATTCAAACATACATTCGTGTTTCACGCTGAATTTTCAGTATTTTATAATTTACAACAAGCGTTAATTGTTTTGTTGTCATTGTGTCTTGGTACGTGTAAACATATACAATTCTTCCTTCCAATGCACAGTGGGGCTATTCACAAATATTTTGGAAATAATTCAGCCATTTCTTACTGGCTTACTTAAACTTCTCACAGCTATAATCAACATAATTGAAAGCTTAAGTTTCAAAGAAGTGTCCACTACATACATCAGGAGCTGATAAATTAGACTCCAAAGTGGGAGGCCTCTGATATTATTAAAATTTTTTTAGAGCTTGCAAATTTTATATTTAGCCACCGATTTTCAAAAATAAAACACACAAAAAAAAATTCATACTAATTATGAATATTTTATGGAAACTTTTCCAATGTACTAATTTATGAATTTATGAACAGTTCATAAAAAATACTGGGAAAGTTTGTGTCTCGTAAATTATGACAAGGTTCTTAAAATATATGTAGAAACACTTAATATTTATGAAAAAGTACTTAAAAAATTTGCCAATGTACAAAATCCCTATATTTAAGAAAACTTGCATAAATTGCAATACAACTAGGAAAATAGGAACACTTCATAAATAGTAAGTAAATTTCATAAATAGTATGAACTTTTAAAAATATGAACTTTTTCATAAAAAATTATGAATTTTATTTTTTTGTATGTAGTCAGCTTGTCATAGTCAACATTAAATAGGCTTACTCATGTGGGTTATCTCTTAAAGTGCATAAGTAATCCGCATTAGAAAATCAATTCTGCGTTTTTGCGATAGCCAGTTCCAGAAAAACTACCAATCTAGCCCACAAAAAGTAATTACGTCTAAACTACTGTTTCGATCTTAATAAAATTTGTGAGGGATTACTCAGAAGGATTACGGCTTCCACAAAAATGTCCTTCAGGTCATGGTAGTGAAACGCAGAGCGCCAAACTACCCCTATTTTGCAAAAAAAAAAAATCCAGTTTCTTCACCATGAACTTGAAGATATTTTTAAGGAAGCCGTGGTCCTTCTGAGTAAACGAACGGGTAGTTTAGACGTAACTAATTTTTATATGTCAGATTGGTAGTTTTTTCAATGTGACGAGGTGCCCTACTTTAGAGTCTAATTGATCAGCCCCTGATGAATTCAGTGGACCTTTCTTTAAAACTTCAGCTTGAAATTAGTACGAATGTTTGAAGTTTCATGTTAATCCGGCCAGCGGAAAGAAATGGCTGAATTATTTCCAAATTGTTTGTGAAACACCTCACTGTGCAATGTTGCTTATTGCTACTTCTGCTTAATGTTGTTGTTAGTTTAAACACTTAACAGCAACATGGTGGGTTGTTGGTTGGTCGGTTATTTGGTTAATGCTACATGGTCGGTCAAAGATCGCGTTAAATCTACAACGATAACACGATTTCTTTTTTTCAAAATACTATACAAGGTCAAGGATTTGTGTTAAGTAAACTAATAAAATTTTATAGTTTCTTTTAATTTGTTTTTTTTTTTTCAAAAAGTTCTTAGGTAAAATATTTACATACAGTTTAGAAAATTTCTGATTTGAAAAGGAAAAGCTGTAAGTTTATGACACCCGACAACAGTGATTTTTGAAAATTTTTGGTCAAGTCTTATTAAAAAATATTTGAAGCATAAACAAAAAGTCTGCAAAGCTAATTACCGTTATACTAACTAAAAATTTTGTTATTTTAAACTGTTGAAAAACAACTAACAAATGCAGTAAAAACAACTAACAATGTCGTAAAAATGTTTAAGGACTTTAACCAATGAAGGATTTGAACCCGTCTGTTATGCAGATGATGTGGCGATACTAATATCTGAAAAAAAGTTAGTAGAACAAATTTTCAATCGCACTTTACTGTTTTTGTACTAATTTTTAGTACAATTTTTTATTTTACTTGATGGTTACACGATCAAGTTTTGCCTATCAAGTTTTAATACACTCACACTTTTTTACCAATACACGCACACTTTCTAAAATTGAAAAGAACTTGTTTCAGATTTCTCTTTCAAGTGGAGTGTATTAATTTACGTTCAAGAAAACAGCTGATTACAATTCTTTTGAAATTGTTTTTGTTTTTCCTTTCACAAATATTGAAATTGCTTTCAACTTGCGTGCAGCCTATTACAATTTTTACATATTTTGACAAACAGTATATGTAAAAGACTATCAAGAAAATCTTGATCGTGTGCCTGCAGTGTTAGTAACATTTTGTGCTATTCTCATTTTACAAATTACTGAATTTTGTACAAATTTTTGAAAACCCGTTGCCTTATTTCTCAAACATTTTTCTAATCACAAAAAAATATATATATTTTAAACAAATAACATTTTTTATTACAGAGTTAAAATTAACATAATGTTCATCAAAAAGTGCAAAGGATTCAAAAAGAAAGTCGTTTAATTTAACTTTTTTAATTTTTATTCTGTGAAGTTCTATTGGATGTACTAAAATTTTGCAAACTTTTAGGGTAATTTTAGCAAATTAATTTAAAATTGCAGTTTACTGAAATTTTACTAAAATTTAGTAGCGGCTACTAATTTATTCTCCTAATTTAATTTTACTACAGTTCAATTGAAAAAAAATATCACAAGCCTCAAAATAGTTATATTTTCCGTTACTACAGCAACATTTTCTGTAGCCAATACAGATTTTATTTCTTAGTGTACTGTGGGAAAAAGACACAAATTCTTATATTGTATGACTGAGCGAGATCTAGGATACTAAATGCGAACCCAGATAAGACCGAGATATGCTTGTTCAACGGGAAAAGGAAGGAGGTCTCGATCACTGCATCCAATTTCCGGGGCGTGAACATGACCATCGTTGATAGTGTGGTTACGGGGCATACACGCACGGAGGCATACACGCACGGAGGATGGAACTTGCTTAAAATGACTTCTGCAGAAGCTGTTAGATGTAGACGGCTAGCTGGCAGCCCTTTCTAAGGTATCACACCGCGATCACGTTTTTATGTATTGGCAACTGCCTCTTCGAACCTAATCTATCATATTCTGGAGGAGGAGTGTGATAGGGTAGCCGAACAGCGTTTTCTGCCGATCTTCGATTTCCTTGTTTGGATAGGGAAATGTGGAGGGATGTTGAATTATTGGCTAAGACCAATGGTATCTATTTTTACACTGATGGCTCTAAGTTGGACGGGAGGGCTGCTTTAGTTTTCTTTTGTGCGGAACTGGACATAGGGGTAAGCTCCTGACTCCTAGACCACAATACCCGTTTTTCTGGCGGAGGTGGTTGCTATTACGGAGTGCATTCGTTTTCTGAATGTCGATGAGGACGGTTTTAAACTGAAAGAGGTAAAATAACGTATACTCTTGCAGGGGCCGTCTTAGCTTGGTATGAGTATTCAGACATTTTGGTGTGGAGGGGGATGAAAGAGCTGACGAGCAGGCTGCAACAAACTGCACAGAGAGATCTGGGCAGGGAGGATGTTGGTGCAGTCACGAAGGTGCTGTGGGAGGCCAGGATGAGGGCAAGACGAAAGCGGCCATAAGGCTGGGGAAAGGGAAACTGACCAATCTGATTAGGGTCCCAAAACGCTCGACACTTCAGCCGCACCTTTCGAGAATGGGAAGGTGTAACTGCAGAAGTTGTAATGAAATAATGATTTTATTTCTTACATCTTACTTAAAATGTAAATTTAAAGTTGCAAACGTTACTCCAGATATTACGTTTTTATGCATTGGAAAATGCATTTGTAAACCGTGAATATATCAAGAAAAATTAATATAAATTAAACAATAATTATTAAAAAATGACGAAATTTTGTATTTTTTTAATAACTAACAAAAACTAACAATTTACTGCAAAAATACCGTTTAGGTTGTGGTTATTAAAATAATAAAATAACTGCTTCAGTTGTATTTTCAAAAAACCCTCAAAAAAAACAACAACTGTAATTGCAGTTAAAAACAGCAACTACTGATTATTTCACAATCAACTGTCATGTAGTAACTGTCAAACTTTTTTGAGTACAGAAAAGGACTACGTAAACTTTTGAATATCTGGTTTAGTTAATCAAAATTGGCTCCCAACGTAGGATCAATTTTGTAAAATAAGAAATTGGAAGAAGGATCATCATTCTTTAAATATACATAATTTTTCGCTATGAAATGTCGCCCAATGTGCAGCCAGTAGTTCTAGGAGTTCACTACCAAAGTCCAAAATCGCTATATTTTCTGGAAGAAAAAGAGCTGAAGCTATTAATACTAATTTCGGTCAATACTAATTGGCGCCAAATGAAGAACAAATTTGTTAAATTAGAATATAGAAAAGGACTTCAGGAGGCATCAAGCTATACATAACAAATTGGCGCCCAACACAAAACATTTTTTTTTTTAATGATTGATTGTTATATGATCCATGAAAAAAAGCGCAACGTCGGGCTCAATTTTTATTTAATAAAAATAAAAGCATTTTAGGAAGCATTGCGTTGAAAGCTTCAGTTTTTTTAGATGCGAAGCATTCCAAATTAAAATTATTATTATTCCCTACGAAATGAAGCTCAACGTGCGTGATATTTTCTTAAATTAAAAAAGTAGTCAAGTAAACGATACAAAAATTGTATACATTAGAAAAGAATCAGAATTATCCTATTTTAATTCGAATGTTGATCAAATTTTAAAATATAGTTAATTCTGTAAACCAGTGTTATTTTTTTTTTTTTTTTAATAAAATATATATTTTATAAAATTAATGAATTCATTTGTTCCATAAACAAACAGACAATAAATTTGTTTATATTTTTTTATGATGAAGAATAATAAAAATTGTGTATAAATTGATGGATGGCTTTGCTTTAATAAATAAAGAAGGCCAACCACTTGTAGATGGACCACCCAATCTGAGCTAGAGATGTAGTTTTTTTTCATAAGAGATAATGATTGATTAAAACGCGTTAAAAACAACTAAATTCAAATGCAAAAAAAAATATTTTAAGAAAAACAAAACAACAAAAAAAGAACTGATCCGATCCTCCTGACATGTGTTTATAATATGTCAGTTTAAATTTTGTATGATCCCTTTTCATGTATGAAGAGTATGCTTGTTGTTCTTATTTGACTGATAAGTATTTGTTGTGGATTATACACAGAAAAAAAAAATTGCGCCAAGTACACATTTTGTTGAATAAACAAAAAATAATCAATTACTTTTTTAATTGATTCAATTAAAAAGTAATCAATATTTTTGTTTATTTAAAGTAATCAATATTATTTAAAATATTGATTACTTTTTAATTGAGTCAATTAAAAAAGTAATTGAGTCAATTAAAAAAGTAATTGATTATGTTTTTTTATTCAACAAAATGTTTACTTGGCGGAATTTAAGAAATATTTTTTTGTGTGTATGTCAAGAATTTTTCGTTGAGAGTTTTATTATTCGCCCCATGTAGCTTATTTTATCATCACACATTTGCTACGCCTTATATTGAAGTAAGTGGACTAACTTTTAGTCATAATGTGTGGTCCAAAAGACCTTTGTTGTTTTTTTTTTTTTTTTTTGCTTAAACAAATGTCGTAAGGATTAGGGAATAAAAATCGATGTTGTTGTAGGAAATTTCGTTTTTCCTAAGAAATTTTAATAGTTTATTGTTTAATTGGCAAACCTAGGGACATATTCTCTATGAAAAACTATATCGTTTTGTTCAAAACGATGTTACTTACGAAAACGTTTTGACGATGTTACTTACGAAAACGTTACACTAAATAATGGAAAATTGTTGTTTTTAAGCAAAATTATTAACGTTATTTAAAATTTCTATGTATTATGGTTGTAAATTAACTTCGAAAAGTGGGCGATAATCGTCGATCACAATGCTTTAAAATTGTAAGAGCTTTTAATGAAAAGCTTGATTTAAAAAAGCTTAATTTTAAGATTAAGAATTACTCGTATGAATAACAGTTTTCTTACTCACACCTAACATTTGAGACACTTAAAACTTAACGCTGCACATTTCTACACTTACTAAATGACAGTGGTTTGTGTAGTAATTAGTAGCAGTTGTTTTAAACTGCAATTACAGTTGTTTTTCTATGAAGTAGTAGAAAACAACTATTATGACAGTTATTTGAAAAACAGCTGAAAAAAATTACTGTATTTTTGCAACAGTTATTTGAAGCAGTTGTTTTAGTATTTTAACTAGCTGATCTGGACCGAGTCTCAAATACTTTTAAAACAACATTTATTAAAAATAAAAACAATATTTTGTTGTTTTCCGATTCCTTATCTGAATTATTACCCACGCCCTACAGCCCTCGCGACGCCTCGCTACCGACGCCTACGCGACCGACGAGACAGCGGACGACGTTACCTCGAATACCGCCACCTGAAACCGTTTTTATAATATTGTGAAAATTCCTCAAGCATAAAATTATTTTATTTCATATTTAAAGGTAAGTAAAGTATATGACTCTTTATAGTTTTCTAATGATTATGTGAACTGTCTTTCAAATTTGTTCAAAATTTCAGTTAATTAATTCAGTTAATCTAAAATTATTTAATTTACAAGTTTGTTATAATTTTTATTAAAAATAAAAATTATGTTTTTTTCGACCTTTAATTGTGAAATGAAAATGAAAATTATTCAAGTTCGAGGCCATACTCTATATTTCTTCATTAGGATATTGTCCTAACAAATAATCTATAGAGTTTTTTGTTTTCAAATTTATTATTTGACCCTTTCAGGAATGGTTTGATAGATCTATTTCGGGAATTTTCTAGGTTCCCATCATCAGAACACGTTTTGAAAGCGGTAACAATCCCATGCCAAACATCAAACATACATATGAACTAGTTTACTCACTACATGAGAACTAATATACATATGAGTTTGAAGTTAAAGATTATAACCATTGATCAAAAAATAAATTGAAAACTTGTTTGATGTGCAAGATCCACCTCTGGTGGATATTCAATACACGTTTTTTTGTTTCTCTCTCCTTTTTATATTTTGTTTAGTTTGTAAGCAAAACAGGGGAAGTAAACTTGGCGGTACTCTGCCTTTTATACAAGTTTGTTATAATTTTTATTAAAAATAAAAATTATGTTTTTTTCGACCTATTAGATTAGATTATATGGCACTATGCACCGCGACCAACTTAGGTCTTTTGTGCTGCCTAAAGTTACCCTAAAGATTTAAGCTACCTATAAAGCCAATAATCCTATTAGGCAAAATCTTCATAATGTCCGAAGGGAAGACAAAGCGATCGCCAAGAAACTTGGCACGCCTTTCACAAAGCCTCGGACATTCGCAAAGAACATGCTCCGATGTCTCAGCTACCAGTTCGCAAAACCTACACTCATCCGTGTCCGAAAGACCCCTTTTGCGCAGGTGGTATCTGAGATTGCAGTGTTCAGTCAGGTAAGACACCAGGATTCTCAAGTCACCCCTCCCGAGGGACAAGAGTCTCCTCGATCCTGCACTGGAAAAAGAAATTAATCTCTTAGCCTGTCGTTGGCCAAGAGAGTTTTCCCAATAGAGAGAGAATTCTGATTCCCTCCACGACCCGAGCTTTTCCCTCGACGTTTAATTGGAGAGAGAAACAAAAAAACGTGTATTGAATATCCACCAGAGGTGGATCTTGCACATCAAACAAGTTTTCAATTTATTTTTTGATCAATGGTTATAATCTTTAACTTCAAACTCATATATATATTAGTTCTCATGTAGTGAGTAAATAAGTTCATATGTATGTTTGATGTTTGGCATGGGATTGTTACCGCTTTCAAAACGTGTTCTGATGATGGGAACCTAGAAAATTCCCGATATAGATCTATCAACACATTCCTGAAAGGGTCAAATAATAAATTTGAAAACAAAAAACTCTATAGATTATTTGTTAGGACAATATCCTAATGAAGAAATATAGAGTATGGCCTCGAACTTGAATAATTTTCATTTTCATTATTTAATTTACTTAAAAAAACAAAAGGAGATCTTTTGTATTTTTTTTAGGAAATACGCAGACTGGACTGTTGTATTATGTTAAGATACATCTGTTGAAGAGTGACAATTTATATTGCAAAAATCCATAATGGGATATACATTTTTAAATTTAAAAACAGTTGTTCTTTAAATGATCGTTGTAGATGATAAGTATTTGGTGACCTCGCCCTAGGTGTAAAAATTATAATTTGGACGAAATCTTTACTAAAATAAAAACGTGTTAGCAAACTACTACACAAAGTTTTAGGAAAAATCTGCATGATCAATAAAACATTGTATGGCAGCCTGTATTTAAAAAAAAAATTGGCTTAAAATGGGCGTGGTCGATACCAACCTTGCCTGGGATATGAGTATCATGTGAAGTAAATTAATGCGAAATCCGTTAAAAATGAAAAAATGTTAAATACAGTACAATTAAATACAGTCGCAAAAGTAGGCGTGTCAAATCAAAAGTATGGGTATGAAGATCACTTGTGCCAGTTTTGAGCAAGTTCTATTAAGAAAAAATGCTTTATATATAGTGAAAAATTTTAATGGCGTTAAGTAGGCGTGGTTAATAAAATTTATATGGCGATCTTCCCTGGGGTATGAGCATTACGTGTGTTAGTTTTAAGCATGTTCAGGTAAGAAAAACATGTTTAACTTAAGTGAGATATTTCCTCCAAAATCACAAAAAGGTGGGAGCAAAAGTGAGGTGGCAAATGAAAACTATATGTGATCAGCTCGAATAAGGTATAAGGATCATGTATACGAAATCCGGTGGAATATAAAATTTTTATTGTTAAAGAACAAATTCATAGTTTTGTTAAAAAGTGGGTGTAAAAGTGGACGTGGCCTCTATAAAAGTACATGGCGACCTTCTTTGAAGTGATAGTATGAAGTGTACCAAATTTCAGAAAAATCCGTTAAGAAATAAAAATTTTTATAGCAAACAAACATACAGAAAATGAATTTTATATATATAGACAAACAACTACCAAAACACTAATTTTTCGGTAAACAGTTGATTTTTGTCAGTTATTTTATTAATTAAAAAATATTTTTAAAATACCGAAATAATAACTGTTAAAAAAAAACAGTAATTTTTACCAGTTGATTTTTATATACATATTTCGACCTTTTTCAATTAAATTTTGTGTTATTTTTAGAGTTATTCTAATCAGGCTTTCAAGGTCATGAGTTTTCTAAACGTAAATAAAAGACTTTTTTATTTCATTTTTCGTATTCCTACGTTTCGTCGGTATTTTCCGACATCCTCAGGGATTCGTTATTTATTAAATAATTAGTCTTCTCGTCAAATTTACATCATTTTTAAAAAATACACATCAAAGGTTTTATACGACAATTAATGAACGACACAAAACAGATTTAATTATATTTAAGATAAGATAAGATTTAAGATAAAAATCTATAAATATCATTTTTCATAAATCAAATCCAACAAAAATTGCTTCAATTTCTATACGAACAAAAAATAAAGAAACCAAACAAAACCCTGCTCTTATGTCCCATATTGTATTAGTGTTCTGTAGAAACCGATTCAAAATATTTCAATGTTTCTTGAAACTTGAAGGATTCGACCATGTCCAACCAAAAGTTAGATCCCATATGCCAAATAGCTTTCGAAAAAACAAGTACCAAATATAACGAAAAAAATATTCATATATTTCAACTTTGGGGTCACCCTAGTTGGCTCTAAGACCATATTGGTGCAAGTGGTTGGTTGGTATGTTCTGAAAACTACATCTATTCTTTGTCGATACGCATCATACTTGGTCGTTTGTAAATGTAGCTAATACAACAGAAACAAAAAATGGGACATATATTAACCATTCGTCGTCAAAGGATCAAATTAAAACATGAATGGATTATCAAAGAAATACGTGCGAGTGTTTTGTCGTCATTACTATCCTATTGGCAAATATCAGAACAATAATATTAACGAATTTTCAATAGAAAATATAAAAAAAAAAACTTTTTTCGGTTCTTATGACTATAATTTATACTGACAAGGGAAGTCTCCGATTTGTATCCTCCCCCTTCCTGCCCTACTTTTGGGGGTCAATAACCATTGCCGGGGGGTCTCTGCGCTTACCTTTTTTGGTGGCTGCAATTTCTTCGATATTCTGATTTCCTCTACCAGCTTTTCATTGAGTTGATCAAATCTTTATAAGGCCGTTCAACTAACCATTCCACTTGGGCCACCCGTACCCTGATGTCATAATTGGTGGCTCCCGAGGCAGACTCATTATATTTGGGTATAGTCATTTCACAATCCGAATTTTGACGAAAACAACAAGCCATATTTGAGGCAGTTCAAAGAAACCATGTTAATGTGACACACACAAATATGGAAAAATTATTTTCACATAAATTTACTCAAAGAGGAGGACACTTTTAAGTACTCCTTATTTAAGTTTATAAGTTACTTGTATATATAATTACTATTCACATAACACGGTTTAAAACTAATACTATACTGTTATTAATTAAAATTCTATGATTTAGTTAAAATTCTTATTAATTTTTACACAGTAAAACTTTTCTCCTCTCATGGCGAAAATAAAAAAAGACAATAACCACTAAAGCTGAGTTTCATACTCTATAGTTAACTATTAGAGTTGTCGTTCATGAACGAACTAGTTCAATTGAACTAGTCTTTACTTTGAACTAGTGAGCTAGTTCGCAATCTTCCGCTCTTTTAGATCTTTCGCTCTTTTAGGTCTTTCTATAAATCAAAATTAAAATGTATGAACAAATTTATACAAAACCACAAATTTATAGGGTAACTAATAGTAAAACCTTCAGTGTGAAACTCAGTAATAAATTCGAACAGCTGTTTTACTACTTAAGTGTTACATAAAAACAGTGCTGCCAGAACGCGAGATTCACGCGATTTTTAAAGGTCGATTGCGGGATTTTTTTCTAGCGGTTTTTGTACAATAAAAAACAATATCAAAGTTTTTTTTTAAATGATAAAGGCGTTCAAAACATATAAAAGTTTTAATATAAAATTCGTTCAAATGCACTTCATGGGGCCTTTCTAAAAAAATTTTAGTTATAATATAAATATAAGTGTGTGTACTTAAATGAAAGGAAATTTCCTCAATATATCATTTATGATTCATGATATGTAGCGCCCTCTACAGGTATGTTAAGTATATTTTCACTACAAAAATTTGGAGAAAGTTTTTTTAGTGTTTTTTGGTTATTTTTATAAAATTTACTGCCCAGGTGAAAATTATAATAAATGGTAATATATGAACAGGCATGACTCCATATATGAGTATATATTTTGGTTTATATATCTTCATGTATAAAGATGTATGCCATGTCTGGAAGCATATATGGGTTAATACATGCAAACAAAAAGTTCATATATGGTAATGTATGATATCATGTATTGAAACATATGCAAAATATTCTTCCATATATGATATTAATTTCATTATGTGACTTCATATGTGATTATATATTTATTATATATTTACAATTCTTAAAGTTGTTAAAAGCTATATTTTTAAGTCGCAGAATCTAAAACAGATTTTCTTTTTAAATAGTCTTATTAGCGTTATAACTCTAAATAGACCCGATAATAAAAACATTAAAGTTTTGTTTTAAATTGCGTTTTATTTATATTTCAAATAGAGATAATAACATATTCAGTTTGTTTTTTGCAAAAAGTATTGCAATTTTTTTTCATGATTACATCTGATAATCACGGTTACGCGGTTTTCTTCACCACTAAGTTTTTATGGTATGCAGGGAACGGCGTATTTAAAAATCTCTATAAAAAACTTATCATTTTAAAAATCTTTTAAAAAAACTTATCATTTTGAGTTTTTAAATTTTCTTCCATATTTTTTGTTTGTTGTTTTTTTTTTCAAAACAAAATAAAAATGTTAGAAATTTCTGTCAAACAAAAATAAAAGAAATTATTTTTTCTATTTTAATAAGGATTTTTAGAGTTATTCTAATCAGGCTTTCAAGGTCATGAATTTTCTAAACGTAAATAAAAGACTTTTTTATTTAATTTTCCGTATTCCTACGTTTCGTCGGTATTTTCCGACATCCTCAGGGATTCGTTTTTTATTAAATAATTTAGTCTTTTCGTCAAATTTACATAATTTTTACCAGTTGTTTCAAAATGTTTGTAGTAAAAAATTGTCAGCTGTTTTTACGACATTGTTAGTTGTTTTTACTACATTTGTTAGTTGTTTGCCAACAATTAAGATAAAAGCAACAACATTTTAAGTTATTTTAACGGAAATTACCTTTGTCGCCTTTTTAACTGAAATTACAGTTGTTTTAACTGTAATTTTCAGTAGATTCAACTGCAAAACTTTTTTGAGTGTAACATTTAAGGCCAGTATCGTGTTCAAAACAGCGAAAAACTTAAAGCTACATTCTAAAAAGGTTTTACAGTTAATTTATGACAGTTTGTGTAATGTATTAACTGTAGTAGTAATCAGTAGCAGTTGTTTTTAACTGCATTTTTCAGTTTCTTTACCAATGAAATAATACAAAACAGTTATGAGAAAATAGTATGAAGCAGTTATATAAGTATTTTAATAAACAACTACCAAAACAGTAATTTTGCAGTAAACAGTTAATTTTGTTAGTTATTTAAAAAAGAAAATTATGTCTAGTTTTTAAAAATTCTCGTTTAGTTTATATTTGTTATTATTTATATGTTCATAGTTAGCAAATAATAATTAGAAAGTTTTATTGTTCCTACAACGGATATAAACGTCTTAACTGCAGTACCGTTTGCAATTTTGACTTTGCATTTTAAGACCCGATTACTGAATGTCCAGTTAAAATTTAACAAATAGTTAAATTTAAAATTATTAGGGGAAACAACAACAAAGTTGTCAGTTAAAGTCCCAGTTAGTAGCTTACTGGACATTGTGAAAATTAGACTAAGCAGCATGTAGGAAATACAAATTTTTATTGTAATTGAAAGAAAAAAAATAATGTTTTTTATTTAAAAATATTTTTAAAATACCGAAAAAATAACTGTTAAAAAACAGTAGTTTTTACCAATTTTTACAGTTGATTCAAAATTTTTAAAGCAAAAAAATTCTCAGTTATTTTTGCTGTATTGTTAGTTATTTTAACTGTATATGTTAGTTGCTTTTCAACAGTTAAATATAAAAAAATTTTTGTTTTAACTGTCATTTTTGTAGATTCTACTGTAAGTGCTGGAAGTGAAAATACTGTTCACAACAGACTCATGTCCAAAAATAGGAATTAAGCCCGACAGTCGACTAATAATCAGAAAGAATTTCAGTTTGCCATTTATTTTAAATTGTTAATAACTTAACATACAAAATCAGTAGAAACTAAATATTTATCGTTTAATTTAATACTTAATACAATAAAAAAAAAAATTTTTTTTCAAAAGAAAATTTCAACTAACACAGAAAATCCGTATTTTATTCATTCTTAATTTTGAATGACCGGAAGAAAAAGTTAAAAAAATGTAGTTCTTTGTTATTAAATTACTTATTAAATTACTTTTTAAATAACCTTTGATCGGTTACTGAAAAAGGTATTGTGAGTGCGTATTTAAACAGTTTGTCACGTTAGGTATGACAATATTTTTCGGTTACGGTATTAACCCATTTCCAACCAGTGGTCGAAAAATCGACCAGTGACTTTCGCGATTTTTGTAGGTTAGGGGGAAATTGATATAACTTAACAACTTGGCAAATTAGTTACTTTACATTATTTTCGGTCTGGGTCAGTTATTGATTTCACCTATTTTTTTCTGCATTCGCGAAAAATACGTGAAGAGTGATTTTCACGAAAAATGTAATTTTTTTAACGATCGGAAAAAAATTACAAAATCTAGAACAACGTATTTTTTTCGAATTATAATTGACTGCAAAAATAATTTAAAATTCAGATTGTACATAAAATGTAAACAAAAGCTTAAAATTACACATTTTGTTCATGTCTATAGGACCTGTAAAAAGATTCATTGATTTTTACCGAGCCGTGGAAATGGGTTAAGAAGATAAAAATTAGCTAATTCAATCCCTTTAGCTACATAGTTGACTTCATAGCCTTCACGGTTTGAATATAAAAAAAATGGGTATATTATTAAAATAAATTCCGGTCCTAAATGTGCAGTACACACAAATTAATCAATTGAGTTCAGAAGAACATTTCTGCAGAACATTTCCAGAACATTTTCTGTAAAACTAATAAATATTTAAAAACTCCTTGTATATAAATGTGTTCAGTAAGTTTTCTTTGAAGATCTTCTTTAATGGAAAATCTTATGTCCTTGTCTTTTGTGGTCACATTAATAATTATTTTTTGTCTGTTTCGAGTGGATATCCATTAAAAATATGTCAAGTACATCTATCTGGTAATGTTTTAAAAAGGTCGTTTAAAAAATCTTAACATCCTTTTGCATACTTAAGATACCATTTCTTAACATTTTCAATATGCCCTTGAAATATTGTATAATATATTATCTTGTAACAAGAAAAAAGGACCATTTTAGAATGTTTAAATTTATGAAGATGTGCAGAGAAAGGTTATTTTTTGTTGAAAATTTTCTTTAAACAGCGAAATAGGTTAATTTTAATAAAAATTTCTTTTTAAAAAATACAAAGAGGATTTATGTAAAGGTCGTTCTCGTATACTCTGTAAATTGTATAAAGTCAAATATTCGTTCTTTTATTTTTCTTTAAAATGGTTATATTCAGACTAGGTAGCAAAACACGTGTTTTGCCAAAACGAGTGGAAAAGAATAAAGAACTGTTGGAATAGAATAAAGAACATAAATATGTGTTGTGCAAAACACGTGTTTTGCTACCTAGTGCTAATGTGGCTTTATGCGACACCAATAAGCTATTTACATGAACGAGATAACTAAATCTTTCCGTTTTTGTTCTTTATTCTACTACCATATAACGTAATTTTCTGACATTATATGGTAATAGAATAAAGAACAGAAATGAAGAAATTTATAGGCAATTTATACAGCTGCTTCTCTATCCCGTTCGGTCACAAACAAGAATTGCATGTGTGAAAAGAAGCATCGTATAAAGTACATATTAGTTATCCCGTTCATACACTGAACCAAAAACAGCGGTGAAATCAACTACATACCATGTTAAATTTATGAATGGGTGATCACTATACAACCAACAAAACCTGTCCGTCAATTTAACAAATTGTTTAGTAAATGTATTTTTTGCCATTTAACTATTTGTTGATTGTTATATTGACGAAATATCGTCAAATGTGTTAACAGAAATTAGTTATTTTCACAAATTTATTTAATCAAATTGAATAATTATTTTGTTGTTTAATTTGATAATGCTCTTTATTTTATCTATTCGTATTTTGTCGACTTATTATTAATTTTTAATTTTATATTTCTTTATCTTTTTATAAGTTTAAATTTTTTTGCATACACATGTTCTTCCATACACATGTGTTTAGGGAGTTTGGACAGAGAAATTAATCTAATTGACTCAAGTTAATCCACATTTTTTTTAATCTTCCTCGTTTACATGTGCATTTTTTGACAGTAAAACGTTTAACTTGACAGCTAAAGTATTAACTTTGTCAGTTAAAAATATCAAGGTGGCGCCGATAGCGATCCGGCTCAAGAGGAGCAAGAAAAATGTCAGCATTAGCAAAATTTTGTATTTCCTAAATCTTATTTTAATAAACAACTATCAAAACAGTAATTTTGCAGTAAACAGTTAATTTTTGTTAGTTATTTAAAAAAGAAGATTATGTTGAGTTTTTAAAAATTCTCGTTTAGTTTATATTTGTTATTATTTATATGTTCATAGTTTGCAAATAATAATTAAAAAGTTTTATTGTTTCTACAATGGATAAAAACGACATAGCTGCAGTACCGTTTGGAATTTTGACTTTGCATTTCAAGGCCCGATTACTGAACAAGAAAATAAAAATTTTAAATAAAAATTTGTATTTCCTACATCCTTCTTAAAATCCTAAAGTCTTCTTAAAGTCAAAATTCCAAACGGTACTCCAGTTATAACATTTTTATGCATTAAAGATATAATGAAATTTTCTAATTATTCTAATTATATTATATAACAAATATAAACTAAACGAGAATTTTTAAAAACTCGACATAATCTTCTATTTTTAATTAACTCATAAAAATTAAATGTTTACTGCAAATATACTGTTTTGGTAGTTGTTTATTAAAATACTAAAATATCTGCTTCAAACAACTGTTGTTTAAGTTGTTTTTTAAATAACTGTCATAATTGTTGTTTGTATTATTTCATAGAAAACAACTGTAATTGCAGTTGAAAACAACTACTATTGATAACCACACAAACAACTGTCATGTAGTAACTGCATAACTTGTTTGAGTTTATGAAATTTCCATTACTGAGTGTCCCGTTAAAATGTCCAGTGTTGCTAGCAGTTTCTCTGGGGGGAGCGCTTTAAAAAGATTTTTATATGTTTATGATACATTGTATTGCTTTGCCAAAATGTACGATTTCCTATGGAGATTTTAATCACAACGTTTTTAATCACAACTTTTGGACCACTGAATCGATTCTGATCATTTTTAACACAAAGCGGCTTGGAAGAGTAGCAAATAATTTGGACAAAAATTTGAAAAATCGCGAGTTTTTGTGGTCCTGAGAACAACAATTTAAAAATTCAAATAAATAATTTTTAAGCGCTAACCCACCAAAACAGCTAGCATTACTGGATTTAGCGCACCCGAATTATGGTTACCCGCTGGGTGTCGCGTTTGTTAGGATTTTCAACTAGCACAGTGTTATTAAGCCATTTGGAATGAAATTATTTAACCGGTTAATTGGTTTTGCCGCATATGCTGGGACAGTCAAAAAACTTAATAGCTAAATTTACACAAGATTTTATTTAAGTAAAAAATAATAGTACATACTTTCATATTTGATGCTTTTAATAATATATTGTCTTTTATTAAAATAATTACGTTTTAGAATCGATATTATATAGTCGGTTATGATGGTGACATTTTGAAATTACCAGCCAGCCAGAAATGTTACTTAAGATAACGTCCCATTAAAGCACTCATTTAGGACGCTTTGCCAACGTTAGTAAAACGTGCTTCTAAGCATTGATTTTATAAAAAAAAAACATCACTAAGTAGGACAAAGTTTGTTAAATTTCTACACTCAGAAAAGTTCTGCAGTTACAATCAAAAAAAGTTTGACAGTATAATCTACTGAAAATGGCAGTTAAAGCCACAGTAATTTCAGGTAAAAACGTTATAAAGGTAGTTACCATTAAATAACTAAATATGTATTTGTTTTAACTGATGAAAAACAACTAACAAATATAGTAAAACAACTAACAATGTCGTAAAAACAACTGATCATTTTTTAATACAAAAATATTGAAACAACTATAAAAATTAGTAAAAACTACTATTTTTAACATCTAAAAATAAAAAAAAAAAAAATACCACCATCGCTAACCTTGACACAGTGACGTTCCCTAAAACCTACAAAAAAAAAAAGGCTATCGTTAACCTTAGAGCACCACTAAGAAAATAATTTTAATTACCGTTAACTTTAAAATAACCTAACGATATAACTTAAAGTATCATTAACTCTGAAATAACCTAACGAAATAACATGAAATATCGATAACACTAAAATAACAACCAAATAATTTTGAAATTCCGTTAGCCAATATCACTAACCATAAAAATCGATTGCCAACGCTGGTTTAATGTGGGAAAATAATGAATGAAATTTTTTCTCATTAACAGATTTACGAATAGTAAATTCTGTTGAAAATATATTTAATTCATTCCTTGCATACGCTAGAGACAAAAAAACAATATATTTCTATGCATATAATCTAACGTTTTATAAACGAGTTACGTTTACATTCGAGTAATTTGGCCTTAAAACCGTAAAATGATTTTTACAAACCCTGCATAATTTCAAAAACATTGGCAACATCAAGAATTAATTTAAAACTACGTGGCATCTCTATGAAATTTGACGTTTGACAGTTCCAAGACAACGCAGCCGCTCTCTGGTACACGAGCACAAAATTACTAAACTTTGTAAATTTTATAAAATTTCAACCAGTGTTTGCATTATTTAAGCATTAAAAATGCCACCTAAAAAGGCTCCAGGACCTAGCAAAAAAACGGAACTAAAGAAAAAGGAGAAAGTTATTGAGGTAGGCTAAAAAAATTATGCATCAAATAAACAACACAGTCAACATATCAAAAGAAAAACAACATAACCTCAACTTTTGTCAATAAAAGAAGTGTTCCATTGATTTCCGCATTAAACACCCACAAACTTTTTATCTTTTTTTCCAAAAATAGGACAAGACTTTGGCTTAAAGAATAAGAAAGGTGCTAAACAGCAAAAGTTTATACAGCAAGTTTCTAAGCAAGTGCAAAGTGGTGGCCTTCATCCTAAATCAGATGCCAACAAAAGAAGGATGACAAGGAGAAGAAATTGCAGGAATTAAAAGAATTGGCATCGATTTTCAAGCCAGTACAAACCCAAAAGGTTGAAAAGGGTACTGATCCCAAATCAGTGGTGTGTGCCTTTTTCAAACAGGGCCTTTGTACCAAGGGAGAAAAATGTAAATTCTCCCATGACTTGTCAATTGAAAACAAAGTGGAAAAACGTTCCATTTATGTGGATATGCGTGATGACACCGAAGATGATATGAAAAACTGGGATGATGCTAAACTACAAGAGGTTGTGGATCAGAAACATGCCGATGAAAAGAAAAGACCCACAACAGATATTGTAAGTACATATTTTAAAATTACATTTATGATAAATTTAAATCCCCTATTTATTTTCTATTTTGTGTATAAAGATTTGCAAATTCTTTTTGGAAGCTGTGGAAAAATCTAAATATGGTTGGTTTTGGGAATGTCCTAATGGTGGAAAATGTATTTATCGTCATGCTTTGCCGCAAGGCTACGTTTTGAAAAAAGACAAAAAGAAGATGGATGATAAACCTTCGGAAATTTCGTTAGTTGATTTAATTGAAAAAGAAAGGGCGGCTCTAGGTTCTAATACCACAAAAGTTACTTTGGAAACTTTCTTGGCGTGGAAGAAACGCAAAATTCTTGAAAAGAAAGAAAAACTGGCCGCCGATGAAGAACGTAAAAAGAATGACTATAGCAAAGGCAAACAATTTGGTATTTCTGGCAGAGAAATGTTTAGCTTCAATCCTGATTTGGTCGATGATGGACCCATGGATGATGGTGATGCTGCTTTTGAAATGTACAATCGTGATGACGATGATGAGGAGGGAGTGGAATACAAAGAATTGGATTTCACTGCCTTATCAATGGAAGCCCAAGAGGCGGATGGTTCGGGTACAGTGGCTTCTGAATCGCGATTAGAAGAACATGCCAGTGCTTTAGCTAAAATCGAAGAAGAAGAAGCGGCTGCTGCAGCGTCAGCAGCCGATGAAGCAAATGATTCAAATGCACCTGCCTCTGATGCTGCACCCATTAATAAAGATCTATTTATGGGTTTGGCCGATGAACTTGATGATTTAGATTTGGAAGATGAAGATGACGACGACGAAGATGATGATGATGATGATTAAAGACTTTTTCGAAAGCATTTCCATTTTATTTTCTACCCTACAGGAATAATTCTATCAAAATGCAAACATATAAGTGATTGTGTTTCGAAAATATAATACTGGTTGATATATAAAAAAAAAACAATAGTTTGGTAAATGATACTGAAAGTGAACAAATTGTTGCTGTTTAAAAAATTCAATAAAAAAACATGAGTGTCTAAAAATATATAATAAAAACAAATTAAAAGCTGTCAACCAACCTTAACAATAATTAATTTTTGTACTCAATAAAGAATATGAAATTCTTTTCTATAAATTAAACAATTCTTTGTGTAAAAAAATTCTAAGGTTTTGAGTAATGGAGTAAATAGTGATCTGGAGTAGTTTCGTGTATGTATAGAAAAGTTTTAATATTCCATAAAAGATTTTGACTAATTTTTTTTTTAATTTTTCATATTTAAAAATTCTCAGAATCTGAGTAGTTATTCGCATTGAATAGTTCTCAGATTTGAACTCTTTTTCTTTTTTTTTTTTGTTAAGCTAATTTCTTGGATTTTTAGCAGTTTTTTCTATAGACAATTTTATATAATAAAACATACGCAAACTATCAAAAATGTTCAATTAAAGCTGTCAACATACATTTTTTTCACGTAGCTAATGAAAACTGGTTTAATACACCAGATATTCAATTTAATCTATCTCTAAGAGATTTGGCTTTAAGGGAATATCTTCGTTTCCCCTCACAGGAGAACTGGAGAATTTATTGTAGGACTAGAAATAGAGCTAAAACGTAATGCTAAAAGGAATGCTCATTTTAATCAATTTAATAACCTTGATGCTAAGGGTATGTGGAAAATTTTAAGATCCAATGGGGGTGTAGAAAATGTAGAATTTGTTGATAATTTAGATGCAGTTGAATTAAATAGGGAATTTTTGTCTCATAGGACAGTTGACACCATCGACCCTTTTAGCTCCAATCTGAATTTTGTTGACAATGGCTTTTCATTTCTGGTCCAGATGGTTTGCCGTTAAGATTTTTGAAAATTATTTTCCCATATGTTCAGAAGCAATTTTTGCATCTAGTTAATAATATTCTAACTTGCTCTGTATTTCCTTCCAATTGGAAAGTTGCAAAGGTTGTTCCCATTAGTAAAAATGGATCAAGTAATGAATTAAGGCCGATATCTATAGTTCCTATATTATCCAAAATTGTAGAACACGTTATGAAGGAACAAATGGTAGAATATTTGGATAAAAATCGCTTAATTAGCCCTTATCAGTCAGGATTTCGCCGTGGTTATAACACAGCATCATTACTAGTAGGTCTTACAGACTCAATTAGAAGAATTTTGGATAAAAATGATATAGGAGTTTTGTTATCACTCGATTTATCAAAAGCTTTTGATCGAGTTAGTCACACAATTTTAATTAGTAAACTATGCAATTTCTTTAAATTTTCCCAATCGGCTTGTATGCTGATTTTTCTTATTTGACAGAAAGACGTCAATATGTTCATTGTAGGGGCTCTGTTTCTGATTGGTCGACAGTGACAAGCGGTGTTCCACAGGGATCTGTGATTGGACCTTTGCTATTTTTACTCTATATGAATGATATGATGAGTATTGTTGAAGGGTTTTCTTGCGAGGCTTTTGTTTTTGCAGATGACATTCAGCTTCTTTTTCTGGTGAGCGTCAGTTTTCTGATGTATTGGAGCAGGTGATAAATTATATAATGTCAGATGTCTCAGATTGGATGTCTAGTTGTAATCTTTGTATTAATCCTAGGAAAACTAAGGCAATGATTTTTAAATCTCCTAGGTCTGACGTCAATTTTGATATCGTGGTGAATGGTGTTAATATTGAGTTTGTAGAATGTATTAAATGTCTGGGAGTCTTAATTGACTCAAGTCTTAATTTTGATCAACATATAAACTGGTTGTGTTCTACTATAAATTTTACGTTACGTCGATTATATTCTTTGAATCTTTATCTACCAATTCATGTAAAAAAGCGCGTTGATGTCCAATATATTGTATTGTGCTGAAGTTTTTACAGGTGTAAAGGGTCGGGTAATGCGTAGATACAACCTTCTTTTCAATCGAATTATTCGATTTGTGTACAACCTTAAATATCGTGATCATGTTTCAGATTATGTAGTAGACTTTCTAGGATGCAGTTTTAAAAGTTTTATACATACGCGATTGTTGATACATTTTTATAAAGTTTTTAGGTCTAAATGTCCGGAATATTTACTAGAACATTTTGTATTTTCAAGGTCTTTAAGAAACCCTCAATTGAAGTATCCTATACATAATACATTAATTCTTCAACGATCTTTTCAGTACAGGGTAGCTGAAATTTGGAATTCGTTGCCCCTATTACTTAGAAAATTTGACTTTTCTGTCAATGTATTTAGGGCCAAGCTTAGAGAATATGCCTGCTATAACAATGTTTAAACCTGTTTAACATTTCTAAACCTTTTTATTCACAAATTTATTAAATTGTTAGTATACATCTGATATTTGAACGCAACTATATTCATTAGGGACATTTTTTTGAGAAGGATAAATAAGGAGTATTATATACGTTTGTGTCTATTATTATATATTTTTTTTATTTTTTGTTACTTTTAAAAACTGTTTAATTTAAAATTTATTTATTCTTTTATAATATTAATTATATTGTTAAATTTATAGTTTTTTTTTTATTTATATAATACAGTAGTCTTGTGTAGTAGATATTTTTTAGCCATATATGGCCCTCTGGGCTCGGTAATTTAAAAGAATAATAAATAAATAAAATAAAATAAATAAATAATAGTAATTAATTTTGTACTCAATAAACAATTGCAACATATTTTCTTTAAACTAAACTCAGGTTTTGAATAGTGGGAAATTATCAGTTTCTTTAATTAAAGAAAGATTTTGACTGGAATTTATTGCAATTTTTGTATAGAAAAATTGTCAGAATTTGAGAAGTTTTTCGCATTTGAAAAATTCTCAGATTATGACTTGTTTTTTTAAAAGAAAATTTCTCAGATTTTAATCAGTTTTTTTCTAAAGAAATTTTTCATATTTTTCCTAATAAAATTTATTTATTTTTAACCAATGGTGATAATCCTTAACTTCGAGCTCATATATTAGTTCTCGTTTAGTGGGAAAACTATGTTATATGAATGTTCGATGTTTGCATGGGATTGTCACTTCTTTCAAAACGTGTTCTGATGATGAGAACCTAGAAAATTCCCGAAATAGATATATCAACACATTCCTGAAAGTGGTCAATTAATAAATTTGAAAACAAAAACTATAGATTATTTGTTAGGACAATATCATAATAAAGAAATATAGAGTATGGCCTCGAACTTGAATAATTTTTATTGCATAATTAAAGGTCGAAAAAACATAATTTTTATTTTTAATAAAAATTATATCAAACTTGTAAAAATATTTGATTTGTTTATTTATCATAGTTATATAAATTGGTTTCTTTTACATTCCCAGTTTTTCGTATCTCTTGTAGATTTCGATTTTACCTAGATTTATTATATTCTTTGTTAAATTTTTCGAATTCTTTAGAAATATTTATTTTTAGAAATTTTCCTCATTACTTGACATCCAACATTTTCAGGTAAGACATTTTTTTTTTATTCAAATCAATTAATTTTTGTTTTCAATACAGTAACAGTAGTTTAAAAAATAATTAAGCTTTAGAGCTTCCCCATAAATTATTTTTTTTTTATAAAATATAATTTATATAAAATGTAAAATGCTTACCAAAATCCTTGTGGCAATATACCTTGAGGTTTTTGTATTTGTCCTTCTCTTAAAAATTTGCTCAATAATAATTCCAATCTTGCTTTAGGACCTCCCTCATCTACAGCCGATAATTTTGGAAAATATTGTTGTTGTATAGACACTAAAAGCTTAACAAATTGTTTGCCATAACAAGACCATAAATCACTACCCACTGTTTGTAATATTTCCATTATTAAAGTAGCACAAATATCGGGTAAAGGATCTAAAGCTATAAAATTAGCTAGCCAACGCCAAGCATGTTCTAAGCCATAAGGATGTCCTGGGCCATCTTGCTGGCGACCATTTGTAATCATAACAGCAGCATAAAGACGGGCTATACCAGATTGTCTTTTTAAATACATATCTTGTTGTTCAATTTGTCCCTCGTTTAAACGATAGCCTAAAACTTTGGAATATTCTTCTAGAGTTTGTCCCCGTTTTTGGGGTATAAAATAAGGTACTAAAAACGGACATTCTTTGTAGACATAAGCTAAGAATAATTGACCAAATTCGGGTATATGTTTCCATAATGACACTATAACTGAGGCCACGGGAAAGGCTGCTTGAGGATTACTCGATATGGTAGTTTCTCCTTGACCCACAAATTTCTTAGCCATTAGTAATATACAATAATCCTTGCCTAAAGTAGGCTGTGACATTACAAATGTTAATAGTTTATCGAATTTATCTTGTATATGTTGTTGACTAACCGCCGATATGGCATTTACCGGTATATTTATATTCTTTTGGCAATCAAAACGATATTTTTTCATAGATTCATCAGATTGTAAAACTTTAACACGTTCAACTTTTTCCTGATAGAAACTATTAATTTTTGTATAAAATTCAAAACGTTCAGAATTAACAAATTGCGAAGATCCCATGCCCGAAGAATCAGTAACTGTAGCAGAGGTTGCAGTTTCATTATAGGTTGGAGGAAGATTTTGTTGTTGTACAGTCTGTTTAGGTTCTTCTGGTTGTGGCTGCGTTTGAGCTGTATTTATTTGTGACTGTTGCTGTTGTGTTTCAGCCAACTGTTGTTGTTGGACCTGTTGTTGAAGCCGTTGATGTTCCGCTTCTTGTTCAGCTGTTTCCTCATCTTTTTTCTGCTGCTCCTTAATTTGTTCTTCTTGTCTAGTTTTTTCTTGTTTACAAGCCTCTAAAATACTTGATTCTAAATCTTCCAATGATTTGCAAAGATTTTCAGCCGTTTTCAATTCTGTGGCACCACATTCTCCTGATTTTATTTTTCCTATCAATTGCTCAAACATTTGTATTAATTCCTTTAACTTTTTATTATACTCAGCGCAAGATATTAAAGCCTGCTTGTCTATGGACATTAATATATGTACTATGGACTCATATTTGTTACGAAATTTCGATTGATATTTTGAGATCCCTTGAAATGATATCATTTGTAATTGTCTTTGCGTTTGTTGGCGTAATGTTTCCAGTTGTCCTTCATGTTCTTTTAGTTCATTGGCAGAGTGTTGTTCTGCTTGTTGTAGTATTTGAGTGTCACTACGTCTTTTCTTTTCCAACCATTTTTTACGTTCTTCTTGATTTTTCTCTTCTATAGGTTGCAGACAATCACGCATTAATGATAAATGTTTTTCTTGCATATCGATGATTTGCTGACGAATTGAACGTTTACGTTGCTCCTCAGCTTCTCTATAGAGAACACTGCAGTTGATGGTATGAAAATCTAAATTCTAAGCAAACAAAAAATCGTTAAATTTCAAACAGAATTCAGAATTGTTAAAAGTTTTCTTTACAAAGAACTTTTTTATATGAACAATTTTACAGAAACTAAGATAATTTCAGAGTTAAATTCGTAGAATTTCTATATCGCTCATTTACTGCAAGACTGACATAACTCAAAAAACACGATTTTGCAGAAAACGAGTTTAAAGCTTTCAATCCATATCTGCCTCGCTCGACCCTTTTTCTATTTATTTAATCACGTTTTTTATAAATAGGGGGTTTTAATGTATTTTTCTCTTAGTGAGAGTTGTGTGCGAATTTGCTAATTATCGACAGACCCGTGAGTAGTACAGTTTCTCTATGAAGTATATACTCTTTGCACCCCTCTATTTCCAAGAGTATACATGATATTAATATGAAATTTTTACACAATATAAAGCATGATGTAACTAATAAATCTGCATCATTAACTCATTTTTTTTTTGACTTATGACAGTCTTGAAGTAAATAAGCAATATAAAATATAACAAAAGAAATTCATTAAATTCGGGTTTTTTTTGCCACCAACTAACACAACATTATGCTTATTCCATTTAAAATTAAATATACATTTTAGGGTTAATTCGAAATTTTAGATTTTGGAATACAATATCTTTTTAGAAGGTTTTTGCATCACTAAAAATAAGGGCGTAATTATTTTTTTAAATTCAAACTATTTCTCCTGCGGTCAAAAGCGCTGATTTTGGCCCCCATTTTCTTTAGAGCAAAAACGGTTTAATATATTTCCAATCTCATTTTATCATTCGATTCCTCAGGAAAAATTATTAAAAATAAGGGTTATTTAAGATTTTCAGGATGGAACAGGTAGTCGTTAGGGTGCAGCAAAAAATCACTTTTTCATAAAAAAATTGTAAAAGTAATTTTTTTTAACACATTGAAATTATGTTGTCTCCTGAAAAAAAATGTTGCAAAAACTATTATTATTGTAAATCCGGTTTAGTAAATCCCAGTTTACATCTTGTTTTTAAACAAAACAAAACAAGTGTGAAAATAAAAAGGAGAATAAAAACAAAAAGCGTGTATTGTATATCTACCAACGGTAGAGCTTGCACATAACGAATAAGTTTTCAATTTATTTTTGATCAATGGTGATAATCTTTAACTTCAAGCTCATATATTAGTTCTCATTTAGTGGGAAAACTAGGTTATATGAATGTTTGATGTTTTGCATGGCATTGTCACTTCTTTCAAAACGTGTTCTGATGATGGGAACCTAGAAAATTCCCGAAATAGATCTATCAACACATTCCTGAAAGTGGTCAATTAATAAAATTGAAAACAAAAACTCTATAGATTATTTGTTAGGACAATATCCTATTGAAGAAATATAGAGTATGGCATCGAACTTGAATAATTTTCATTTTCATTAAAAATTAGATAGTTTTTTAAAGTTTTGTAATTGATATTACAAAGTTTATTTTATCCAAATTATTATTTTTTAGTTTCTCTTTCAACTGCACATAATGCTAAATTATTTAAATTTTAAACTATTTAAAATTAAGCCACGAAATTTGGCCAATAAGCTGTTAAGTACAAATACTAGTTGATTGTATATTTTTAGCCTTGTCAATGATAAAGCTTCTTTGGGATGTCCACTGAGCGCTGAGTGAAAAAGCTCAAATGAAATATTTATTTCATAATTAACTAATGTTTTTAAACTCTGAAGAGTTATATAATCGAAAGCAGACTTTAAAAGTCCGAAGTCAAAATTTTTAACTTTCTAGTTGAATTTACTAGATTACTAACTTTTGCGTTGTCATTGACTTCTATTAATTTTTTTTTTCATAAAGCATTTGGGCGGCTGTATCAATTAGCTTGACCAAGTCTTCTGTATTCTCGTCAATAAACATTGTGTATATTTGACTCTCACTATCTTCTAAATCAGGGGTGCCCACGGCCTATGCGCTTGGTACTCAATTGTTTTTGTAAAAACACTTAGCTATAGGCTGTGTGTTTTAATACACATATAGAGCGCTCAGCACTAGCAATACGAAATACACAAACAATTTTGTCTTATTAGTTTTTTTGTCGTTCTTCACTTTATACACGCAAGCGCAAAGCAACAACACTTTCGCATGCTTTGCTGGTAAACATTGAAATATTTTTTTCTTTGTATGGATTGGTTTTTACAACAAAAAATATTGAATAAAAATTAGTTTTTCTTTAAATGTATTGGTGTTTGCTCTTGCATAAGGAACTTTTGGGCACTCCTGTTCTAAATTATCTGAAAAGAAGCTTACATTTGGATATTTTTTCTGGTAATTGTAAAAGATCAGCCATTTCGGAAAATAATATTACTGTTAAAGACTAATGTAGCTTGAAAAAACAAAATACAGGTTCAAAAATAATACAATTGAAGACCTTAGTCTAAAAACATGATAAGCCACATTTATTTTTTTTATGGATTTTTATTGTTTTCTAGACAGCCATTGATTAATATTTAATATAAGCCTTGCATAAACATTTATTACAAGTACCTTGATTATAAAAGTCCTGCAAAAGTCATATTTTTTGCATTCGCTTCAACCTTTAAAAGGCGAAAACAAACTAAAAATAAAATGTGGCTTATCAAGTTTTTACAATAAGCCCTTCAATTGATAAATTATTATTAATACTTCTCGTATCAAAATCTTTTCCAGGAGACAGTATATTTTCAACTTGCATGTTATAAAAAATTGTTTTAAATTTTTTTTATCAAAAATTGAATTTATTGGCTACCCTTTGCCAATTAAATGGTAAAGTCAGATTTTAAATATATTCAGCAGTTTTTGCTCTGTTGAAAATTGTGCCCAAAATCAGCGTTTTTAGCCGCAGATAAGATATACAGGAGCAGTTTGAAGTTAAAAAAGAAAATAATTACGCCATAATTTTTAGTGATGCAAAAACCTTCTAAAAAGATATTGTATCCCAAAATCCAAAATATCAAATTAACCCTATTATTGCTACTTTCTTTAATACTAATGTGTCCCCTTTTTTATTTTATTTGTTTTTTCATTATTATTTTCTTATAACATTTTTATGGAAATTGTTATATTCTGCCACTTTTTGTGTTTGAATTGAATTTAAGACTATGTAAACCTTGGAAATGTTATTAGTGATAATAGATTTTTACAATGCCAATTATTTAATTTAATACAAAATCTTAATTTTGTTCACTTAAATTGTACAAGCTTTAATTTAAAATCAAATTCTTCTAAATTTAGTGAAATTAAGAACTTATTAGATGGTGGTTTCTTGCAGGTTGTTGGTTTTAGTGAGACATAGTTGAAGGATTCAATCTCTAAATTGCATAAAAATGCAAGTCTTTTTGGCGCTGGAAAATTACTTGATTCCTCAGTATAAAAGTAGAGTAGTGTACCATTCCAATGCAATTTAAATGGTGATAATCTGATGCATATTAAAGAAAATACGAATACACAGACTTAAGGTACCCATACTACACTACTTAATATTCTTGTGCCACCTGGTAACATTGTGCAAAATATTACCAGTGTGTGTGTCATATTGGAAAGTTGTACAATATATTGGAAAAAAGCAAAAAGGTTTTTGATTCCAAGAAATGTGAAAAATATACATATTCACATTGTTCTACATCAGAACAAGAGAGTGGTGCCATATTTTGTGCAAACGTTTGTATAACTTATTGCACTGTGTAGGCAAAATGACAATACTGGCAATATTTGCAATAATATTGCAAAGTTTATGGGTACCATTACACACTTTTTCCATATTTCTCATTTTTCAAACAAAACTAAATCGCGCATAAAACCATGGATTTTTCGAAATTTGAAAAACTAAAAACACCACTTTTTAAGTGGCTGCGTAAAGTTTCTGAATACAAAATTAAATTGAAATCGGAAGACCCAAGGTCAGATTTTGGAAGATCTAAAGTGGAATGGCTGATATAGTTTATGGTGTCGTAGACCGATATTTCGACCTTTTTTTCCATAGGAGTAAATAAAAAAAAAACAGTTTACACAATAGTCCGGTAGTACATTTTCCAGACAACAGTTTGTTAAGTTTAATTTTGGAAAGATTCTTCCTACTTAGAAAATGTCCAATACATTTTGTGAATATTAAATAAAAAGTCCAAAATGAGGTGCCGTAAATTGAAACAATTTTAAATCCCGCAAAATTAATATTTATACATAAATCCGGTAGTAAATTTTTGCTAGTTAAAAGATGGAAAGATTGCTTAACTTTTTCCAAAATTGGTCAACAAACCAATTTAATATTTTTTATTCAATGGAAGGGGTCTCAGAAAATATTCTTAAAACTCTCAGAATTTGTAAAAAGTAATTAGCTAGTTAGTTAGCCCGCACTTTGTCATTTATGAATACAGTGGTATAAGTTTTTTTTACTATCAATATTCCTGAATCGTAAAATTTATAGCTCAGTACTTACATGCAGACTATTGGGCTCCTTATGTATCTTTTCGCTGATTGGACTTTTTTTAAGCTCCCTTTCTTTGGATGGCGTTTTCTTTTTGTTAATTTCATTTTTATCAGATTTTGTTAGATCCTTTGGTATTACATTTTCCTTTAATTCGAAGGGATCTAAATCTGGGCCAATGGTGCGATCATGTACCAAAGGAGAAATTTCGGCTGCATGTTTCAAAGTTGTTAAATGAGTTTTATTAACTTCATTTATTATATCATCTAGCTTAAGGGACTTGAATAAAATTATTTTGTGTTATTTTTTTAATAAAAATCAATAAATTTTTGTTAAAACTTACAAAATTATCCATTTTTTTTTATAAACAAAATGTAGAAAATGGCACCAAAACAGAAAGCGGCAATTAAGACAAGGATGCCATCTACATTTATAGAAGTGTCAATAAGAAAACAGAGATGTTAAAAGACTGTGATGCCAGATCAAGAAATTACATTTAACTTCCAATTTCATATTCAATAGTTAAGTTTTAGTTAACCATTTATATTTTATATTACAATCAGTTCAGTTTAATAGCGAATTTACATTTGGGTCCAAATTCTCTTAAAATGGAATTTCAATAGATTTAAACCGAAATCTAATAAAAATTCAAACAGATTTCCCATACAAAATGAAATACCAATTTTGTTGAGATTTTAGCGAAATATTAATATAATATTTTGCATTATTCTGATCATCCCTATATAAAAACACTTTCATTAGCAAAAATAACATTGTATATTTCATAATATATATATATATATACTTATGTATATATTGTATACATATTTCATAATTTTTTTGTTCCTCCATTGAATAAAATTTATTTTGGAAAATTTTTTAGTTTTGGTTGTTTTTTAAGGTTTGTTTGTTAACAAAAAAATCCAATCAGCCGTGAAATTTGCTAATGTAAACGATTCTGATTTCGAATTGAATTTCAAACTGAAATCTATTTTAAATTTTTATAAAGT
Source organism: Delia radicum (assembly GCA_021234595.1). NCBI lineage: Eukaryota > Metazoa > Arthropoda > Insecta > Diptera > Anthomyiidae > Delia > Delia radicum. Next base: position 32,977,259 of record CM037855.1, read on the forward strand.
AAATTCGCTATAAACTAGATTTCGATCATATGGTAGTGTATAAAATGATACACAAATTAAATTTCGAAATTTGGTTTAAACTGGATGTCCTACCTAATATTAATGCAGCTTAATATAATTTTTTTAATCTCTAATTTTTTAATATTTGTTTTTTTAGAAAGACGTTAGACAAGAAAATAATTAAGAAAATTTATTTTACGGTAAAAATAATTCATTAAGGAGACACCAGAGATCGGCTGGACAATGTTCAGCCAAACTTTACAGATATACGGAACTATGTTTCATTAAAATTTTTTTTTATGATTTTTTGCATAAATTGCAATCTAGTGCAAATATTAGCAATTAAAATTGAAATTTTGACAGAATATGAATCCCAGACGGCTGAGGATATATTAAAAAGTTTAATTTTGAAGAAATTTATGAACAAATCTTGATTTAAAAATAAGGTCTGAACATTAATGAATTAAATCATGTGATCATTTTTAGAGATTTTACATTATCATTATGAAGTTTCCTCTTTTTATTAAATAAGAAAATAAAACAATTTAAAAAAACTTAACACCATAACTACCATCCATTTCTATCAACTCACATCTACCTTTATCCTCTAATAATCTCAAGACATTCAGCAAAACAGCATCATCTATTCCATGGAAATCTTTACCTTCGGACGCATCTCCATTGGCTATCTCATATAGTGTACAAACACTATTTGTTTGTCCTGTTTCTTGTATCCAATCATAAATCATATTACCATACTCATCCAGAGTATGCCAATAAACCTGCCATTCCTGTCGTTTCTTATCCAAGGGCTGGGCATGACCCGTACTCTGCAGTCGATCCAATATCTGTGCAATCATAGCCGGCGATAGGCGTCTTTTGAGAGATTCATTGTAATACAAGGGAAAAGCTTTTTCATTAATATTTATAGTAAATTTGTTAATATGTTTGAGGTATTTGAGAAATAAATCCGACCAAACGTTCAGTTGTTGATGGCGTGTCTCTTCGTGGGGTTGTAGACTAAAAAAAACAGAGGCAGTAATTAAAGATTTCTAAAGGATTCAATTCAATTTTGAGCTTACGTAAAAAACGGTGGAAATGTATACTCCCAGGGCCATTGAAAATCTGTCATTATTTTATAGTTTAAAATTGTTTTTAAATTTGTTTTTATTTGGTTATTTACTTATTTTCTAATAAATGCAAAAATGACTCAACTTTTTACAGCTGTTTAAAGAAAACATAAGAGATGCCACCTAATTGAAATAATCAGTCAGTGTAAGCGCTGCCAACTTTGACAATTTGTCTAAATTTTACGACTTTTATAACGATAGTAGAAACAGAATCAAAGTTAAATTCTTTAGACAGAAAAAATAGCAGTTATTAAAATTTGATGTAAAAAAAATGTCGCGAAATATTGAATTGCTATCGAAAAGAAAGGAATGGAAAAAATCTAGTTTACGGGCATAGCTCAAAAAATACCAAATTAGAGCTAAAATAGGTGAGTTAAGACAAAAAAAAATGTGTATGCGGTAAAAATTTTCCGAGTTATAGTGCTCTAAAGTTTGGCAATTTCATTTAATAGAGATATTTTTAACTTTGGCATGCGCTGTCGGACATTATACAACTTTTTTATAGGCCTTTAATTTGGTATAAATATTTTTTTTTTTTTTTATATTAACCCATTGTCGCCCAACTCATGATTTTACGGTTTTAAACTGACACTTTTTTAAAAAAATGCAGTTATTTTGATCAAAAAATAAAGTACGCCATTGAATTCAGCATGCCCGAGATATATAGAATTGGTGGTTAGAACCTTATTCATTTTTTTGATGTCAAGCCGTTATTGTTTCAATACTTTTTTTTTTTTTGGTTGAAGAAAATAAAAATGCAATTCATTTAATATATTTAATTTCATACTATACACATTTATTAAATTTTTCATTTAAATATGAGTTTTATAAATTTACATAAAGTTTACATTTGTTTTTTTTTTTTGTTTTTTGTTAATTATAAAAAAATAATATATATAAAGAAAAATTAAGCATACCCTAACAAAAAGTTAATAAGTCTTGTTAATAAAAGTTCCTTTTAAAAAAGAATAAACAAAATAAATCCAAGAAATTAAAGCTCGAAAGAAAGAAATAATAAAAAAAAAAATAAAGAGAAAAACTCAATATACAAGAAAATTCAATAAAGAATAACTGGGAACTAAAAAAAAAATAAACTAATTTTAAATATATTACAATTCAACAACAATTTTAATGATTTTGAAAAGAAATTTGAAAATTTGCTATAGACAAGATACAAAATTGTTGCATATTTTTAAGCGATTTATGACATTTACTTTTTCAAGTAGCTTTGTCAATATTTTTCTAATAAATTCTGGAAAAAAAATGGAAAATTTTGAAATTTTTTATAAAAAATTACAACAAAGTACATGTTTAAACTTTTAAATATATATAAAATGATAAATTTCTTTAATTTTTTCGAACCCTTAAAAATATGTTACACTTTTTTATATCATATTTCCAGTTAAGTCTTAACATTCTACAGTCAACGCAAGAACCAAAGCATACAAAATGAAAATTTATTTTTATCCTTTCCAGTTGCTATTAGAAATTTGCTAATATGTAGTTTATAACTATACTGTAATGATGTAAGATCCAATGATGAATGGTAAAATTGTTACCCGTGGATTTATAAAAAAAAAACTTTCTTCGTAGAACGAAATAATCAGAGCATACGCGACAAAGAACTTTTTTTTAGGTGTCAAACAAAAAAATGAACCAAAATAGAGTCTCTTTCACAAAAACTGGTTTGTATAAACTTTTGAAAATCCTTAGTACAACAAAGTTCAATATAAATAAAATGCTCTCTGCATACTTTCTGAGTCCGAAGGGTAAAATAAATATTTTAGAATACAGATTCGCCATTTTAAATATATAATATCTTGAGCAAAAATACACTCTGCATACTTTTTGAGTCCGAAGGGTAAAATAAATATTTTAGAATGCAGATTCACCATATTAAATATATAATAATTTGAGCGAAAAATAAACATTTAACCCGAAAAATGTCATAATTCAAAGTTTAAAGCAAATCCGATGCAAAACTGACAAACAGTTTATAATACTCTTAGTTTTATACAATGGGTACAAAGTTTAACATGGGTATAACTCTGGAACAGTAAGAGAAAATTAAAATTTTTTTTCTACAAAATTATTCAGAAACTATCTATTTTTTAAACTGCATCATTAGTTTTTTTAGTTTTAGTAAAAATTTTAAAAGTTATAAAGCGTTATTTACAGAATTTATGAAAAAAAAAAAAAAAAAAATACGAAAAAAATTTAATATATGGTACGTAAATGCATAAAACATAAAAGCTTTTGCAGAAACTTATAATTTATGCATATAAACAGAAAATTAGGATATTTTTAAAAATATTGACTCGGAAGCTAAGAAAATTTTAATTATTGACCAAGTTGTAGATAAAATCCAAAAAAAAAAACGTCCAGTAACCCTGATTTGAAGGGAAAACTCGAAACTACTTTAACCCACATTCATTCAATTCTCAAAACTACTTTAACCCATATTCATTCAATTCCTTAGATTCACGAAACATTAAAGTTAAGAAAAAATATATCAATTAAGAGAATTCTAAAAAATAAGTGAGAAAAGTTTTATGGAAAAAATTAAACTATTCATAGGATAGTTTTTCTGTTTAAAATATTTTTTTTTTAAATTAAAAATTAAAAATATTTAGGGCACACTACTCAACATATAAAATTAAATACATTCGAGTCCTGGATTTTTCTTTAATTAAAATTCTTCTTTATTAATTTCCAATATTTCGAAACTCTTCGAGTTTCATCCTCAGGGAGTATAATGGATTTTTAGTAAAAACCCACAAAATTCTAAAAATTAACGTTGTATAAACAACGTATAAACAAAGTTAATTTTTAGAATTTTGTGTTTTTATTTAAAATCGATTATACTCCCTGAGGATGAAACTCGAAGAGTTTCGAAATATTGGAAATTAATAAAGAAGAATTTTTATTAAAGAAAAATCCAAGCCTCGAGCTCAAACATTTTATTTTTATAATTATAATGGAAAGGTCGAATAAAAAACAACTATAAATTAAATACATTCTTTAGCATTTCCATCTCAATGTCAATACTGGGGGGGTTATTATGTAATTCGATTCGAAATTTTTTGTTCGAATTCGGAAATTTTAAAACTCTTTTTTTTTATTTTTCGCATATTGTATAAACAACGTATAAACAAAGTTAATTTTTAGAATTTTGTGTTTTTATTTAAAATCGATTATACTCCCTGAGGATGAAACTCAAAGAGTTTCGAAATATTGGAAATTAATAAAGAAGAATTTTTATTAAAGAAAAATCCAGGCCTCGAGCTCAAACATTTTATTTTTATAATGGAAAGGTCGAATAAAAAACAACTATAAATTAAATACATTCTTTAGCATTTCCATCTCAATGTCAATACTGGGGGGGTTATTATGTAATTCGATTCGAAATTTTTTGTTTGAATTCGGAAATTTTAAAACTCTTGTAAAACTTTTTTTTTTTATTTTTCGCATATACCAGATCATTTTGTCTACACGTTTTTAACATTTTCTTCATCCATTAAAAAGTAATTTTTATTACTTTATTTTTAATGTTAAAATTCTGTTCGAATCGAATTTCTTTTCGAATTACATACTAACCCCTTAGGTGTTCATAACAAATATTTGCAAAATTTGTATATACTACGAACCAGGAAAATAATGGATTTTCAGTTTGTAGGCTTTGGTTCTTTCGCGCACTTGTATTACAAAATTCACGAAAACTGTTTAAAATCTAGCCATAAATTTAAAATTAGTTCATTTAATCTTTTCTTCAGCTTTTGTCGAAAAAAAGAAAACATTATTAAGAGGGAGTTTTTTTTTTAACAAAATCTTAAAATCTAAGCATTTACACAGTGGATTTTGTTTAATTTCGGTTGTTGTTTTTTTTTGTATTAAGTCTAAATATTAAAATTAAACTATTTTAAACTTAATAACTACATTAATTTTATTAATTAAACTTATCAATCAGAAGAGAGACAGAAAAAAAGCTTTCTATTTGCATAAAAAATATATATTTTTTAAATATAATAATAATGTTAAGACATAAAAAAAAAACATTGCATAAAACATAAAAACAAAAATAAATATGAATTATTTTGTATATAAAAATATCAATCTAATGTCAACAAAATGGCATTTTTTTTTATAGCAGGTTTATACTTAAAATTACAAATGTGGTTTCTGGTATAATCTTTTGTTTGTTTCTTTTAAATATATTTTGTTTTGTTTTTTTTACCTTATAACATAATGGTATATTTTTTCGGTTTTGTTAAAGTTTTTTTCTTTTGAAACAAAAAATTACATTTAATGCGCGGTTTTTTGCTTTGCTTACTACACATTACTTTGTAATCTTTCATTTGTATTCATATATAGAGAAAGGATTTGTTTTAATGTTTCTTTAAGGAATTTTTGTTTGATTTGGGAGGAAGGAAGGAAGGAGTTTGTTTAGTTTTTGTTTATCTTAACTACGATTTGAGTTTTTTTTTTGTTTTTAAATAAATACACCATAAACACCTAAATTGGTTTATATAAAATGTTTAAAGTGTTCTTTTTTTGTTAGTTTTTTTTTTGTCTTTAAATATCGATTTTCTGTTTTACTTTTTTTCTAAAGGCTCTAAATAACATCTCACAGTATTATTTTCATCCAACATGGCTGATATATTACGTCCCACTGGTGTATTGACTGATTGTGGTGATATTTGTGTTTGTTGTTGTTGTTGTTGCGGTATTTGCTGTTGTTGCAGTTGTGTTGCTGTTGGTGGTTTCTTTTGCATGGGATGTTGATTGGCCGGTGGCAAGGGTGGACCATGTGTACTAAATAGTTCATTTACTGCCAAGCGACTACCGGAAGCGGTTGTAGTTTTTTTGAAACTACGTACAGAACCCCCAGCGCCGCTACTTACCCCAAAAACCGTTATCGGTTGTTGATGTGGCGGTGGCATTTGTTGTGCTGTTGTTAGTGGATATTGTGGTTCATGGTAGTCATTATAGCCAGGTGGTGCGACTGTACCATCATTGGTTTGGGCATTTTTACGTAATTGACGCCTATAATTGTAAAATATTGAACGTTTCATAAGAAATTTTTTTTTTTTTTTTTTGAGTTATTAAATGTTAATGGCGGTATAAACAATACACAAATTGACAAGTTATAGAAAGCGTTTAACCCGAAACGCATGATATATATATAAGATGATTACAATCAGACGAACAGTAACATCGGCAACACATACACAACCATTGCCTTTGCAATGGAGGCTCAGCGAGATGAGGCCCCAATTCGCCAGAAAAAGAACGAATTCCATCAGACCAACACGTGCACAAAACAACCATTGCCTTTGCAATGGAGGAGTAAACGATGTTTCCGAAGGAAACCGAACGGTTTGCATATGGCTAGGCTCAACAGTCTAACGGCATGCTGAGAGACACGCTTTATAGTATTGCAAAAAAGAATAGAATTAACCGTTATTCTCCATTAATAATTAATTCGAGTGACGAGATAACTTATCTCTTCGGCAACTAACGGCGTACTGTCATAAGAAATATGCAAACAACAGGACTGAGATGTTTTAATTTTTTTTTTTTTTTTATTTATACACAGTTTTTTGTTGCAAACAATTTATGATTTAAACAAATTTGTTCAAGTAAATTGTGTTCTCAACTTTACACTCACAAGAACTTTTTCATAAAAGTTCAAAAGTTATTTACAAATTTAATTGGTTAATCAGTTAAAGTTCTGTGATACTACTCAGTACAAAATTTTCGTGTTTTTAGAAGCAGGATAAAACAAATGCGCTGATATAAGTGCTTACTATAACATAATATAGAGAAGCAGCAAAAGAAACGAATAATTTTCGTACAAAAATAAACAAACACAAATTTTGAGCTTACTGTTTTCCCTAACAAGTATGCAGGTCGTAAGCAGCTTACCCTAATCCCTTACAAGGATGCAGGTTGTAATGCAGAAAGTTCCATATCGTGGTTTGTAAGGTTTGTAAGGGATTCTTTTCGGCTTACTCCCTTACAAACCTGTTTGCATGTAAGCAGCGTTTTTTACTGGGTACAGTCAGCTTAACCTGTGATTTTCTGTGTACTGTGTTGTTAATCTTTATTTAATTACCCAGCCAGAAATTTCCAATGGTCTGAAAAATCAAGCACTGGCAGAGCACTATTTGCCAATGATCCAACAGATAAAGTGCTGACAAAGCACTGATTTACAACGCTCTGCCAACGTTAGTAAAAAGTGCTTTGCCAGTGCTTAATTAACAAAATTTACAACAGTAAAAATAATAAAAGCACTGGCACAGCTCTGGCTTAGAACGCTCTGCCAACGTTCGTAGCAAGTGCTCTGCCAGTACTTGATTTACAAAATTTACAACCCTTGTGGCACATCCCTTGTTCGCAACAAGAGTGGAAATATTCAAAACTTAATTGCAATCTATGATTTGAAGTTAAGAATATTAAGGTCTCCTATTATAGTAAGCACAAAGTATAGTTTTTGTACTAAAATTTTACTTAAGAAATTTATTTTCAAATTTCTTTCTTTAGTAAAATTCGCAAATCGCTTATTGCCAGTGCTTTGCCAACGTTTTAAAAAGGAAACGGCCAAGCCCTGCCCGGTGTTATCATATTGGGGTTGGCAAAGCACTTATTATATTATTAAAAAAGCACTTTATTGGTTGTTCTACCAATGCTTTGCCAACGTTTTAAAATTTTGGATTTGGTACTGGGAAAGCGCTCATTGCCAGTGCTTTGCCAACGTTTTAAAAAAGGAACGGCCAAGCCCTGCCCGGTGTTATCATTTTGGGTTTGGCAAAGCACTTAAATCTTCAGATATCCAACGCTCTGCCAACGCTCATACCACCGTTGAAAGCACTGGGCCAATGCTTTGCCGTTCGTATTTTTCTGGCTGGGTATTTATTTAAAATTCTGTGTAGTGGTGTCCAGTTTTTATTTACAAATAAATTTTACATATTATATTTTCTGACTAAGTAACAAAAAATCATTTTATAACTTTATGCTCATGAAGAAGAAGTTTGAATAAAGCAAACGAAACGTTGAGCAAAAACATGATAAATTGATTTTTATTTACAAATAAATCAGATTATTGAGCAAAATTGCCCGTAAGGACCAACTTTTTAAAATCTAATCGGTAAAGTTGTTTCAATGGAATATACAGTGTAATTAACAAATAAATATATTTTTGAACTTTCTGTCTGTTATTCAATAAACAAAAAAAACTGACTTTCCGTTAAATTTTAAATTTTTCTATTTAAAACAAAAACTTGTTATATTATATTGAGTATTGAAATAAACGAAAACAATCTATTGTTTTAAACGAAAGGTAAGTAACTGATTTTCAGTTAATTTAATGTGTATATTCAGTAGTTTTTACGAAAAAAATATTGTGACTGTATGCAATTATTGGCAAAACAAATTTTCTATGGCAAACATCTTAAAATGTTGAATACTTTTTTTTAATATTTCTAAATTATTTATTTTTATCATTTATTTATTAATTAAATTAAAATAGTATTCAATATTTTTCCACCAGACGGTGAATAATACTTTAAATTTACCTCAAATTTTAATTTCACCTCAAGTTTTTTCACCAAAATTTTTTTTCATCACAAAAATAGGTTTTCACCACACAATTTCTTTTTTACATCCGAAAGTGTTTCAACTCAAACATTTTTTTTTTCACCTCTAACATGTTTTTTTTTGCCATCTTTATAACATATACACGGCGGAGGGTATAAAGAAAAAAATTGGTACACCCAAATTTAATGCATGTACTTGTTTCCTTTATTTTTTGCAAAACTTTATACCAGTTCCAAAACTAGTTCTACAACTGGTTCTTTCGAGCCAGTACTGGTTGTAGTTTGACGTAGAAATTCAGGATTTTTGTTTGAAATTGTCACCCTCAGACCTAGTACTAGAAAGCGTTTGAAGACCAGGTACTATATCTAAGGAACGATTCTAGACCTATTTTTGCATCCTTGACTTTTGTATGAAATTGTCAGACGCAGAAATAGTTCCAAGAAGTCATTAAGGAGAATTAGGCGATTAGGTAGATCGATTTTAAAACGAATGTTTTCAGTCATATTGGAACTAGTTAAAGAGCTAATGGTTAAAAATTGGTGCAAACAAAGTATTTTATATACGAAAAGATGTGTCTGAAATATAATTACTTTACTGAATGGATCCCCTTCTTTTATTCAACATTAACCGAAGTAATCAATCATCATACAGAAAATGGAAACGAAGCTATTGCAGATTTGAAGGATTAATGCTGTTTAATTTCAAGAAGAAGTACCAACCGAAAAAATAAATTGTTGCAAATGTTTGCCAATTTCAAAAAAACTGATTTGAATATAGAAGTAATTGGTGGAAGCCACTAAAATGCGCTCTTCAATTCGGTTGGCACTTTATTTTTCTGTGTGTTAACTTCACTGTTATATTTATTCGTGGTCCTTGTGCAGTGTTACATTTTTATAGTAGACATTTTCAGACTTTTTTTTGTAAATTTCAAATGACCAACATATTTAAAAAATAAAATTTTTTAAAAAACTCTTTGAAGCTGTTTGAGAACTAGCATTAGCTTTTTGGAACCGAAGTAGAAGTCATGTATAACTAGTTCTAAATTACTAGTTCCCAAAATAAACCAAAGATGTAGTTAAAATGCTAAACATGACTTCTTTGTATCACTAGTTCCAAAGATGCTATTAAATATGTATTTACTCCCAAAGAAGTAGTTGTGAAACTAGTTATTTTAGAACGGATTTTTTAATGTGTATTAACCAGGTTTTTTTATGACATCTTCCAAATGTTAAATTTTACTAAAGTGCACTTTTAAAAAGGCCCAAATGGCCTTTGACCTTTACTAGCAAAACCTCATTATGCATCCACAGAGTTTTCGCCAGTGTTTTTTAACGCATCTTCCATATTCTAAGGATTTTTCTAAAGAAAACTTCAAGACAAGGCCATACTCTATATTTCTTTATTAGGATATTGTCCTAACAAACAATCTATAGAGTTTTTGTTTTTAAATTTATTAATTGACCACTTTCAGGAATGTGTTGATAGATCTATTTCGGGAATTTTCTAGGTTTCCATCATCAGAACACGTTTTTAAAGAAGTGACAATCTAATGCAAAAACATCAAACATTCATATAAACTAGTTTTCTCACTAAATAAGAACTAATATATGAGCTCGAAGTTAAAGATTATCACCATTGATTAAAAATAAATTGAAAACTTGTTTGTTATGTGATCTACCCTTACAGGCTTTTTTCTCGTTTTTTTCACACTTGTTTTGTTTTGTTTAAAAACAAGATGTAAAGGGGGAGTAAACAAGACCGTACTTTGTCTTTAATACAAGTTTAATATAATTTTTATTAAAAATAAAAACTATGTGTTTTCGACCTTTAATTGTGCAATGAAAATGAAAATTATTCAAGATCGAGGCCATACTCTATACTTCTTTATTAGGATATTGTCCTAAGAGTTTTGCACAATTAAAGGTCGAAAAAACATAATTTTTATTTTTAATAAAAATAAAAAAGTAAACTTCATTGTACGATTTAAAATTAAATCAACTCTTCAAAAAACGTTCATTCAATTTTTAAATAAACTTTTCCTTAAAAAATTCCTTATACTTGAGAGACTGTAATTTATAGAAATATGAATTTAATTGTTAGAACTTTTTTGTAGAAAACCTTAAATTTTGAGGATTTTAACCGTTAGATTCTGAAGAAGTTTTAACAATTGAAAGCCTTTTTATTCTAAGAAATTTAGAGTAAATCTAGATTTCTAAAAAAAACTATAGAAAAATCTTTCGTCTTGCTAAAGACCAGTCTGTGATATCCTGAGTTTCTAAGACATTTTTTTATTGAAAGCCTTTAGATTTTGAAAACTTGCCCAAAGGAAACCCCCCCTTTTTCTGAGGCTTCATATTGAGTGTACTAAAAATTTGTTTGGAAATTAATGTGTAATAATTAGAGAAGTCACGAATATTCGGTTACTGTTTCGTTTTGATTTGAGATGATTTTTCCAACCAAAGTATTATGCTACAGAATAATTTCTTCTATATCTAAGTACATACTGCGTTTGTATATGACATTTAAATGAAAATTAATGAAAGTAATATTCGGTAAAGTTTTGAATACACCATTCGTGGCATCTCTAGCAATAATATAACAATATCTACTTACTGAAATCTTCTTTGAAAATCAGCATCTTGCATAGCCATTAATCTACGCATACGTTCATCACTTTGTGGTGGTAAATGATCATCACTACACTCATCATCTGGCTCTTCATCGTCATCCTCATCTTCGTCATCTGTATAAGGACTTTCCGCTTCATGACCCTCGAAATCATCCACATAACCATGAGGATGAGAACGTGTGGCAGCAACTCCAGCTATAGGCGCCGCTGCTGTTGACGCTGCAACACCACCACCAACACCATTGTGGGGATAGCGTTTTAACATTCTTTGTTGTTGCTGCTGCTGCTGCCTTTGATAGGCTGCCTGCATAACACGTTCATCTTCATAGTCATGCGGTATCAAATCATCAACATTATAATGTTGTACATCTGAGGTACGATTACTTAAAATCTCTTCGTATACAGGACCATTATCACTGGCTAATGAACCTTGATTATAGTAGGTTTCACCTCCATTACCACCACGGGTTAAATCAAATTTATCTGGTTGGTTTAAATCACAGTTGGAATGCTTATTTCTATAGTAACGTTGTTGAGTACCCGGTTGGGAAATGGCAAATTCTCCGGGTCCCGGACCACGACGATTCATTTGTTGTAACAGATGCGCATGGGCAGCATGTTCCATTTGTTCATCATCTGAGGAAAGTTGTTGTTGTGTCTGCTGCTGTTGATATTGTTGTTGCTGATACGGATGTGGTCGACGATGTTGTTGCTGTTGATAGTGAGGTGGTGGAGCACCCGGATCTAATGCCTCAGCATAATAAGGATGTTGTGGTTGTATTAAAGGTGGCTGTTGTTGCTGTTTTAGTGAAGTCTTCTTATAAGAAGGATAAAATAATATTTGTTGTGAGGTGGCCGTGTTACGTGAATGTAAAGAACCACTTGGTGAATCTGAACCCGTAGCACTGCCTCGTTTCTTTTTACCATGACCCTGTTGATGTTTTTGAGTCCAATAGAAAAATTCATGTTGCTGTTGTTGTTGCTGTGATGATGGTGATACACCAGTACCATGATAATCTCGTGACTGACCCTTATTGGCTTTTTGCCAGGCATAATAGTCGGGAGTATGATAAAAAGCTTCTTGTGTTGGTTGAACACCATTCATGCTGCCTGCAGCTAATTGCTGTTGTTTATGACCCTGGCCAAATATCAAATGTGTTGAACTAACTGACGATGTAGGAGAGGTATGGCCGGCGCTTGGTGTACGCATACCACCAGTAGATCTTAATGTGCCCGTTGTGCCAGGACCTCCCCCCATGCCAGTATTAACAGCATTACGTTCTAACAACACATGACCTTGTATGCTGGGATCAATTGATTTTGTAGCATGCTGTAGTACAAGATTTCCCGGTATAATACCACTTTTCATAGTACTACCAGTACCATTTCCACCACCACCACCACTAGTTGTTGAAGAAGAGCCCCCTTGTCTACGTGATTTTCCACCCTCATTTAATTCACAATCTGAAGAGGCCACAATGGCATCTTCGGTTGCTGTTATAATATTACCAGTTTCTTCATTTTCATTAGCATCTCCTAGAGGAATTTTAGTTTTCTTCAATTGTGTACCCGCTGAAGGAACCAAAGCATTTGTATTACTATTTAAAGTCCCCGTGTTACCAGAAGCATTCATACCACAGGCACTACCGCCAACTATACCCGAGGATATAGAAGTTTTTGAACAGCGTAAACATTTCGGAAGCCAAGAATTCTGTCTTACATATTTACGATATTCACGGCGTATCTTAAAGAAATTAATATAAAAAGAAGAGTTAGTTGCCCATCAAAATTATCTTCAACTTGTTTATATCATTCATTTTTTGAAAGATCATGAAAAAATTGCTATTCTCGACCTCATGTCTTCGGATTCTCTTTAGGATGTTTAAAAAAAAATTTTTTTTTGAGTCATTGGCCGGACTTCTCCCAGAAATATTTATTTGGCTGTAAAACTACATCTTCCAAAAAATTAGGATAATCGGATATAGGGAAGCAGAGCCGGGGAAAATATTGACTTTTTGAACATTTTCTCAAAAGTTTTGATTTTTAAAAATGAATTTGAATTATAACCATTAAAGAATCGAGATTAGGTGTGATAAAAAGCAATAAAAACTTAAACCGGTTAAAAAATATCCGAGTTATTATTATTTCCCCAGCAACGGTCTATCCCGGTCAATAATTCAAAAAAAAAATTGTTTCCCTAGAAAAAAAAAACTTGAAGAACCCTAATCGAGCCTATTACTCATCTCCATATTCAAATTTTAAAATTTTCAAAAATCGTAACTTTTCAAGGTTTGCATTTTTAAGAAAATTCAAAAAATCCCAAAAGTGTATAAATTTGAAGTGGAATATATTGGAAAATTTTTATCGGATTTATCTAATTCAAAAAGCACTCGATTCCCACGGTTATCTTCTTCACATTTATGTAAAAAAAAATTCCTTAAAAATTAATTTTTAATGCAAATGCAAATTTTAGATAAATTTGAAAAAAAAAATTATCTATTATTTCCATACAAAAAAATTAATTTTTTCGTATAATTTGTAGTTTTTATATTTTCAACAGGTTTTAAAACAGCTTAAAATTCACATAACACAATAGGAAAATGTAAATTTTAAGTTTGTCTTAAAAAATAATTTTTTCCATCAAAAAATTGCATTTGCAAATGTTTCCGTTTGACAAATAAACATAAAGAAATCACTTTTTTTTATAAAGAATATATTGTGTATTTTAAAATGTTTTAAATACTGTTAAAAATATAAAAATTCAATGAAAATTATTCACGTTCGAGGCCATACTCTATATTTCTTTATGAGGATATTGTCCTAACAAATAATCTATATAGTTTTATGTTTTCAAATTTATTAATTGACCACTTTCAGGAATGTGTTGATATTTCTATTTCGGGAATTTTCTAGGTTCCCATCACCAGAACAAGTTTTGAAAGAAGTAACAATTCCATGCAAAACATCCAGCATTCATATAAACTAGTTTTCTCACTAAATGAGAACTAATATATGAGCTCGAAGTTAAAGTTTATCACCATTGATCAAAAAATAAATTGAAAACTTGATTGTTGTGTACAAGGTCTACATTTGGTAGATATTTAATACGCGTTTTTTGTTTTTTCCTTTTTATTTGTGCACTTGGTTTGTTTAAAAACAAAATGTACAGGGGGAGTAGTAAACAAGACCGTACTTTGTCTTTTATACAAGTTTGATATAATTTTTATTAAAAATAAAAATTATGTTTTTTTATAACATTTAAATTAGATAACATTTGCATTTTAGAAAAATCAAAATTTAATTTTATAAAAAAAAAACCTTTAAATTTTGAAGAGTGAGAACAGTTTTAAAAATGCTTCTAAAAATTGTATTTTTTAGAAATAAAACCGAGAAAAAATAGCAAGGTTTTGAAAATTTGTTAAAATTAATATGGAGATATGTTATGGGCTACATTGAGTATGTGTGTACTAAAAAAAATAATCAAATTCGAAGACCCTCGGATCAATTTCAATATTATGCATCAAATAACTCATGATATAGAATATATTTCTTATAAAATTACCTTTTCATTTTGTATGCAATGAAAGACAAATATATAAATACCCATCATAGTATTGAAACCTATGAATAGATAACCATATAGCTGAGCCATTTCGTCATCAATTTTGGAACGTCTTAAATAAAAATAAGCCGTAAACCAGGCACCACATAGTAACAGCAAAAATATAAAACTACAGCGTATATCAAATCTAAAAAAACAAAATGATTTCAAGCTTTAAAATCTATTTAAACCAATAATTCATTTAAAGTGAATCACTTACCTAACATTAGCCAATCTAGTATGTTCTTTATTTTTTAAGGCTGATCGGGATTTGCGACACATTATTACCCAGGATAAGAAAGTATAACCCAAGGCACCCTATTAATCGTAGAAAAAGCATTAAATTTTTTTTTTTTTGGAATCCTTTGTTACATTTTTATACTTACCATTAAAAATATCATTAGTGGTGTTACAAATGTTGCATAGAATAGAAAATTTGTTTCCATTAATACGCAATAATCATTTTCGGTATATGTACTGGGATTTATAGCCAATGATATGGCCACAATGGTAAATGATAAAGCATAGGATAATAAATAGTAACAATTGACTTTTGCAGATTGATCAACCTCCAGTAAAATATCATCGGTGGTTAAAGTTGTATAGGATTGGAATGCTAGAGAAAAGAATTTTTCTTATTTTAATACTAGTTCTTTAAATTTAGGATATCTGATGCTAACGATTTCAAATCTCTGACTTGAACATTTTGCACACGCTCAAGCAAGAATAATAATTTATATAAATTAAAGACGTAAAACAGGTCTTCAACTAAATACCTGACTATTTACTTTTTTTCGCGATGTGCCAAAAGTAATAGGTAGCCATTACCATATCGCTTACAAAAAGGCATAAAATAATGGATACCCATTACCCTCTCGCTTACAGAAAACACGAACTAATATTCACCCATTACTTTTGGGATATCGCGAACATAAGTAATAGTGCGAGTAAAAAGTCTGGGATTAAATTCAAGCCCTGTCTTCGCGTTGTTAGGGACAGTTAGTTATCAAGATACTGAATACCTTAACATATTTTACTAACTCGCTTAATTTTCGAGATGCGCACAATTATAATTTTTTTAGATTTTTAATAATTTTAAAGATTTACTTTCTTAAGTCTACAGAATAATGCTTTTTATATATTTATATTGCGTTTGTAATCTCACTGATTATTTTCATAATCGTAATCGTTTACACTGTCTTTTTTACGTTTATAAGGATTATAATGTTTTGAAAGGATTTCCTACTAATGAAAACAGTTGAGCAATTTTGGCTTGAAAAAACGCCACGGCAAAAATAATGCCACAAAAAATTATGGAAATAATCTTGTAGTTTAATTTTGGAGAAGCAATTTAAGGTTTTAATTTCATTTTCAAACGAAATTAAAGTCTGCCATATAGATTGAATGAAGTTCTGTTTATATAATACAAATATTTTCTAAACGAAATATAATCACTAAGGAATGCCAACTCAATAAACCAACAGTGTGTATGTATGTCCTCTTTCTTTTATGATCTAATTTACCCTGAAAACTTGCTCCAAATACAGAAAATCAAGTGTCAAGTGTAGCATCTGCAATCAGTGGGTTCACCTGCAGCGGGCTTATAACTCACAGGATCTGGTATTAAATTCACGTGGACACATGCTTTCTGTTTTGTATTAAATCTTCATTTACATAACCGAGCCCTTATGTGGTTAATTACTTGCTTTACTAGCCAATGGATAGTTAAACGTCCTTGGAGTCGCCAGTGTCATGGGCATCATCAGCATTATCGTCATTATAATCGGCAGTATCATCAACAACAGACGATACAACTAACACATTATGTTGTTGTATCCCCGACACACTGTGTCACGAGGGTGGCCAAAAATGGTTAAAGTCAATGTTAGAATTTGAACGTTTTTTTTTATTTATTTATTTTTAACACTCTGGTTAGATGATATCTAAAATATCATCTTAAAATGTTTACAAATTGTAAAGTTATAGTGGTTCAAAGTTAAGATTTGTTTACAGCATACGAAATTTATGGAAAAATCCCAAATTTAATGTTCATTTATAATACTAAGAATTTAAGTATTTGAATATAACGGCTACCAAAATTTGTAACAGGGTTGTAAGTAATGCTTCTAGTTATAATTACAACACTGTGTTTGTTTACAAATATTGATCATATGTCAGATACCGTTAGAAAAAAATAGTGGTGAGGCATTGTCAAGATTTTCAGCAACCGTGAACTTTCGTAGAGAATTTAAAAGAAAGTAGAAATAACACTTTTCCTGTTTTTTTGTATTTTTGAGCTGCAAGTATGTATTTTAATATATTTAAAGTTCAGCTGCCCGATATTGCCCGAATTCTTTTTGTGATTGTTTTTAGTGTCAACCTCGTTGCGGATTCGTACTATTTTTCAACTGTGGCTAGAGATAAACCAAAACAGACCCTGCGATGTTATGCGTTATGTTATGCGTTATGTTAAAGATTTTGTAGAAAATCATTTTAAACGAGTATTATTAGAAAGGGAACAACAGAAAATAAGGCTTACTCTTTTAAAATTTTCTAACAATTGGTTAAGACGTGGTATGGCACAACGAATGATGGCAATACTGCATGGCGCTTCTTTTCTAATGTGGAACTTTCAGCTCAGATTACTAATGTAGATGTAAGGTTAATAAAAAATTTTTCCATTATTTCAAGAACACTTTCAAGTGGTCATTATATAAATATATCAAGTTTTGAAAAGCTTTTAAAAGATACTGCACTTTTATACTTCGAATTATATTCTTGGTACTATATGCCTTCAACTGTGCACAAAATTTTAGTTCATGGTATAGATTTTATTAAATATTCTACCATTCCAATTGGAATGTTATCAGAAGAAGCAATAGAATCAAGTCACAAAATTATAAGAAATGCATGATTAAGACATACGAGAAAAATAAGTATGATTGCCTCCATGAGAGACCTCATAAATTATCTTATTTTGCAGTCAGAGTAGGGTTGCCATTCGTACCGTTTTAAACAGTACATGTACTGTTTTTTGAAAAATGTACTGTTTTATTCACAACACCTAAAACAGTACGCAAAAGTACTGTTTTTTTGGATTTGTACTGTTTTTTTACTGTTTTTTTTTGTATATTTTACATATTTTTATATAAACAAGTTTTTTTGCGTGTACAAAGAATATATATTTTTTTAACCATGTTTTTTTTTTCGTGTGTACAATAGTTTTTTTATATACATTTTTTGAATCTCCCTGTATTAATTCCACTTGGTTTCTTTATACATATATAAGTTTGGTTTCTTTACTTTTCAAGCAATGGATGTTTGTAAACACAATTTTTTTTCATGACACTGCCCAATGCAAAAAGTAATGGCGTCCAAACTAATAATTTTAGCCAATTTGACGAAATTTAGTCAATTTGATGAAATTTAGTCAATTTTACTTCTTTAGAGGATGTAAACTTGACGAAATTTTGTTGATTTGAGTAAAATATGTTAAATCTCAAAAAAAAATTGACAAAATTTCGTTAAAGATCTACAAAATTTTTTTTGTTGATTTTACCTACGCTATTTGGTTCGGTGTATTAACTTATTTTAAGTAAATATGTGATGAATTGAAGTAAAAGTTATGTTAACAATAAATACAAAAATGTACTGTTTTTTTTAAAAGTACTGTTTTTTTTTCATCAATGTACTTTTTTTCACTTTTCAAATATGGCAACCCTAAGTCAGAGCCATCAATTTCGATGCATAGTCAGAAAATACTTTTAAGAAAAAGTGATTTAAATGATCTGAAAGGGTATTTAGTTGAAAAGAAAAGATTTAACGACATAAAAACAGCGAATGAATCATTGGTAGAATCTGAAAGTGATTACAGTGATAATTGTTAATATACTTTGATTGCCTGTAATACTTATATATATTTTATGTATGTATGTTAAATATGTTATGTTAAATAAATAAAATTTATGTTTCTAAATTTGTTTTTATTGAGCTGCAAGGACTTACGTACTAAATTTACTTTTGTAAAATTTTGCTCTTATCTGATCACTTATTTACAAATTATAATAATTTTTTTATTTGGGTTGTATGGGAGGTGGGCGTGGCGCTTGTCCGATTTTTTTGAAAATTGGAAATATGTTAAAATATTAATAAATATATTCACATGCAAACTGTAGCTCTTATCTGATTACTAATTTCCAAGTTTTAACAATTTTTAAATTTAGGTTGTATGGGAGGTGGGCGTGGCACTTGTTAGACTTTCTCCAAATTTCGCATAAATACTTCTTTTCCTAAGAAAAACATTCATGCCAAATTTCACCTCCCTACTCTAGCTGCTTCTATTTTTGGCCACCCGTTGTATGAAATCGCGACACAGTGCGACATAAGGTGATCACTCTAATGCAGTTTAACTGCAACGGCCTCCAAGGTGAGATCGCCGATTCTTGCAGCTCCATAGTCATGGTTGCTGCGTTTCAGGAAACTAACAAGGGAGGTATGGCGACGCGAACCACTGAACCTCCAATAAAACTTGAGCATGTAACAGAGGGGACAAGAGTAAGAAATATTATGTTTTTCGAAACTTGTTTGTTTAAGAACTTTTCAGCATTTTTTTTGGCTCCAGTGGATAGATCTTCAAAATATTTCTCATGTGATACCCAATTTGTATTTATGTTTTCAATACCAACATGAAAGAAGCACCAAAAAAATCAAAATGAGGTCACTTTTGACCGCACTTTTTAGCCCCTAAACAAAATGGACTTTACCGTTTCTGAACGCCCCAAGTACATCAACCAGGTAAAATTTGACTGGTCAGAGTTCACCAATCGCAAATTTAATGACCTACCCACTCCAACTGACGTGCACTCAACGCAGTGACTGCTTGTTTCAGTATTGCTGGAAGAATTCTGATGGTCAGCAGAAACTCGCAGATGAGCGTGACAAGCTTTGCTCGATCAACACCAATGTCCCCATAATCAGTAATTTTAACTGGGAGATTAGCCAATTGGTTAACAAGTACAAGCTGAACAAAAGGGTAGACCTTTTGAAATCATGCAACCTTAGCAGCGGAGCCAGCAAGCTGTTGTCTGCGTCGAATCTCATTCGAATCCGTCCAAGACGACGGTCTTAATAACATTGGACGAAAACACAATATCGAACACTATTACGACCGTTTATAAAGCACCACAAGAGAGACAAGGCGAAAAGGACTATCGTAAGGAAACTTCTTGAACTCCGATCCATTGATTTGCAAGCTTTTACGTCAACAGAGATTGTAGAAGCTATCAAAAGCGCCCAACCATCTAAGGCACTTGAACCCGACGGAATTGCCATGCTAATGCTTAAGGAATTGGATGCGCCGGGAGTAGAGTAACTGACAAGGGTGCTCAATTTGTTTTTATCCACCCTGCTTGTACCCCGAGGTCTGAAAAATGGGCAGGGTGATAACGCTTCTCAATCCTGAAAAGAACGCGGGTCAGGGACCATCTTACACGCCAATCTCCCTTTTTCCACCAGTGTCGAAGACACTTGAGGAACTACTCCTCCCCAGCTTAACATAGCACTTTCAACTCGCCCAACACCATCATGGATTCCGAAATGGATTCTAGTTGTTCTAAATCTATCAAGGCATTTGAAACGGTCAGCCACAAAACCCTCTTCACAGATTTCGACGACTCGTCTCCCGGTGGTCGCCAGTCGTTTGTGGAGTTTCGAAACAAAAATCTAAGCCCAGTAAAATTAAAAAAGGAGTCCCTCGGGATGAAGTTCTCTTCCCGATTTTGTTTCGACGACCTCGACACCATCGGAAGGAGTGGGACTGATATACTATGCCGACGACTATAAGATACTGGCGACGGATCGGGACATTGGTATATTACAAGGTAGGTTGAATGGTTATCTCCAAAAATTTCACAAATTTCTTCGCAGGAAGAAATATGAAGTTGTTCCCTGCAAAATCCTCGGCAACTCTCTTCACCATCCGGACAAAAGAAGTAAAGTTGCTACTGAAAATACTAGTAGATGGTGTACAAATTTCGACGCTCAATCGCCATGTCCTTAGCAACCTATAAACCGATTGGACGGACTGTGTGGTCGTCTAGAGTCAACGTTACCCAGTGGAAAAACTGCAATACTTTTCAGAACTCTGCCCTCAGCACCATAACTGGATACGTACACATTAGGGCGGGTCGATTTAAAAATCGCTCAACGTTCAAGGAAAATCGTATTCTAGGGATCAAAATAAGAAACTTTGCCAAAGGAACCATACCTCTAAAACGAATTCTGATGTCCCGACTTCTGACCCGTAGTATAAAATTTTGAAAAAGCCCACTTTGATATTTCAGAAAGTAGGAGGAATCTCTCCAAGATTATGGGAGTTACTTCTTCTCCGGGAGACACGCTAGCAGATTAATGCATAAAACATCATTCTAGGTGACCGTTAAGGGGTAAAATTTAAGTTGAAAGAGGGCCTTTTTAGTCGTGTTTTTATAGCAAAATGTGCAAATCGCGGGATAGAGATATTTCAGAAAGTAGGAGGAGTCTTTCCAAGATTAGGGTCTCTATTTCTTCTCCGGAAGACGCTCTAGCAGATTAATGTATAAATTATATTCGATTGGGGCACTCTAAATGGGTCAAAGTGGGATTTTTCAAAATTTTAAACTACGGGTCAAAAGTCGGGACATCAGAATTCGTTTTAGAGGTATGGTTCCTTCGACAAAGTTTCTTATTTTGATCCCTAGAATACGATTTTCCTTGAACGTTGAGCGATTTTTTGCCTCCATACAAATCGACCCGGCTTAGTACACATGTACTTAATACAACATCTTCATGAGAAAACGAAGGTGCTTACAGTAAAGGAACATAGCAAAATGGTTACGAAACAGTTCTTGCTTTATGCCATTGGGCTACCCCAGGAACGTCAGAATGGACATTCGAATCTTTGAGGACGAAGTCCATCCTATGCTCAATAGGATGGACTTCATCCTTGACCACCTTTGGATTTACCCTTGATTTTTATTTTTTTTTTATTTTTGAGACTTTTTTATTCGATCAGTTTTGAATATTTTCTTATTTTTATTGATTTTACCGTCAATTTGTCCTATTCTAGATTTTTTTATTTTCTAGTTTATTTATATATATTTATAGTTTGTTCGATTTTACCGCGGTTGTATTTCATTTATATTTTTCATTAAAAATATGGTATTTTTTTTTTTAACTTACCTTCAAAACAGAACCATGCTATGGCCGTTAATATGGCACAATGTAAAAATACTGTAGTAAAACCACAAAATGTTATATTCCCATCAGTTTGTTCAATACCAATAAGGAATAAAACTTCGATTAATAATAAACAAATATAAATATTGCGATAAATAATTGTACGTGCAGACTGTAAAGAAATATAAAAAAAAAATAAAAGAAAGAACAAAATTGTAGAGATTTTAAGCCAAATAATAGGGGATACAAAAATTTAGAAATAGTAAAGAGCCAAATAAAAACAAAATAATACAAGGAAAGTTATACATTTTTAAAGTTTTCCAAAAATGTATCAGTTTTTTAAGAAATAAATTAAATGTTTAAGCCTTAATTTCTAAGTCTGTTTAAAGATTAAAACAATTTAATTCAACTTTATAAGGATTTGAATTTAAAACGTTTTTAAAGACGTAACATTAAGGCTTAAATTATAATTTAATTTATTTTTGCAAAGTTTAAAATGATTTAAAATATTTTTTGAAATTTTGTTGGTGGTGGTGGAAAGTTTTAAAGTTTTAGAAAAAAATTTGTAAATAAATTAAAAAACAAACACATTTTTTTTTTTTATTTAAAATTATTACAAAATAAATTACATTTATTTATTAAAAAAAAAAAATTATAAAAATTATTACATTAAAATGAAAACTGAAATATAATGAAATTTACATTAATTAAGAATTGACTTATGAATGAATAAATTTATGATGAAAACTAAAAACAACGTTAATACAATCTTAAAATTAAAATCAGTCTAAATTTGTAAGAAGTACAAGAATTTCTGTTAAGAATTTATTTAAAAAAATAATAGAAGTTTCTTTTTAAAAAATATGAAAAATAACAGGAAATTCCGTTTGATTTTTTAAATATATATATATATATATTTTTTAATTACAAAAGATTGTAAAAACGTTTTTTATTCTAAATAAAAAATTATAATTTTATATATACACAAAATAAATAAAATGATTTTTAACAATTTTAAAATTATTATTTAAATAAAACTAAAAATTGTCTATAAATTAAGAAATATAAGAGATAATTTAATTATAATTATATTTTTAATTTACTTAAAACATATATCACAAATAAGTGGATAAATTATAAATGAATAAAATTTTTAATTTTTATTTTAATATATATATTTTATTTTTTTTGTTTTCACCACCACCACCACTTATATTGTAAATCATCCATATTTCCTTGCATTATAATATTATTTGGATCTGAATTATTAATACGATTATTATTATTGTTATTATGATTATTACGATTAACATTTAAATTATTACTAGCTTGGGCTACCATGGCAGCAGCGGCGGCATTATTCGACGTTACATTATTATGATGTTGTTGCAAAGCGACTGCTATGGAAGCAGCAGCCGCTACTGCAGCAGCCGAAGTATTGGACATGGATGTTTCCATTTGTTGTTGCTGATGATTTAAATGATTATGATTTAAATTATGGCCATGATTATGATGATTATGAGGAGGTTGTAAATTAAGATTTAAATTTAAATTATTCATTTGTAAGTTACGTTGATTATTATTGGCCACCACAACAGCAGCGGCTGCTGCAGCAACAACTTGTTGTTGCTGTTGTTGCATATGCTGCTGTTGTTGTTGTTGTAATTGTTGTAAATTATAATTATTGGCATTTAAATTATTACGATTTGAATTACGTATCGAATTATGTTGTATAAAATTATTGACATTTAAATTTGAAGGTGCCTGTGTTAAATTTTGTAAATGTTGTAAATTCAATTGTTGTTGTAAATTTTGTATATTATTTGTATTTGTTGCTGTTGTATTAGCCAAAGGTGTCGTAGCATTTGTAATTTGTATCGACTCATGAGTCTGATCTATAATATTATTTTGACGTCTTGTACTACCTCCTCCTAAGCCATTGCCGCTGCCTTGCCCTATTCCCCTACGCGAATGATTTAAATGATCTTGATGTCTAGTTGATCTTACCTTAATAAATACTCCATTAAATATTTTCAATGTCAATAAGGCTATCACTATGAATACCAAACATATTGATATGCTAACATAAATCAATATACGCATATTGCCGTCAAACATGGTGAACAAGGAATTGGTGTGATCATCCATGACGTCCATTAAGATGGCAAAATTTGTTAAATGATTACACATGCAAACGCTATGGGTACGATTAGTGGACTCCAAAATACAGCCATTAGCAGACCAGGCACTAGAAAATTAAAGAATAAAATTATTTTTAAGACAGGAAAAACACGTTATTTTTTTTTTTTTTATTTTATTTTTAAGCAAAAGGTCATGACTTTAAAAATGAGAATTATTTTAAAATAATTCTTGAAACATTTTAACAAAACATACAAAAATTTTAAAGAAATAAAATATATATGAAGGGCTTATTGTAAAAACTTGATAAGCCACATTTAATTTAGGTTTATTTTCGCCTTTTAATGTTGGATAACATATTTAACATATGAATATTGCAGGACTTTTATACTCTAGTCACGAGTGGTCAGTGTTTAAGCTAGACTTCTTTCGAAAAATATTCAATGGATGTCTAGAAAACAGCGAAAATTCGAAAATAATAAGTGGCTTATTAAGTTTTTATAATAAGCCCTTCATATGTAAAACTCGTTTAAGGCGAACCCGCGGTTATTACGAACTAATTCTAGAGTCCCGACGTTTTGGTAAGCTACAATGTAAAAACATCTGTTAATAAATATTCGCTTAAGAAACCCCCCGATTAAGACGAACTGTTTCGGACAATCCTACAAACAAAATGTCAAATAATTTTCCATTTTTATTACAAATTTCCCAAAGTTTTGCAAATTTTTCCAAAGTTTCTTTGAATTTTAATAAATTTTAAGCAGAACACGAACATTTTTTTATTAAATGTATCGAGAAATATATAATTCTTAAACCAAATGAAAAATTTTTACAATTTTTGAAAACAATTTTTTAACATTTTGTTTTGTGGAAAACAAAAAAAAATGTTAAAGATATTTTACCCCGGTCAACACGAACCTTGCTTATAACGATCTGATTTTTTGGTCAATTGGAGTTCGTTTTAAAGGACCGTTTACATTATCACACAAGTGTTTACACTTTACTTCACACAAGTATAATGAAAAGTGACAAGAAATTCTGTTTGTTAAAAAAGTATAAAAGAAAGTCTTTTAAGTGTTCAGACTGTTATCGACACACACAACAAATAAATAAAAACAGATGTTTTTTCTTAAAATTAATAATTTTTTTTTTTTCAACATTAGTTGGTTTTAATTTTTTTTTTATTAATTTGTGCATAACAGAACACATATGCTTAGAGACAAGTGGGTACTTTGTGAAATATTTCAAAAAATAAAGCTTTTCAACAAAGTGTTAACACTTTTAAAAATGTGTGCACATATTTTGACAAATTGTGTTCACACTAAAGAGGTGCATAAAGGTTTGCAAAAATATTCGCTTACGAGCTCTGTTGCTACTTGTGACGATTTTTTTTACTTAAAAGAGCAAAAAACAGACTATTTAGCTTAAATTTTGTCCATGTCATCATAATTTTTAAGATTTAATATTATTAGAGCAAAAAAAAATTGTTGTTGATTAGATTAGATTTATTTTGTTTCATTATTAGAACATTAAGAATAAAATTCTTTTATAGTTCAATTGGTATAACATAATAGAAAGTCTTGCAAGACATTCATTATATACAATCGATTAACTATAGTTTTAAGCAGAGAAACAAATGTTTGTTACTTTCCATTAGGCTTTTTATATTCTTAAATAATTTTTGAAAAAGGTCTCATCGAAAAGGGCAAAACATTGATTTTTCCAAATAATTATTTGGCAAATCTGGACAATAATTTTCTACTATTATTTTATTTACGATTGTAGTCAAGATGTTGAATTATTTAAGAGTTTTTAAACCACTTATTTATCATTATCCAGTAAAAAAAAAATACAGCATTTTACAAGTTCTAGGTTGAAGACGGAACAGTTGGTCAATAGAGTTACAAATTTGACTAATTTTTGTAAAATTATAAGTTTTAACAACTTTTAATCAAACTGATTAAAAATTTTAAAGTTTTTTGATCAAATATTATAAAAGTAAAGGGCTTATTGTAAAAACATGATTTGTTTTCGCCTTTTAAAGGTTGAAAAAAATGACAAAAAAAATTGATTTTGCAGGACTTTTATAATATAGGTACTTGTTATAAGTGTTTAAGCATCAAATATTAATAAATGAATGTCTATAAATCAGCGAAATTCTATTATAAAATCAAACTGAACGTATATTTTTAAATATTTGTCAATATAATGAAGTTCCCTTTTTTACCATTTATATTTTAAGTTAAAAACAAAAAAAAATCTTTACTTACTGGTCAATATAATTCCAAAATACACAAGTTGGATTGGTAACATTCTCTATTTTTAAATGTCTTAATATCAATTTAATCGGTTGGGATAATTGTATATGTCGGCCTTTACCCAAACTAGCTGAGATAACTTTACTATTTAATATACGTATACGTTGTTGTAATGCTGAATTTGAGGCATCGGAATCATTAGCTAAAATTGCAGTATTACGTACTGTTAATAAAACGAAAGAAACTGAATAAAATTGCTGTTATTATTTAATGAATAAACTTAAACTTACTATAACTTCTAGCTGATTTTAAATCAAAATGATCATATGATGGTTTTAGTATTGATTCTAAACGATCAAAAGCTGCAAATACAATACGTACTAGACCACCTTCACTGTTTTCGATAAGGGCGGCACGGGGCAATTCAATTCTATCGTCACTGATTTGCCATTGTTCACCATCAGGAAATACTTCATTGCTTTGAATACTTTTAGTTTCCAAAACTCGTACAGAGAGTACTGTTGACAAAAAAAAATTTAAAAAAATTGTTTTGAAAATCATTTTTTAATAAATTTCGGTTTAATTTTTGAAACATTTGCATTAAGAAACTTAAAATTAATTCTTATACTTACATATATTTTTAACTTTTTGTACAACATTACGTTCTCTTATAATTGTGTCAGCCAACAGAAAAGCATTATCTTCCAAACCCGTCAACAGAGAAGTAGCCACACGCATTTGATCCTCCTGATTTAGATCTAACCATGAAGATAACTGTGATTCATCTAAAAGATTTGAGCCAGTCTTTACAACACCCTGTAACAATTCTAAAATCATAGCTTCACGCAATCTTTGATCAGGAAAAGTTTCCTTATCATGATACATTTTCTCAGCCATAGTTTGTATAATTTTTGTAGTCACCAACATATCACCACCATATAATGTTTTACTGCTGGTAACTTCGGACAAATCATTAGCTATGGAAATAAGTGACGAGTCACGTTGATTGACACGCACTTCTAGATTATTTAACCAAAGACTACGACATTGTGTTAAGTCGGGTGTTAGAGGATGCCAAGTTGGTTCAAAATTGCGTAAACGTAGATTTATGCAAGAGGTACCATTACATATGGGCGTTTGGGTAGAGGATGATAAATCATCTTCATCATCTAATGTTATTCGTTTCATTAAAACACAACGCCATTTAGCTATGCCTGTTGCACCACCCGGACAAGGTTGTACATTTACATCTCCCACTCGAGTCATATTCCAGAATAAATTTCTAGCATTTGTAGGACCACAAAACATATTCGTTTCATCTTCACCACCTAAACCGGTATTCAGATTTATATTATTTATGGTTTTTATAACACCATTTCCTAAAGTTGTATTTATTGTACCACCCAACGAAGAAGCGGTTGTTGTTCCTCCCGATGGTAACGCAGAATGTTGCTGTTGATGCTGCTGCTGTTGACCTCTGGTGGTAGTTTTTGTTGTAAGTAAAGTACCATCATCACTACCGGTACCTCCAACTCCAGTTAATATTCTAGTATTGGGGGGAGCTGTAGTATTATTGTGATTTGTTGTTGCGGGAGCTTTACTAGTTTTTGTTTCTAAAGGTGACTTATGGTTATGTTCTCTTGTGACTGCCGCTTCTTTTCCTTGCTCATTTGTTGTATGATGTCCTCCTCCTGCTGAATGGTGATGATGATGTAATGGCGGTGGTGGGGGTAAACCATCATGCCTTGTTGGTGTTTTCAAGGCAGTATTATTATAAGCTGCTTTTAATCTGCCGCCCGGCAAAGTAGTATGCATAGTTGGTGGCCCTGGTGATGAGGGTATAGCATTAGGTATACCCGCCGTTCCTTGGAAATTACCATTTGCTAATCCCGGCAATGGCATTTGTGGTCGTTGGGCAGGTGGTATAGGTGGTGATAAAACGGCAGGATTAATAATTGCAGAACTACCATTTGGTAATATAGGTGGGGCATTAGATAAAACCCACGGTGGTGGATTAGGACGATTAGTTGTCGTCGATGTCTGTGATGCTGATATGCATTGATAATGAGCCTCTAAATATTTATGAGTACCCGGACAAGGATCACCAAACATACTTGTTGTAGCCAGTACACTACAGCTTTGTTTATGAGCACATCTGAAAAAGGGGGTGATTTCGAATTTGTTTCATTTCACTCAATAAATTCACCTAAAATTATGACCAACTAACTGACAAAATAACAACTCAACATAGTTTTGAGCATAAATCTTTCTAAATATTAATACACTTTACCAAGTTTTTTAATTTGTATACCGTTTACAAACTGTGATAAGGGAGTTTATAACATTTCGAAATATAGGTATAAGACCCAACAAAGTTCATCTAGTCTTGATGGTTATGCAATTTTAAGCTGATTTAGCTATG
Source organism: Delia radicum (assembly GCA_021234595.1). Taxonomy (NCBI): domain Eukaryota; kingdom Metazoa; phylum Arthropoda; class Insecta; order Diptera; family Anthomyiidae; genus Delia; species Delia radicum. Next base: position 33,006,249 of record CM037855.1, read on the forward strand.
TCCGCGCGGAAAGCAAGTTGGACTGCGCATTTTTACTTAGATCAATGAATATGCTCCCGACCAGTTTGGCATTGATAATGAACAAAATATGTTCAGAGATTTAAAAATTGTGATTAAAATGTGAAGGTACCTCTAAATTTTCCATACAAATTGGTGTATTGTAGTACAGCTCCGTGGTAGTGTCCGGTTTGTAAAATAGTATGGCATATTTTTTTACCAGACGCTTAGAGGTGAATAAATTTAAAATTTTAAAGTGTTTTTCACCTCAAAAGTTTTTTTTTCACCACAAAATTATTTTTACACCACAAAAATAGTTTTTCAACTTAAAATTATTTTTCACCTCTATAATATTTTTCGGTGAATTAAATGATTTTAGTTTTTAAGTTAATATTTGATCAGTTTCTCGGCAATATTTTCTGTGTGTCTCTTTATATAATTTTTTTATTAGTCTCGGTATGCTAAACGTTTTTATTTTAAGAATTTTATTAAAAAATGTCATTAATGGTAAATTGTTTACTGATTTAAAATGCACGTTGTGGTGTAGTGTCTAATCTTAAAAAAAGTAAGGTTAACAAGTTTTGGGGCAAAGTTTAATTCTAAGTGAAATTGTTGAGGTGAAAATATAAACGAAAATACTTGAATGTTTTACTTTATATTATGTAATTAGATCATATTATAGATTTACGCCCAACATTTTGTTGACTATATATTTATATAACATACCTTGAGTTAAGCACCGTTAAACTTTTTGGAAACATACAATTAACACTCCATTCCATATTACCATGATCATTACATATCGTTATCGAAAAACGTCCATAATTAGCTCGTATCAGATTAATCAGATCTCCGGGTTCACATTCTATTGTTAGTTTCTTACCTTCACAGGCATAAGCAGTTTGATATTTTGGTGCTAAAAATTTTATATTTTACAATTAGTTTGATTTTAAATTTAAATATTCGTAACTCTTGTAGTAATATAATATATAAAATGGGTATATAACAATATAATCAATATAATGAATATAAAATTAATTAGTTGTTGATGAAATTTGTAGTTTGGTTTTTTTTTTTGGATTGGTTTGGATTTGATGTTGTACCTGTAAATAGACTTTTTATATGATGTCATGACAATGGGCCATGTTTATGATATTTCGATATACATATATATATATATAATATAGTAATAAATATATTGATATATAAAAATGATACTTTTACAATCGAGTTTTTTTTTCTGAGTTTGTTTTTATATACTTAGTGATGTGACTTTTTATAGGTGGAGTAGAATTAGCAGTTAACAATTAGTTAAGTTTGCAAATTATCCGTTATGGTTTCATAATTATTGTTTTGGAATAGCATAGACATATCATATATACCAGATCCATATTGTAGAAACTGAGGCTTAAAAGATGAACTGCTTTTAATAAATCCAGCGCCGGCAAACAGGAAGTTTTAAATCTATAATGAAATTATAATATAAAATTTAATCTAACAAAATTTTAAAGATTTTAAAGTAGAAATGATTTGTCAAAGTTTGTAAAAAAATATTTAAAAATATTAAAATTTTATACGAAAACAAATGTTTAACTGTTCAAATCAAAAATTGATATTTAAAAACCAATTAAATCAAGTTTATGCAGAAATTTTAAATAAAATTAATTTTATTCAACCATTGTGATTTAGATGTTTAACAATTTTTGTTATGAGACTCTTTTATAGTTTAAAATTTTAATGTGAAAGTTATTACTTAAAGTTTTAAGACCGATTTATTAAAAAAAACCTAAACGATAATCGACCCGAATCGGCAGATATTAATGAACTTTGTATATGTTTCATTTCATTTCATTTCATTTCATTTATTAATTAAAAAACCAAGCCTATAGGGTCAAAATATGGTTCGTATTCTACAATAATTTTTTACAAAAAATGATAATATAAATTTAAGTTAAATTTTGGATTTTATTCGACCTTTTTCTTAGAATGTTGGTTTTCCAAATAATCAAGCTCGAGGTCTTAATTGTTTTTTTTTTTTATTTTTTTTTTTATTCATTTATTTAAATTAACCGAGCCCTTATGGGCCATATACGGCTAATAGTATAATATAATGTGCAAAAACAATGTAAAAAACACTTAAATCTAAAAATAATGATATTTACAAATTCACTTACTTTAAAGATACAGGTATCCCTCGATTTACGCGGCACGTTGGGACCGGTAGAAAACCGCGTAATTCAAAACCGCATAAATAAAGGTTCTATATCAATACAAAATTCTGTTTTGGGACCAGCAATATAATAAACCGCGCAAATTGAAACACTAACTTCATACAAAATTCAAATTTGGGACCGAAAATCCGTGTTAAAAGAAAAGCTTATTAATATAATTTAAATTAAATTTATTTTATTTGTACTTTTCAATAGTTATAACAAAATATTATTTGTAAAAATAGTATATTTAAACTAGCTTTGAAAAAAAAATTCAAAATTTATAAATTAACAAAAAATAACAAAAATTTTATAAAAAAAACTTCATTCCGGCTTTTTAAATCAACAAAACATAAATTAATAAAAACAAATCAAAAAAATTCATAAAAAATATAAAATATTATACATATTGCCAATCTTCACAGATTTCGTCATAGTTAAAATCTTCAGTATCTTCGTCAAAGACTACTTTTTCAGAGTCTTTGTCATATTTAATGTCTTCAGAATTTTGGTCACAATTAACGTCTTCGTCCACTTTAAAGAAGTCTGTTATGCGCTTTTGCTTTTTTTGCTGTTCCTGTTGTTTTAAAAGTTCTTCGTATGATGCCAACGATTTTTTTATTGAACAGTGAAATTAATCTGATCGATTTGTACAAGGGTTATTATCAGTGGAAAATGTTATCAAATCCTGAGCCATTTGTATAAAAGTTTTTAACTTAGTAGAATCAAAAGCTGGATTATCCTCACTATCACTTTCGTCTGTAGTTGATTCATCGGGGTCCGTGGCTAATTCAATGAGATCTTGTTCTGTCAATTCTGGAACATCATTTATCATCTCCAATATATCCTCATCCACAATGTTTTCAAATAATTCAGATGTTTCAATTACTTGTAGTATTTGAGCAACTTCCGCTGTTAACGGAGTAACAACATTATCATTAGGAAAATCAAAACCACAGCAAACTGTTTATTTTTTATTACCTTTAAATTTTTTTTACACTGCAAATTAAATTTAACCTCTTCTTTTTTGCAAACAGCTGATAATGTTTAAAAAAAATGGTGTAATGCGCGCAATTAGAGGGTTGCCACTATTTTTAAATCGCGTTATACTAAAAACGCGCAAAAAAAACGCGTTATACAGAAAAATGGTCACTATTACAAAATCGCGTTATATCAAAACCGCGCAAATAAAGTACCGCGTAAATCGAGGGATACCTGTATTATTAAAATTTAATATAACAAGGAATAATATTAAGCTTAATTATTTGCAAAGTATTCCAGAAAGAATAACTTAGCTATAGGAAACGTAAAAGAAAAAGTTTTTTTAAATTATTAGGAAGAAAGTTCCAAACTCTTGAAATTCTAACCACAAAAGAACGTTCAAATATTGAAAGAATAATTCTAGACACAATGATTTGGGGTGAGCGAGTAGACCTTGAAAAAATAAACTTATCATACAAATTGCGTGGGGTTTTAGTAGAAATTATTTTATAAAATAACAACAGCAATCTTAACCGAAGATACTGTACAAATGAGAATCCAAAAACAATTTGACATGTGTTCTCGTACCTTCAGACCATATACGTATCTTACTATTCTATTTACAACTCTCCGAATGTTTTTAAGATTAGTTCGATTCGTTGCCGAATAGATTTCAATACCATAATTTACAATTGATAAGTGTATGTGCCACAATAATTCTAACTTTCTTAGGAAGATTATACTTTAAACTGTACAGTTTTTTTAAGGTAAAATTTACTTTAGAAATTATAACACTTATGTGTTTATTAAATAAAAGTTTGCTATCAAGAACTATACCCAAACATCGCATGTTTTCCACAACGTCAATATCACAAGCGTTAAATTTAATTTTCAAAATAGATGTATTTTTAATACCGAAGCACATTGCCTTAGTTTTATTTGTGTTTACAGAAAAGAAATTGTCCTTCATCCATGATCCAACAATTCCAAGCGTATAATTTATCCGTTCATTTAAAGAATCAACAAATTGTTTTTCGCCAAAGAAAACCATTAAAGTATTTTATTTATATAAAAATTACTTAATCAAGCCAATATTTCGAATAGCTTCGCTATTAATCTTCTGGGCGGTTCGTTTAAAAAAATCGACTTCGGAAGTTGATTAAAACTTTTTTGTTATTAAGATTTTATGTTGACGAAAAATTACACTTTATAATTCATTTTTTTTTTGACACAACACCATAACAGAAAGAAAAATATGGTGTTGTATCAAAAAAATTAATTACAAAGTGTAATTTTTCGTCAACATAAAATCTTAATAACAAAAAAAGTTTTAATCAACTTTCCAAGTCGATTTTTTTAAACGATCCGCCCAGAAGATGAATAGCGAAGCTATCGAAATATTGGCTTGATTAAGGGGGGACATTACATTCGCGGCAGAGAAAACAGACCTTTTTTTAAAAATTCATAACTCATAACAAATTACAAGAAAAAAAAAATTCAAAAAAATATATTTTTCACTCCAATATGGTTTTATAGAGCTCCAAACTGGCGGCAGAGAAAAAAAGGGGCCTCGTGGTTGCAGCGCTGGGAGTCGCAAAAATTGTCAGATCTGGAAAAACAACGACTTTTTTAAATCTTAACAAAATTGGTTATCGTATGACACGAGCTTTTTTTAAATTTTTTTTTCAATTTTTGGTGATGTTCCAAATTTAAAAGTGGGTTTTTCGAAAAAAATATTGACTTTAAAAATTCATAAATAAGAAAATTGAAAAAAAAATTTAAAAAAAGCTCGTGTCATACGATAGCGAATCAAGTTTAAAAATATACAAAAAAAAATTTCGTCAAAAAATGAACCCGCTAGTGCCGCAACCAGTACGAAAAACATGTTTTCGAGATAAACGCGTTCAAAGTTTGTGAACAAAGAAAAAAAAAGGTTAAAAATTAAAAATGCGCTCTCACTAATCCGGCTCTAACTTTTGAACCCGTAGGAATTTTTCCATGAAATTTTTTTCTTAGAATCTTAAGAATATTTACTAAAATACAAAATTATAAAAAAAAGTCGATTTCAAAAAACGGCCAATGTCTTGTCCCCCCTTAAGGGATTTTTATATAAATAAAATACTTTAAAAACAATTAAGACCTCGATCTTGATTATTTGGAAAACCAACATAAGTTTATTTATATATAAAAAAAATGCTTAAAATAAATTAAAATATAACTAAAGTTTAACGGTTCCAAATGTAGCAATAAGAATTTCAAATCAAGTAGATGATTAACAAAAAATAGGAAAAATATGAAAAATAATCTTAAATTATCAAAATTATAGTGAGTGATTAAGACACTGGCTTAGTTTGGGCTTAAACGTAGCACTTGCAACAACAAAGCTTTTAAGATGTCTAGGTAAAGAATTCCAGACTCTAGTTATACTTAAATATATAGTTTTCAACAATGTAACCAGGACAGTTCGCTCCAATTAGCTTGTAAAACAATAACAAGATTCTCAGTTTTATAAAATTCTCAAAAGAAAAACCAAGAAATTCCAACACAACCGGAAAAAACATGTTCTCAAATTCCCAATCTGTAAACATATCTTACTATACGGTTATATGTAAGATGAAGACGTCTAAGAATATTACTGTTAGTACCCGTAAATACAGGTTGTAGAGAATAAAAATTTAAGGGCCCGTTTTTTTTTAGCTGCATAATCTCATGTTTACGAGTTTCTAAGTGGGGTAAAGAATGACCCCATTTTACGTTTTTTTTCAGTTTATTTAGTTCTATTTAAAGTAACTACAGACAAATTAGATATCAAATGTAAGGTTTTTTGAAGGCACATTCAATGGCGCACAAATTATGTCCAAAGACATGCAATTATTTTATCTATTCAAAAAAACGTTTTTTGAGTAATATTTAATCTAGCGTTTTATTAAGGAAAAGTAGTTGTATTAAGCTTAAAATAATGTTTCTGAGCTTTATCAGGTATGCAAAATCGTTCAGTACGACTTTTCCTCTATATTTCAAATAACTCAAAAATGTGTCAATTCTGGATGCACTATAGAGGTATTAAGGGTATAAATGTTTTTGTTTTCTTGAGTTGTGTAAAAATAAATCTTCTTTTCGTAAATTAAAGACAAGTTTTCATACAAAAACAAATGCATTTTTAATGCCACTTTTTAATCCTTAAACCTGAGATTGGCCAGTTAAAAAAATACGTCTCTTTTCATTTGCTGCATTACAACATATCCAAAGTTTATTAAAATCTGCCAGTTAGGGTCGGGATAACTACCTTGTGAGATAATTCATGGTCTAAACTAAAATGTTCACAATATATCATTAGTTAAAACGAAAAAAGGTACTTTTAATCGGAAGAACTAATGAATGAACGTAAATATTTAAAAATCAGTCATTAATGAAAATAAGTTGTATCACTACGTGACTCAAAGCATATTATTAACCTTTCCCACCATAAATATGTAAATCCATATCAGTTTTTAAAAGATAACCCGTTGTTTATTTTCTAAAATAAACATTCAATATAGACAATATTGAAGACATCTGTTAAATGTTTACATAAAGATAATATTAAATGGAATTATCACGTATTATTTTAAACTGATGTGAGTTAAATACTTGCAACATGTATAAATTGAACAGATTTTTATAAAATAAACAAAATAAAGTGAACACTTACCCCAGGCAACGATAGTTGAAAATAATTTATTAAAAAGTTAAGGGTTTCAGATTACTTCAACTATAAAGAAACAAAAAAATTGTATTTTTTAGTTTATCAAATCGGACTTTTGTAAATGGTAAATTCGATAATATGATCTTAATCCGAACAAAATTAACATTCATTAAAGAATCTTAAGATAAACTAATATCAAAAAAATCAAATGATTCACAGATAAGGTACAGTAGGGTGGGTCGAAAAAAAAGTTGAGTCAGTCACCCTCTTGGATTAAAGATAAGTTAAAAACGATTCTAGAAATATATTTCTTTACCACGCCCCTACATACCGCCCTTTTTGTTTTTTGTGCACTGTGTCGACATTTGAACAAGACAAGAGCTACATTTCTCTCTTTTTGATTGACTCCGACGTCAAATTCTAGTTGAGATTTTTTTTTTTTTTATATTTTTTTTTTTTTTTATTAAATCTTCATTTACATAACCGAGCCCTTAGGGCCTTATATGGCTAATTAAAGCTACTAAACAATAAAACTTCTCTACTAAATTATTATATTTCCGATATCTGGTTTCCTACGCCCCTAATGTCCAATTATTTTTAACCAAAAAAATTTTTTTTTTTTTTAATTCTACGAAACTTTCGCTTTAAAAGTATTAAAATAAATTTACAAAAAACTTTTTAGCTCAGGCGCGGATCCAGGAAAAGGTTTGGGGCGGGGCGAAGTTAAGAGTTTTTATAAAATTTTCTAGGAAATGTCACATTTCCTACTTCTGGATCCGCTCGATTTTTTTTTTTTAGTTTTGTTTGTTTTAGATTTCAATAGTTTGAACTTTCAATATGCTATGGGGGATGGTCTTACATTTTATCCCTCTAAGAGTGACTCTGGGGCATTTGTGGGGCTTTTTGTGGATTTTAAATCCTTCAACGGCAACTTTGACCCCGATGCGGAGCCATTTGCCACCATCCCACCTCCCCCATTTTTTTGCTCATTCATTTTTTTTCGAATCTCATAAAATAAGATGTTCTAACGTATCTAAATCTTGTTTCTAAAAATCTCCTTATATACGTCCACTATACATAAGTACAGCTTGCGTTTTTTATTTCGACGCAACCAGCGAGTTTTTTTTTTTATTTTGACTACGCAGTAAAGTAGTTAACACTACTGCTTTTGGTATTCTCTATCGCATAGTATTACTACTCATAAACTAATTTTTTTTTATTTGTTTTCAGTTAAGCATCATTACTAGAAGTAAACTATTTTTTCCATTAATAATTTTTTGATCTTTTATAAAAAAAAAAAAAAATCTTTAAATTAGTATCCAGGATATATTGGGGTGGCCGTGTTCTTATGCCGTTATTTTTTTCATCAAGGTGGTAGTAAATTGAAAACTTTAAACTCGTTTACTACAATTTCAAAATTTTTGAGTTATAACGTTATTGATGTAAATGAGCAATATGTAAAACCAATTTTTAAATTGTATGTAATTTTTATGATTTATGATCAATTACATTTTGGAGCTAGCCGCATCCTTGCTAGGAAATCAACAAAATTTTACATACTTAAAAAATGTACAAGCTTTACAATGACTTAATTAATCTACAACTCTCCTGGTCAGCGCCAGGCTAAAAGATTGATCTCTTTTTCCAGTAGGGGGTCGAGGCGACTCTTGTCGCTTGAAAGGGGGGGGGGGGGGTTTGAGGACCCTGGCGTCGTACTTAACTGGACACTGTAATCTCAGATACCATCTGCACAAGAAAGGTCAATCGGACACGGATATGTGTAGGTTTTGTGAGATGGTGTCTGAGACCTCGGAGCATGTTCTCTGCGAATGTCCCAGGCTTTGTGATAGGAGACTTAGGTTTCTAGGTGATCGCTTCATTTCGCCTTCCGACATCGCGAACATTTTGCCTAATAGGATAATTGGCTTTATAGGTAGCTTGAATCTGTAGGTAACTTTAGGCAGCACAAAAGACCTACATTGGTCGCGGTGCATAGTGCCTTCTGATCTAATCTAATATTGTGGTGTGAATTGAAATAGGAACACTAGCATGCAAAAAACTTAAAGTTCAAATTAACACATAAACCTTACGGAAAAATTATCAGTAATATTTTTATATTATTGTACAACAACAACTTTTCATTTTACTTTATAGTTTAAACTTAGTTGTTTTAATTTGGAAAAACAACATTAAAGAAATGATATAAAATCTCTTATTCGAGTGTGTATTGAAATAGGGACAATAAACTAATTGTACAAAATAATTCAGATTTCTACCATTTTTTGTAGGTGATATAATATTGGTCATTGTATTTAATAGATACACTTATTTCTATATCATAATTAAGCCAAGTTTGGAACCTAGAGTAAAAAATATCTGGAATATGAAAAATCGCAACAAAAACAATCCAAAATAAAAAGAATTTTTAGCATTTTTTTGGGACAAGCTTTTTTATTGGAATTGTTTATCAATTCTAAGATAAACAAAAGAATAAATGATCACTTTTAAATGCTTAGAAAGCTGGCTTACTAAAATTTTTTTTAAAAATTTTTAAGATCATGCTTAGTTTAGTTTTGTTTATTGGGATTTTACAATCCATATACTACTGAATTTCTGTTAATTGTACTTAAAAGTTGGCATGTTAAATTAAATAATGACGTTAATAGTTTTATTCCACGATTTTTAATTGTTAATTGTAATAGTATTTTGATACAATATTCGTAGATCCAAGCCCATTGGATACTAAATGATGCAATTAAAGTTCAAACGATCAAATAACTCACATTTATTATTTTTTTATAAGCACATACTAAATGAGACATTTAAATATTCAATGCGTTTAAATCTAATTTTTACATCACCACAATTTTTTGTTTGTTTTCAGACTGTCTTAAGAATTTAGGACATAAAGGAACATGGAAGTATTTAATAAAAACTGGAAAAGGTAAACTATAAACATTGATGGCGCCAGCTCGTATACCATGTCTACTTTTAAGTTCAATTAACAAAAATTTGCGATATTGGTTGCAAAATTCCAATAAACGAAGTTAAACTAGGAATGATCCTAAATATATCTAAAAAAAAAATCAGATTTTTTAAAGTAAGTCAGCTTTATAAGGATTCAAAAGGGGTCATGACTTTTTTCTTTATCTTAGAATTGATAAACAACTCCAACTAAATAGCTTGGCACAAAAAAAAAATACTAAAAATTATTTTTATTTCGCAATTTGTCGCGATTTTCCATATTCTAGACATCTTTGACCCTAGGTTCCAAACTTTGCACAATTATGATACCGACATAAATGTATCTATTAAGTGCAATGACCAATATTATAATTTCAACAAAAAAAAAGGCTAGAAATTTGAATTATTTTGTAAAATTTGCTTAATGTTTCAATTCACACTCGAATTACAGATTCTATATTTTTTTAATGTTGTTGTTTTTTTAAATTACAACTATAACGTAAAAAAGAAAGTTGTTGTTGTACAATAATCTAAAAAATAATATTAATAGTTTAAATATTAAAATAACATAAAAATAATCTCGATGTATATAAAAACAAAAAACTAACAAAACTGTAAAAAATATTACTTGAGCCAGAGTAAACACTAAATTTTTTTTATATAAATAGAACATTTTTGGTCTTCAAAGTTTAGTAACGTCATGATGGTTGTTAGGAAAATACCCTAACCACGTGCTTGATTACTAAGAAGACAAGAATGGAGCAAAATTGATGATTAATAGGTTTTTGTTAAAGTTCTGCCTATTATGGAGGCTCTAGCTTTTCTAAAACTTCGGGTTCTGATGAGATCTTTAGCCAGATCGAAATACTAGTATCAACCTAGCTAATATGTTTGATTTGCTTTATTTTTGTAAATATACGGAGGTTGAAAGCTCGTTATAAATTTAAAATAGTTTTCCCCTAAGATTTATGTGTTAATTTGTACTTCAAATCTGTTGTATGCAACTGTCCCTATATTAATTTACACCACTGTATATGTAGATATAACAAAAGTTCGAAAATATTAATTATAATTATCGAATATAACTGAGGCGTTGGAAGGTTTAAAGTGGAATATAATTAGTGTACGACCGAACAGTTCGGCCAGAAAATGCATTTGGGTTGTATTCGGTATTTTAAAGCATTATGGACAAATTTGGCGGATGGAAAAATGTTTATTGGGCCGATTAGATGCTATTTTGAGTGTCAAATTTGAAGAAAAGTCTGTAGTTAAGCAATGAATTCACTGTTCGGCCTCAGAAAGTTCGGCCAAATTGAAAAAAGCGGGCGAACTTTTAACTTTATAGCTAAACTTTGGCTTTTCTCTTAAATTTTATACACAAAATCGAATTAAATCGGCTCAACAAACATGTTTCCAATACCAAAATTTGTCGTCATTGCCTCTAATAGATATCAAAAAACCGACAAAATATAGGTTTTTGGCCGAACTGTTCGGTCGGACACCAAATATAATTTCTTAAATTAAATCTTTAAGTATTAGCTACAATTAAATAACACTTATATCGTACCTTTACTTAAGTCAATATCGAGAAAGTGGTAGTTTTTTCTAAAAAATTCGGTTAAAAAAACACTTTTATAATTTGACGCTTAATGGGTTAATAAAACTGGAAGAATTATATCTCAAATGAAAGCTGCTTTAATTACATTTTATGGGGTGTTCCTAAAGTAAAAAAAAAAATACCCCCTCTGGATATAAAAAAGAAATTTTTTTTCTATCTTCCCATGTATCCGAAAAACAACATCATTTTTGAGATCCGGAGCAAATTTTCTTTCTTTATAGTACCCACACTTATATTTTACTATGCGTACCGGGATTTGGGTTTAGAAAAAAATTATTTTTAATTCTGGAGGGGATCAAAATCTTTTTTTTTTAAGTAAGGACCGATAAAAACTAGTTAGCCAATAATACTTATTTAGTAAATTACTTTAGTCAAATATCAAAAAAATGTGATTCTTTCTAAAAAGACAACAGACTTTACATATATTATATTTCAACAGACTTGTAGTATATCTCAAATGGAAGTTGCTTCAATTAGCAGTCAAATGATATGTATTTTGAAAATGCAAAGAATTTAAAATACAAACTTAAGAGGTCCATAACTTGGGAACCGGGGTCGATGGCAAAAAAAAAATCTATTTTTGAGCTCAGCATTAAAAGTTCTGTTGATCGTGAAAAATTGAAACTAATCCGATTAAATTGTCTTCTTCAAACTTAATATTACTTAAATCTAAAGAAAAATACTTGAATACATACCTTTTTATTTCTTTGTCTTTATAGCAGCCAAAACAAACGACTAAGCATAATTCCACTACATTATCATGTTTGTTCAATATAAGAAACTTCTTTTGAATGTTGGGATGTAGCAATAACATGTACATTTAATGTACTACATACATATTTTTCAAATAATGAATGCATTTCCCAATTTTCTTATATGTACTCACAGATACAACACACACACACAAACGATTGTCTTCGTGTATTTACAAAATTACAACAGATACAGAAAAAAATCCATAACAAGTATGAGTTGTGAAAAAAGGGTCATACATTTTCTAATATGACGACTTTAATATATAGAGCTCATCATCCATTACTAATAAAAATTTTAAAACGAACTCCATTGTAAGCCAGCAAAAAACGCCCACAGCAATTAAATGTATTCAGTTGGAGTATAAGGCCAGTCATGGTATCTTTTTTAAGCTTAGACATTATTGATTTTTCTGGGTTTTTTTCCTCTTTAAAATTTAAATTGATTGTTTTTTATGTATATGGTTTCTTCTTTAATTAATAAATTTATGAAAACTGGTTTTGGAAGAAAAAAACTGGATTTTTTCACAGGTCAAAGTTTTTTTCTTTTGTTCTCATTTTTTTTTTGAGACTCCGCTGGACAGTTTTTTTTAATACAACATTTTCTTATTGAATTTCATATTTTTCTTGAATATTTTATGCCTAATTTATAGTAAACATGTAAGTTTACAAGTTTTTTATAATTTTGAAGCTTTAAATTGTTATTAACAAATAGTTTAAAATTTTTCTTTAAATTTTTCACGGAGCTTTACCACTGGACACAACTCAACTGCACTGAAAATTTCTCTATACTAAAAGGAGTTACCAGATATTGGGAAATATTTTAATTAACATCGTTGTAAATTTTAGTACTTTCATTCAGTGATGACAACTTTAAGTGTGTAAAAGCGCAATCATTTTAAATGCCGTATTTTTTTTTTTTTTTTGTTAAAAACAATAAAATTAAGCAATTTACAAAGTGTTATATTAAAGTGTCAACATTTAAACATTTCTCGTTTAAAATCTGCAATTTGTTTACCTTTAATTTTTGAGTTATAAAGAAAAAGTTATACGAATTTTTAGGTATTCATTTCAAATTGATAACCAATACGGAATACCATTAAAAATACCGGTATACCGTAACCGTTGTGGTGTTCTTCCACAATTATATTTTTTGTATAGAGGAATTTAATTCAATACAAATAAAAACATTTTCATTTATATTGACTCATTATTGACAGTGTTCCCATTACCACCCAATACTTTGCAGTTTTTGATGTAATCTTTTCATTTTATGATCATTTATATCTTTTATTGCTTTGTTGATGAGAAAATATGTCAATGTATTTCTTAGCTAAAAATAAGTTGATTAATTGCAAATAATTTTTAAAAATCTGACCAATCGGACCGTGAATTTTCAAACACACAAAGTATAAAATATTTCATAATTTATTTCGTTTTCACTCAACACATAAATAATGACTGTTTTTTAGTTAAATATGACAATATTATGCCATATGACAATTTTAAAAAATAGTCAAATACCACATATTTAAAAAAAAAATATACAAATTAAAATCGGTTAACCTAAAAAAAAATTGTTTTATATACACTCGTATTTTTGAATAAAGACATGTTCACAGAACTATACAAAATTGAAATTTATAAAATATCTTCAACCGTCTAGAATTTATATTCTGTCAAAGTTTTAAATTTGGTTGCTAAAATTTTCGCTAGAGGGCGCTTTATTGCAAAAAAAAAAATTTTAAATTTCTTAATGAAGCATGGTTCTATATGTCTGCAAAGTTTGGTTGAAAAATGTACAGCGGAGCTATGACGTGCCATTAATGGGTTAATATTATTTTTATATTTTAGTTAGATGCAGTTGTTTTGATGCTGTTGTTTTTACTACTTTATGTAGGTATTTTTTGAGGTCAAAATTACTGCAATATAACGTCAGCTTACTATTGGTTTGACCCACTGATCATTTTTGAAAATATTCAGTTAGGAATGGTTTATATATATTGTAAATGTCCTCTTTCTTATTTCGAAACCAGTTTCTCGATATCTTGGTTCATATCAAAGATATCATAAACATTGTTTGGCGTATGCAGTAAATTGAGTTTAGAAAAATAAAAAAATATATAATTCATTATTGTTTTGCTGCAACTACATATTACATACAGAAGTATAAAAATCTACTCCATTATTGTTTGGGTTCATTATTAAAACAACGAATGCAAATAAAACTAAAAAAGAGAACTGCTTCTAGCGGATCATTAATGTATGGAAGTGCAGCAAATAAAGTCAAACGAAAAAAATTATATGCAGCAGAAAACTGGAAAACTTTTTTCGCAAAACCTTAATAACTTTTAATTTAATCAATATAAAAGTACAACAATTTAAATAATAATAAATGGGAAAAACATAATTTGTATCATGTAGTTTTTTTTTTACATATAGGTCAAACCAATATTAATTTTTTACATATGAGAAATATAAATGGTTTTTGATAATCAAAAAAACATTAAGTTTTAAATTTAAATTCAGTAAAAATTAGTTATGGATATAAATTAAAATCAAATTTGAATTAAAAGCGTAAATTTTTTATAATAAAAAATACAAATAAAATACATTTTTTATATTAATATTAATATTTTTATTTTTAATAAATATTGTTTTAGTTTTACACGAAAAACTGTTATAATTACAACTTAAATTACGTATTAAGGCCTTTAAATTTTGAGTGAATTTTTTCAGAAAAAAAAAATTACTATGCTTAAGTGAAAATAACAATTAAAAATAATACTTTCATAAAATTAAGTACCCAACATTAATACTATTCTAACAATAGCTAATATTTTTATGGCAAGTATTAAAGAGCTAAATAAAATTTAATATGCTGAGTGTGTAGCTATAAAACAATTATTGTGAATAAATACTTATTGTTAATTAATTTAATGACTTTTAAATTTTTTTATCATACAAATACATTAAAAGAATATTTGCTTTTGTATTTATCTAAGATCTTAAATATACAACTTTAGGATCAATCGTAATGAAAATATAATACTATTTTTGTGTAGAAGTCTTGTTTTTTATTAAAAATTAATTGATATAAAATAAGTTTATTATATATTATGAAATGTTTTTCGACCTTTGAAATTAATGACTTTATTAAATAATTGAGCTCTAGGTCACGTTTGTAAAATATCCTTTATTATATTATATATCTCCAATATTTCGTCATTCTTTGAATGACATCTTCAGGCAGTATGAACAACAACAAACAATATTAAAAACAAAATTTCCTGCTGCTGCCCTCCACTCTGGTCTACACAACAACATTTAAATTACGAAATATTGCAGATATATAAACTAATAAAGGATATTTTATAAATACAAACGTGCAACATTTAAATTGTTGTGTAGATAGCTTTCCAAATGAGAAAACTGAGAACATTTGCATATCAAAAAATTTCATAAGAAATTAAGATATAAATAACATTTTAAATTAGGAAATATACAAATAAAGTTGATGTTTTTTTATATAAAATTCAGAAAATTCCAAATATTTTTTTTAATTCAATTAAAATCGGAAATTTTTCATTTGAAATTGCGAGATTTTTTAATCAAATTCGACATTTTTCATTTGAAATTCCGTAAATTTCAAATAAAATTATGATATTATATATAAAAATGAGAAAATTAATTTTGAAATTAAGATTTTTAATTGAAATTCAGAAAATTATAAAAGAAATTGAAAAAATTACAAATGAAATTAGGCATATAATATTTTCAATTGAGATCATTAAAAAATAAAGTTGAGAAAAATTAAATTTAGAAAAATTTAATAAGTTTCAATTTAAAATTCTGAGTTTCATTTGAAATTAATCAAAACTCAATTATATTTTTCCCAGTTTCAATCAATACTTTTCTTGATTTAATTTGAAATTTTCACAATTTCAATAAAAATGTTTTCAATTTCAAATAGTTAATTACAATTTCCCCTGAAATTTTTTATAATTTCAAATGAAAACTATTAATTTGTATTGAACTTTTCCAAATTTAAAATAAAAAATCTCAATTTCAAACGGAATTTTCTCAATATCAAATGGAAAATCTTCATTTCATTTTGAATTTTCTTAATTTAAATTGGAAATTTCAATTTTATTTTAGAATTTCTTCTATTTTAAATAGAAAATCCGAATTTTGTAGACAATTTTCTAAATTTAAAATGGAAAATAACAATTTAATTTGGCCCTTTTTTAACCCTCAAGCCGGCCTAAGATTTTTTCAATGACATATATACCACGTGTTCGGCAAGAAAAAGAAAGAGTATATGTATGAGGCCCTATGCTCCACAGGGAGTTAAGCGGAAATGAAGAATGTATATATATTGTAAAAAAATTGTCGATGCCTACTTTAGGCGATATACATAGGTCAAAATAGCCTTAGAACGAGAATCTCTTTACAAGATAAAACTTCCAAGAATTACACTTTCTTTTTGTTTTTACTTAAGATATGGCGATTTTCGTTTTTAGAAAACCTCGAATTGATCATACTAATGGCTTTTCTACACTCACAATATTTTGTAGTTAAAAACAAAGGAATATGTACTTTAAAACTATTAAAAATATAGTTAAAAACCGGTCTACTCACTTTACTTTTAAATTAAATGTATTTTTCGTTAATTTTGAAATATTAAAAAATTAACTCAAAATCCGTAAAAATAAAAGATTTTATTTAATTTTTACTATTAATAAAAATGTTTAAAAAACTCCCAAATCCGTAAAAATAAACGATTTTATTTTATTTTAATTATCAAAAATTAACTCCCAAATTATTAAAAACAACAGTTTTTCTTTTGTTTTTACTATCATTAACTTTTTGGTTCAAATAAAAAATTTTTTGTAACAACAAAATTTTAAATGAAAATAATAACTGGTACAGAAAACCCGTATTTATGTGTACACTCAAAAAAATAAGTTAGTACAAAAGTTAGTAAAACGTCTTGTAAATCAGGTGTACTATTTTTTAGCAATTTTTTTTTTGCTAAAATCGTGTTTTCAGCTAAAATTTTTGTTATACTTATTCAGCACTTAACTGTTTTATACTAACGCTTTACTAATATACTAATGCTTTACTAATTAATTTTGCTAAAAAAAAATTGTGCTGATAAGCACATTAATAGTGTGGACGACAACCAGATTGAAAGATATACGCAGAATGAAGCAGATGTCGCTGCATATCAAGATGTAGTAGAGAAGAGGAAAATGGTACTAAAAAGTACAACTCTAATAAGACATATAAAAAAATCAACCATGGAAGACTTTTGTATCCGTTTTTCATACATAAAACAAAATTGAGGATTAAAGCAACTTAAATTTTGCGTTGTCACCGGCTTGTGAAAATAATTGTCTTTTAATTAAATAAAAGACAAAATAAAATATTTAAATTTAATATGTCTTTCTAAACTAAATGTTTATAGATTTATTATCTAGTGTGTTCAAATTGCAAACAAACATATACAGACATGTAGACAGAGTAAAGCGAAAGACAAAGACACACATCTTAGGTAGATTTTTATGGTTCCTTTTTCTTATTGCAAAAAAAGGGTTGTTTTTTTCGTTTCGTTTGTTTTTGTTTATTTTTTCGTTTCGAACGTTTCTATAATTATCTTCGGCAGTTGCGTCCTTTAAAAGAAAGCATTATTTAGACTACCATTGATGTAAGTAGTTGAAAGAAAATTTTTGTTATATTATATATATATTTATTTCTATATATTTTCAGATATTAAATTAATTCATGTCGTCAATGTGGGAAAATAAAAGTTTTTATATTTTGTAATTATTGTAAATTATTTTTAAAAGAATCACAAAAATATGTTTTATGATTTTCAGCAAATATATTAACTAAATTACAATTTTTTTTGCGTTTTTCTCAGTCTACTAAAATTCAGCAAAAATTTTTTTAATTTTTAGCAAGGCTTTTTTATTTCTAATCTACTAAGTGTTAGCAAAACTTTTGCTGAATCTACTAATTTTGTTGCTAAAAATCAGCTCGCTGATTTTCAGCAAAAGATTTTGCTGACATTAGCAATTTTTTTGCTAGCACCCTCCTGACTAAAATTTTGCTGACTTTACAAACTTTTTTTTTGAGTGTAGTTTGTTTTTTTATTAAATGGTAAAATAAGTTTAAAAAATATATTTCTTTGTAGTAAAAACAGATTTGGGCGACGTCAATTACATTTCACAATCATTGAATTGTGAAAATTTTTGAAAGTAACAAAGGAATCCGCTAAAATCAGCAAAAACATTTATTAAATATTAGAAGACAAAAAAAAACATTAAAAATGTAAAATTTTTAGTTTTTTTTTTTTTTTTTTTTAATGCGAATAAAAGTCTTCTCTTATAAAATCAACAATCTACAACTTTTTTAGCAAAATATACTGTTATTTGTGTTCTACTAAATTTGGGGTAAATATAGCAAAAACGTTATTAATATTACAGTTTTTGTTTGCTATTTTGAGTCTACAAATATTTAGTAAATTTTTTTTGCTAATTTTACAGAGTAAAATTCTATTTTCAATTAACTAACATTCACATCAAATATAACTAAAATTTTGTAAAGTTAACAGATTTATTTTTGCTATCCTTATTTTATTAACATTTAGCAAAAAAAATCTGCTTAATTTAGCAGTTTTTCCGCAAGATCATTTTTAACTAATTTTTAGTAGCTTCTACTGCTATTTTTACATGAGTATGAGTGTACTAAATATAATCTTAATGCCAAATTTGATGAAAATCCATTTATGCGTTTTCAAGTTAAGACGATGTCCTTTAGAGTCCTCCTATTAGAATCCTGTATGTCCTTGAACAAAATTAAGAGACGTTTTTAAGGTTTAAGCTTCAATCTTATTTTGTGTTTACTATCATCGTATATGTAGAAAATGGCAACCGTACCAAAAAAAATTTCACTGGCAAACTATTGCTATTTTGTAAAACCCATTGTGCTAAAAATTACCAAAGGTATAACTAATATCGTTGTAGGAACACACTATTTTGTTTGCACATCATGTGTTTTGCCAGTACCACCCGCACCCGCAAAATTCTTTGCCAATATTATTTTTTATCAATATTACAACCAGTTAGAAGAATGGGAAATTTCCCCCCAAAATTATATTTTTCAATATAAAAATGTAAAAAAGATTATAAATTAATTAAAAATACTCTAAGTCCCCCCCCCAAGCCTTTTCCGGGATCCGCACCTGGTTTAATTATTCATATTTCTCAAAATAAATTAATTTCATTTAAGCTATTTTAAAAGCACCAAATTTTTTGAAATACCAACGTTATGCCAACGGTGTCAAGTTGGGCCACTGTTATCAATCGGATAACAGGACAATACTGTCAAGAATGTTAATCCCACTTTCTGCCAACGCATAACCGACCGTCGCCGGCGCTTTGCCAACACTGTGCCTACCTGAGCTGTTTCTAGTCAACATAAATATGTTTTTAAGATTTTTGAAAATTGTGTTCATTTTACAATATTATTTGAAATTCTAGGAGAGTTTAACTTTAACACTTTACGCTTCTAAACTGTGAACTGTGCGCAAAAATTACTTCACAAAATATTTTGCAAATTTGTGCACTTATGGCCAATTTAAAATATTCCTCTTGGAGTCGTGCTTGCCGGTTTGAGGGCTAATTTCAAATGTAAAACCACAATTTCATTAGGAATTTTCTCAATTTCACTTGGAAATGGCGAAGTTAAATGTATCCTATTTTAGAATGCAATTTTTTAATAAAGTTTTTTATACTCAACTTTTTAAAATTCATAATACCTGACGTTGGGCGCCATCTTGTTATGCTTTAACCAACAGAAACAAAGTTTATTAATACTCCCTCCATTCTTTTTGATGATTTGCTTTAGTTTTAAATATGAAAATTTCCCAAATTATTTGCTCACTGTTAATGTTGAGTTTTTCGATGCCATCTTAGACTAGCAAATTGTGCAAAACTTTTACCACATGGCTGACATTTGTATTTTTTTGTAGTTGCATGTAGTTCATGATGTTTTTTCAAATTACCATACGTTGTAAAGCCCTTGCCACATTGTTCACACTGATGTTTACGTATATTCAAATGTATATTCATATGATCGGTAAAACGATTACGTTCATAAAATGATTTATCACATATGGGACAATGAAAATTAGATAGATTCAAATGTGTTCTCTTGTGTATATCGTAGAAGGACCATGTTTTAAATGTCTTATCACAAAAATCACAAATATATGGTCTCTCCCCCGTATGGGTTCTCATGTGTATACTGACTTCTGTTGAAGTAGCAAAGGATTTTTTACAAATTTCACATGCATATGGAAAATCTCTACGATGTCTTCTTATGTGTATCGTAAGGTTACCAGGCATTTGAAAGCCTTTACCACATAGTGTACAAATAAAAGGTAAAGTACCATCATGTTTGGATTTATGTATCTTATATTGATCAGAAGTCTTACTAATCTGTTGGCAATCATCACAACGAAATGGTCCCAAGTTTATGGTTAAAAACTCTGATAATTTGTCATAAACTTTCAGGGATATAATGCCATTTTCTACGTTATGGTTTGTGTTAATATTACACAATTTCTTATGCTTTTCTGATGAAAAATCTTTACGCATTTGATAAAGTGTCTTTTCCAATTGTTCTAAACCATGTTTATTTTCTGTAAATGTTAAATTAACTTCTTCCAACATTTCATTTATTGCTTTATTGCGATAATTTGTAGATCTATAATCAGGATGATCCACATCCCATAAAGAAGTATAATTACGATAAATTTCAATAAATTGCAGTTGTTGTTCCAAGTTAGTAAATTTGATGATTTCGGCCTTAAGAAAATCATGTTTACCTTGTGTTAGGTGGCTTGAACTATGGCAGGAGTTCTAAAAATATATAATCAAATAAAATTAAGAAATTTAATAGAATTATTCTAAATGAGCATGAGCGATGTTGTTATTAAAGCTCCTCAAATTAAAAATCATTTATTCTCACCTTTTTCAAATTTTTGTTTATTTTATCTTCCATAATAGGTCTTAAAAATTCCATTTCATCAAAACACCAAAGTTTTGGTATACATAGACCCTTAAGCTTATGCAATATCCCCAATTCCTTACGATATCGGATACGCATTTTTTGAATTTCATTCAAACAGTCTTTTGGTGTTATTGTTATCTTAAGTTTATCTTGCAATTGGAGGGTAATTTCTTCATAAATCTTTGTTGTATTACATGTTTCATATTCCAAATCTTTAGGATTCCATAGGCATTCGTAATTTTTATATAGAGTTATTAAATAACTCAAAACTTGTCTATTAGTTAAATCGTTATTGGGAATATCTGTGTCAGAATTATCCTTAAGTCTTTCTTTACGTTTTTCCTCGATTATTTTACGTAAAAATTCCATTTTATCAAAATACCATAAACGTGTTTTATGTTTACCCTTTCGGGTCTGAAATTTGGACAATTCTCTTCTATAGCGACCTCTTAATTCATTTATTACACCAAATATTTCATTTCCTGTTAGGTAATATTTCATATCATGCAATAGAGGCTTTGATAACTCATTGTATATGGTACGCCGAGCATTATATTTGTAAGATGGATGTTTTGGATTCCATAATTTTTCGTTTTTTCTATAGGCTTCTAGCAGGTAGGTTAGAATTGCTTTATTATTTAAAACTTTACGTATGGCAGGCTGTTAAGAAATAATGTGTGCAAAAATAATCTAATAATTAACAAATAAAATTGTTATTACTACTAAAATTTGTTTAAAATTTCTCTAAGTGTATACATGTTTATGACTACTTACCGTTTTTATATATTTTCCTTTAGTTTTAGCTGATTTCGTTGAATCTAAATACGTATCTTTACTATTCAATGTATCGAAATCTGTATGTTGTTTTTTACATTCTGCGTTTGGACTTTCCCAATAATCAGTAAAATTGTTCGTTGGCTGTAAATATAAACAGAGTGTGAGCATAAATTAAATAAAACAACTGTAATTTCAGTTAAAAAGGCGACTAAAGTTATTACCGCTATAATACCTAAAACTGTAGTTGTTTTTAACTTTTGAAAAACAACTTACAAATGAAGTAAAAACAACTAACAATGTACAATTTTTTACTGCAAACAATTTTAAAACAACTGCTTTATTTTTTCGGTATTTAAAAAAATAATTTCTTTCAATTACAATAAAAATTTGTATTTCCTACATCCTAAATAAAATGCAATGTCAAAAATCTAACCGGTAAAACGTTTTTATGCATTTTATTTATTTATTTATTAATCCATATTGTAATACAAAGCCATTAAAGCCAAAAAACGTACTACATAGCAATACAATCCTGAGTATAGTACTTAACCTAATCTATACAATAACTTATGTAAATATAAATCATGCATAAATAACTGCACCCATCAATTAAACTTATTGGCTCCCCAGCCGTAACAAATTATAAAAAGTACTATTAAAAAGAGATTCAGTAAAGTAATTATAATCCGGTAATTTTCACAACTCATATCAAACAATAAGAATCATAGAAGCAAGTCCCAAGATAATTTAACAGCTACTATACAGAAAACATAAAAAGCTATCGCAATAAACTTGAGAAATGCTTCATAAGCTTAAGGCGAAACACATTATTGGATTACGAAAAGATACGCAATTCATGCGGTAAACGATTCCAGCAGCGAGCAACCCTTACAATAAAAGACCTCTCAAACACAGAACACCTGATTCTAGGTATTATAATTTGCTTATTCCTAGTAGACCGCGAAAAAGTAAATTCTTTACATAACAGGACAGGTATGCCACTTTTAATAATGCGATGAAATAGGAGAATATTACGGTACTTAACGAATTTATCAAAGTGGCACCCTAAGAATTTCTTCACAAATTCAGAAATATGTTCACGTCTACGGATATTAAACACATACCGAGCCACAGCATTAACAACTCGCTCCAATATCTTTAAGTTCGAGGCAATGGTCCCTGATACCAGCTCAAGTCCATATAAGATCTGCGGCATAATAAGTGTATGAGCTAGTCTAAATTTAACCCGAAAAGGCAGAAAAATATTTGTGGAATATATTCTACGTAAAGTAATAGCCTTAGATTTAGAAGGGTTAACAACCAGCGAATTACTAGAAGACCACAGGTAGATCCCATTAAGGCAGTAGTTAATATTAGCCTCTAATACATCGGCAAAATTTCGACCAGTACTAAACAAAAGCAAAATATCATCTGCAAATAAAAACGGCTTACACATACTAGAACTGCCGGTAAATCATTAATGTAAAGTATAAATAAGAGGTGGCCCAAAACCGACCCCTGAGGAACTCCAGATGTAAGTGAAAGAATACTAGAAAGCCTACCATCTAAATCTACAAACTGTGATCTATCACATAAATAAGACAATATGAGCTTACAAGCCGACTTTGAAAAGTTGAAGAATTCCTTAAGTTTTATAATCATAGTAGAGTAACATATAGAATTTGGTTAAATCAAGAGAAACTAGCACACTTAACTTATTGCCGTTCTCACAACTTCTAATAGCATCAGTTAGATTTAGCAAAAGCGATGTAGTATTAAATCCTCGGCGAAAAGCATACTGAGAATCAAAAATTTCATTCCTGGTAGAGATAAGCATTTGATCCTTAATAATATGTTCCACCACCTTAGACAGCGCAGGTAGAAAAGAGATTGGTCTCAAATCATCGGGACCACGAACTGTACCAGATTTCGGAATAGGCACAACCCGTGCAATCTTCCACGCCGCAGGAAACACGGAAGTGGTCAAAATAGCATTAACTAAATGCAAAATAAGACCAGAAATATGAGGATAAATAAGTTTCAAAAGCTGAATGGAAACATTATCAACACCAATTGACTTGGACTTTACCTTATTTAAGGCTTCGAAAACTTCATATTCAGTAACACAATGAAAAGAAAATGCACCATCCCTATTGTCAAAATGATCAAAATCTACTTCAAAGTCCCGAGCAGGGCCTATTCCACGAACAAAGTACTCATTCATTACATTCACATCACCATCACAAACGATATCACTAGAATTAACGCATCCAGCTCTCTTTAATACGTTCCACATTCCAGAAGTATCCAACCCCCCAAACAGTTTAGCGTAATGCTTTCTCTTTTCCCTTCTAATAGTAGATTTCACTCTGTTTGGAAATTTACAAAATACACTCCATTTATGACTTGTAGGATCAGTTTGATACGCAGAAAAAGCCAGATCTCGAAGATACAAAGAAATTTTATAATTATTATTTGCAAACTATGAGCATTAGGGTTATAACTTTTGTATGCAAACTTTGTACCTATCACCACGTGTTGGGCAATTTTGTATTAATAATAAAAATCGATATTTCCAAGTCATTTTAAAACAAATTTTTTTTAATCACCTTTTAACGATTAAAGTTGCATTAGTGGACCAACATTAATGCACAAGGTGATGTGCCCGTTGTTTTGCGAATTTTGATGCCCCTATCGTGAAACAATGCTATAATCTTTTTTAATCAAAATCCGCGAAACACGTCAAATTTGAAAACATTTGTGTCTTT
Source organism: Delia radicum (assembly GCA_021234595.1). NCBI lineage: Eukaryota > Metazoa > Arthropoda > Insecta > Diptera > Anthomyiidae > Delia > Delia radicum. Next base: position 33,031,082 of record CM037855.1, read on the forward strand.
AATAACACGGTGCTACAATGAAAAAAAAACTTGGAAAACGACCTAGCGTGGGTTATAGGTCTTGTTGAGTACATTACAAATTGTGTCAAAAAATTTCAGAAACACCCTAATATTCAGAAGTTATTCTAAAAAAAAACGTTTTCAGTGATGTTCGTCAACTTATCCACCAGTAACTCAGTCAGTTTTTGTCCGATTTAAATTTTTTTTAACGGGTTTGGAAAGAAAACTGATTAGGCTTAAAATGACGTCCATTTTTTGATACATTTGTAAGTTATAAGTATTGTTTTTGTTAAGAATATCTACAAAAAAAAAACGAAAATTATAAACTTTTTTGATTTTAGTAGCTTTTCATTGCTTATTTTAATATGAAAGCTTATAAAAATTTATACCAACGTATAAAGAAAATTTAGTTCTTAATAAAACATGGTTTTCATTTTTCAAATCGGATGAAAATTGTAAAAGTTATTTAACTTTTCATTAACACCTGTTCTTAACTATACATGTTAACTTAGGTTAAGCTATTTGTACAGTTTTTAATTTACGTTTGTAAGTCAAGTGGTTTACCAAAAGAAAAGTCTGCAATCCTTAAATTTTTACTTCAGAAAAAGTTTAGTAACTTTTGCAAATATAAACCGATTTTAACATATAATATCTCTTTTTTTCTATATAAAATTGTCTTTAAAATACAGTGCAAAAAATGATAGGTTTTCATAGAAAAAAATTAAAAAAACTCTTGTTGAATTTGAAAAATTAGGAAAAAAAATTAAAAACTTTTGATAAACACTTACCTAATTTACAAAATTTTTACAGTTACTACATGACATTTGTTTGTGTAGTAATCAGTAGTAATTGCTTGTAACTGCAATTACAGTTGTTTTTCTTTAAAATAATACAAATCAACTATTAAGAAAATAAAGCAAATCAAACATATTAGCTAGGTTGATACTAGTATTTCGATCTGGCTAAAGATCTCATCAGAACCCGAAGTTTTAGAAAAGCTAGAGCCTCCATTATAGGCAGAACTTAAACAAAAAACCTATTAATCATCAATTTTGCTCCATTCTTGTCTTCTTAGTAATCAAGCACGTGGTTAGGGTCTTTTCCTAACAAGCATCATGACGTTACTAAACTTTGAAGACTAAAAATGTTCTATTTATATAAAAAAATTTTAGTGTTTACTCTGGCTCAAGTAATATTTTTTACAGTTATATTAGTTTTTTGTTTTTATATACATCGAGCTTATTTTTATGTTATTTTAAATTTATAACGAGCTTTCAAATCAAACATATTAGCTAGGTTGAAACTAGTACTTCGATCTGGCTAAAGATCTCATCAGAACCCGAAGTTTTAGAAAAGCTAGAGCCTCCATTATAGGCAGAACTTTAACAAAAACCCTATTAATCATCAATTTTGCTCCTGTCCTTTAAAAAGGCAGAACCTAGTCTAGTCAGTCTGATTTTAAAATGAATAGTGTTTATAATTTTTAGACAAAAACGTTAATACTTCTTCTTAACCTCAAACTTTCTAAACTAAATCTTTGCCGTTCGGTGTAAATAACGATTTTTTCAAAAAACTTGTTTCAAAATTATGACTCTTTCACATTCCAACATATAAAAACGTCATCATTAATTAATTTAATGAACATCTAAAATTAGTTTTTAAATTAATATGAGCTGTATTCAAAAATATAAAATTTAATTGAAATGCTTGCAAATACAAGACAATAACATGACAAAGAATAAGAAAGAAAATATATCGATGGTCATAAGTTGATACCTTGTAACTGATAGTTAAATTTTAACTTGAGTTAAGCAGGAAAAACGACTTCTCCATGATTCTAGTCATTTTTTTTTCTTTTTTTTTATAAGGAGAATCAAGACTCTGGAAATTCTTCCTATTTATTAATGTGTTGCTTTGTGTGTTCTTTGGAAAGGGGATGATAGAGAGGTGAAAGGTGGGGAAATATGAAGTGCTTCAAACATGGCAACAATGTAATTGCGCCAGATGATTAGTTTTAGAACAGTTGATGCACGCCACCTGATGGAGAGTTGGCGAACTTATTGAAGCTTTTTAATTCATAGCCATAACTCATTATTTTACTTCGGTAGGGTTAAGTGCTATGGGAACACCGAAGGCGGGCGCTGCGATTCATGTGAGGGAAAGAAAACTCATAAATATTATATTTCTAAATTGATGTTGTCGTCACCGGTAATCGAACCCGGCACCATCTGTGTAACAGTCCAACGCGCTAACCATTACACCTCAACACCTCAAATAATCATTTTATCGTCAGTTTCGAGTTTTCAACTTATGACCATCTATATAATGTGTTGTTTGTTTTTGAAAGGGTCCCTGCAAACCACAGACCATCGGTCCCGCTCACTTGTAGGAAATCGTCCTCTTGGTTTTTATATGTGCTTTTGCTTTGAAATCAAAGCAATTTTAAAGAAAATTTCTCAGAGAATAGAAAAATTTGCTTTCAAATAACGGAAATTTACTCCAAAACACGGGAATTTTACTCAATTTTGTCTATTTTCTCTCGGTTACCCAATTTTTCTAAAATGCAAACATTTTTGTTGGAGCTTGGATTCTTGCCGATACTCTATTATTATTCTTTCCCTATCCTGCAAACAACAATATAGATGTCAGATGAACAAATAACAATTGATTATAGCCATTTCGCTACCAATCACTTAGTATAATGAGTGACGACTTCAAGCGACGACAACAATGATGAAGTGCACACGGTTAGTCTAAAAAGTTTGATTTTTAAAAAGGCGAATATGAAAGATTAAGCTATTAAAGTGATAGTGTCTTAATATTAAAAAGTTTTCGAATTCTAAAATTTTACATGAAAACGAAGCGTTGGTAACATTTCAAACCTTCAAAGCATTTAATAGTACATTAAAGTTAAGCGTTTTGTTTAAAAAGAGTATCATTTTATATCCAAACGTGGCACGGGTTAATGTTTTCAATATTATTTTTTTTCATCTAAGAATTGAGATCAAATAAAACAAATTTAGAGGTGTACATTTTCGATATCAAAATTTCGTAAATCTTGGTACGCACTTATACTTTAAAACTACTTTCACGCAGAAACCCAAAATACGTTTTTTCGTTTTATTTTTTTAAGTTTTCGACTGTTAAATTGCATACAAATTTTAAATCGAAATAAAAAAAATAAAAAAAACCGAAAATACGTATTTTGGCGTTCAATATGAATGTACACTCAAAAAAATATGTAAGTACAAAAGTTAGAAAACGTCTTGTAAATCAGGTATACTATTTTTCAGCAAATTTTTTTTGCTAAAATTATGTTTTCAGCTAAAATTTGAGTTACACTTTTTTGCATTTAACTATTTTGAACTAATGTTTTACTAATATTTTACTAGTGTTTTACTAATTTATTTTGCTAAAAAAATTGTGCTGATAAGCACATTAATAGTGTCGACGACAACCAGATTAAAAGATATACGCAGAATGAAGCAGATGTCGCGGCATGTCAAGATGTAGTAGTGACGAGGAAAATGATACTAAAAAGTACAACTCTTGTAAGACATATACAAAAAGCAACCATTGAAGATTTTTGTATCTCTTTTTCATACGTGAAACAGAATCGTGGATTGAAACAACTTAAATTTTGCGTTGTCACCGGCTTGTGGAAGTAATTGTCTATTAATTAAATAAAAGACAAAATAAAATATTTAAATTTAATAAAGGTTAAATGTGTATTTGTAAACCAAATATTTATAGAGATTAATAATCTAGTGTGGTCAAATTGCAAACAAATATACAGCAGGTAGACAGACTTAAGCGAAAATAATTTACATTTTACTGATATTAGCAATTTTTTTGGAAGCACCATCGTGACTAAAATTTTACTGACTCAGCTAAATGTTTTGCTGACTTTATCAATATCGGTTTTATAAAAATTGCGTTTTCACAAAAAAGTATGAGTTGTTGTAATAAAAGTACAATGATGCCAACTAAAATTAATAAATCATAACCGAACGTCGAGTTAGAAATACAAATCCGTAGAATTAAATTAATTTACAATTTTGGATATTTTTGAATGAAAATTTTTATTTTTTACTAAAAAAAAGTAAAAAAAATTACTAAAAATCGATTCAATGCCTGTCCGATACCGGTATAAGGAAAATGGCAGTGATATACCGGTACACTCAAAATAAAAAAAAAAAAAACAAAAACTTTAGTAAATTAAGAGAAAATTTGTTAGTTTTACAAAAGATTTTGTGGTTCTGATTTTTTTTTTTTTTTTTGTAATTTTTAAATAAAAAGTGTTGGTATCGGTAAAGGTTATCAAATTGAAAGTTTTATAAAATTTATCTTTACAACATGTATCTTTACAACATTTGAATTTTTTTAAAATAGCTTTCACTTTTAAATGTACTCAACAACCTTCTTAGACTATCCGTGTACTAGTAGTAATTCTGTAGATGATAATGAAGATGCTTAACAATTCCAATACAAATAATAACGCCATAAAAATAATAAAAATGCGGGCATTGGCATTCATGTAGACTTACTGACACGCCTAACGATGTACAAAGGAAAGAACAAAAATAATTCATTCATCTTCAATTTTCGTTATGCTGACGATATGATTGTTTGATTACGTATGTCTACACGTAGTTGTATTAATTTATCTAGAATTCTCTATAGACACTATGTTCAAAAAACATCAGCAATCAGTATCAAAATTCGTAATCCGAGTGAAATCGTTCGAAAGCAGATTTTTAATCAGTAACTACAAAAAAAAAAAAAACTAATACGCTCATGTCCCTACTTTAGAACGTTTTGCAATTAGAATGAATTTGTGAAATCACACGAAATTGAAATTTGGTGTTCTCAAATCCTAAAAGCTTTTGAAAACTCGAATTTTTTCGAAATTATTATCGAAGTGCCAAAAACATATGGTTTTATGGAAAATAAAAAACATATGGAAAGTAAAATGCTTTTAAGAAATGCTTCTAACGTTGTTGTCAATTTGTTTGAGTGTTTTCTAGAATATCAAAACAAAAAAATGTTTTTTTAAAACAGTTTTTTAGAGTATAAACAATACAGACAAAAATACAATAAAATCAGAAATAAGTAAAAAAAAGTTCTAAAATTTAATATTAAGCACCATTTTTGACCCTAAATTGTAATTTATTAGAAAAAAGGGCATTCGTTTTACTTTCGACCAGGCTTTTTTACACGAATTAAAACGAATAAAAAATAGAGAAAAACGTTCTGATTCAATCGCGAGAACGCCAAAAAATTCTAAAATCTTCACTTTCGCTCTGATTTAAAAGCCGTAACAGCTGTGATAATGAAAACACCAAGTTGCATATTTATTTTAAATCAAGGGCCGAGCTGTGAGAAATTTCGTTTAAATATTTTAGTTTTAGAAATAAAAAATTAATTTAGATAGCAATTACGATCACGAATGCCGTAATTCGACCCTTGATTACGAGAAATTAAAAAAAAATTAATTGATGGGTTTAAAAAACTGAAATTTTAATTTTTTTCAATATTTTTTAACAATATAAACATTAGACGTGAAACGAAAGGTATTCAAGAAATCGAAGTTTAAAAACAAAAACTTTTTAACTTTTCGTACCAGCCTTTTTTATTTTTTTTTTTTTATTTTATTAATTAATAATCATATAATTACAAATTATATACTATTACCCTAACCGAGCACTAGCTAATATGGCCTTCGGCGCGTTGTTGCGAAAACAGACCAGTGCCTCTGGTGGGAATCGAACCCACGACCCCTGCACTGATAAGCCAGCACGCTACCAACTAGCCTACCTACTCTATAGAAATAAATTATGCGAGTTAAAAAAAAAAGATATATAGATATTTCCAATGCGTTCGATCGCGTTCAATTTTAACACACGCAAGACCCAATGTTGTATGTTAACCCACAGACGGGCTGTGGAATTAACATTGTCATCTGTAGCTATGGATGGTATAGGTATTGAGGAATCGGATACTCTTGATGTTCTGGGCATGAGAATACAGTGTGATGTCCGCTGGAATAAGCACGTATTTCAAGTGTAGAAAGAGTCATTCAAGTGTCTTGGTTTTCTGAAGCGGTGTAAGACCTACTTCACTCCATCCGATCTCCTTACTATTTATACCAGCTATATCCGGCCGAAAATGGAATACAACTCTCATATATGGGCAGGGGCTTCAGTGTCTATTCTGAAGCTTCTGGACCGTGTTTAGGGGAGGGCGGTAAAGCTTATCAATGACAGTAGTGTATCCAACTCTATTGATTCATTGGAGCATCGTCGGAATGTGGGTTGTGTGACACTTTTCTATCGACATTACCATGGGAGGTGCTCATCTGAGATAAGTGAAATTATTCCTAGAGCCCGAGTTTTTATTCGTAATACTCGCTTATCTAGTAGAGCTCATTGTTGTTGATTGTCCTGTGTTTCGCACAACGCATTACAGAGAAAATTCGTTTTTTAGTCGAACGATTCGTATGTGGAACAAACTTCCCGCAGAAGTCTTCCCTGTTACCTTCAATTTAGAAAAATTTAAATCAAATAACCACGAACACTACTCCCTCTTTCCTCCCTCCCATACCCTATTTTCCTGATCAATACAATGCACTGCATGAGTAGGGGGCATCCCCTGAGTATTGGTTAAAAATTAAAAAAAAAAAAAATGTAATCAAAATGGTGACGATTGTATTTCTCATAAACATTACTAATATTCTAGTAATTTTTAACTATTAAGTTCTAAGCAAATTAAAATTACAGTTTTTGCTCCGATTTAATTAAAGCCACTTCAATTTATAGATAACATTGTATTTGTGACATTTCAAAATATATATTACACCACCAAAAAATATAAAAATAAACCCATTTATTTTTTTTGTCATATACAGGGTGTCCGCCGGGAAGGTATACTACTTTGTTTGTTTATAATTTTTGATTAAATGAAAGAGAATGGATTTTATATTGATAAATGTTTTATTTAATGTCGGCAATTATGTATGGAATACAATATCAGATAAATGTCCGCCTCTGTTAGCCTCACAAATGCGAGCCCTTTTAGCACATTTTTCATTACATTCTCACACATTACACGCGGTATTTCATTAATTTCATCACGAATATTTTGTTTGAGTTGCTCAAGCGTTTCTGGTTGGTTTGCATAAACCTTGCTTTTCAGATATCCCCACAAAAAGCAGTCCGGAGCAGTCAAATCAGGCGACCGTGGAGGCCAATCAACATCACCATTTCTTGAAATAACATGTTGTGGAAAGAGGTCTCGCAGTAATTCCATTGTAATCCTGGCTGTATGCGATGTGGCACCGTCTTGTTGATACCACTGAATCTTAAATGGAAACAAATGCAAATCCTTGTGCAAAATTTTGGCCAAAGTTGTTCTTTGAAGACCAAGTTCCTGAGCACGGGCGTCGAATTGAGGTTGATGGATGGTTGTGAACACTTTCTTGAGCAGCGGTAATGCTTTCAGCCGTTCTTGCAGTAAGTTGTTGTCCATGATTGGGCCTATCACCTACAGACTTCTTCGAAATCATTCACTACACGATTAATAGTGCGTTTTGTAGGCACGTTGTTCCTCCCAAAAATTTCACGTAACTTTCTCATCCTCACAGTAATCGATGACTGATTTTGATAAAATGTTTTAACGATTAAAACACGTTGGTTTATCGAATATTTTTCCATAATAAATTAGCCACGTGTCTACTTCACGACTGCCAAATATGAACTGTCAAGACTAATGTTTATCAAAATGGCGGCAAAACAAAGTAGTATACCTTCCCGGCGGACACCCTGTATAAGAACTTAAAAAGAAAACCGCGATTATTTTGGAAAACACTCATTTTTTGCCGCTTTAATGATGTTTAGTTGAGTTTAGGGTTACTTATTTGTAGGAAATCATTTTAAATTCGCAAAACTAAAAATTTTGTATAAGGATGCTTTTTGAGGTTATGAAAATTGTGTTTTCTCCATAAAATTTAAAGTCCTTAAAATTGTTTGATGCCTTTTCGATTTTAGTATTAAGCTTATTAATATCTGTTATTTGATGTACGTGTTGCCTGAATTGATACAGCGCTTTAGTTGTCACAAAGCGAAATGTGTTTTGAAAAAAATGGCGCTGTAGACGCTATGAAAAAAAATAATAAACTTTTTTGTACTTTATCAATTAAGTCCGTCGTAAGGATTCACTATATATACCTAAGAATGTTCTCAAGCCATGTTTTTAAAAAATTTTGCGAAATTTAATTATTTTGTTTCGCATTTTTTTTTATAAAAAACATGAATTTAGAACATGTTCATAATTTTTGCTTTTAAAAGTTTTAAAATGTCTTTTTGACTCGGAGGTGCTGTTTAAAAAGTAACTTAGTTTACTCAATACGCTAGCCAATTCCAAATATAATTACGAATATCAGACGCAAAAATTATACATTTTCAAAAAATGTACGCCAATTCCTTATAAGTTTGTGATGTTCATATTCCGTTTTTGGTTCGCTGACATCAACTTGATATACCTCAAACTATATAAACTAAAACTATACCATTTTTCAAATACTGTTCTCAATTATATTAAAATGGGCAAAAAAATGCAAAAGTTAATAAATCGGAAAATTTTGGACTATACCATTTTTCAAATACTGTTGTCAGAACTCAATTCTATTAAATGGGGCAAAAAACTGCAAAAGTTAATAAATCGGAAAATTTTGGTTTCACTTGTAATCCTCCATACAACTTTTCAACAAGCAGCGATATGGAAATTACCTTTTCAGTGAATGCATCTCCCAAGTCCATAAAAACTATGAGCGAAAAAATAAAGTGAATAAAAAACTCTTATAATTTTTAAGTCAAAGTACAGAAATTCTTTTGGTGTTGAAACTTTGCACGCCATAGCTTTAAGTATAGTTAAGCTAACCCATCGTTACTCTCAATTCATTAAACCTTGAGAAATAAGAGGCATCTAAACTCAGTTTCAACAGGTGTCGAAAATTTCTGAATTAGGTCATATACAAGGTGGCGCAAAAATAACCTTCCGATGTTTTTTGGCTGTAATTTAAAAAAAAAAAATGAAAAACTTTGATTCTTCTTGGGGATTAATTTTTTTTACATCAAGTCGAGAATATGATGTCATGTAAATGGCCTCCGCCACAGTTGATTGTCATTTGAGCCCTTTTTATGGCATTTTCCATCACTTTGGTCAAAACTTCCGGCGATAGGTCCTCACATTCTTGACGGACATTGTCTTTAAGAGCTGCAAGAGTCTGAGGCTTGTTGACATAAACCCGCGACTTCAAAAAGCCCCACAAAAAGAAGTCTGGAGCGGTCAAATCAGGCGATCTTGCTGGCCAGTGCAAATCGCCAAAACGGGAGATTAGGCGCCCGGGAAATGCATCCTTCAGCATATCGGTTGTGGCACGTGCAGTGTGTGCCGTTGCACCGTCCCGTTGGAACCACATGTTTTCCAATCCCAATTCATCAAGTTGCGGCAAAAAGAACTCGTTGATCATTACTCTGTAGAGCTCACCATTCACAGTAACCGTTTGGCCCGCGACGTCTTCGAAGAAAAAAGGTCCGATGACTCCTCCAGCGAAAACAGCACACCATACAGTGACTTTGAGCGGGTGTAATGGCTCTTCGTGGGTTACACGCGGATTTTCAGTGCCCCAGAAGCGTAAATTTTACTTATTTACGTACCCGCTAAGATGGAAATGGGCATCATCACTCATGATTATTTTTGATGAAAAATCATCTTCCTCTTGGTGGTGATTAAGGATGTTACACGCGATTGGCGGTCAGCAGCTAACAGCTGATGCACCGTCTGGACTTTGTACGGAAACATCTTCAAATCTTGTACCAAAATTCGCTGTAAAGACCGTCGACTGATACCCATTTGCGTGGCACGTCGTCTGGTCGATGTCGACGGCGCTTCCATGACATCCTCGGCTACAGCAGCAATATTCTCTGCAGAACGGCTACTCCGGGGTCTGCCACGCCTGGCAGCATCTCGTGTTGTGCCAGTCTCTTCGAGGCGAGCGGCTAAACGTCGCAGTGTTTCACCAGTAGGCGTTGGACGGCCAGGAAATCTGCGACGAAATTCACGTTGTGCCAAAGTCACCGACCGATTATTGGTCAAATAAATAGTCACCAATATTCCGCGTTCTGGAGCAGTGTAGCGTAGCATTGTTTATTAACGTGTATTTCGCATGTGTTTACTACACAAATGTCAAAACAGAACTGACATTAGGGGCCAATCGCAAAATTTATAGCATTTTCTGATAGGAGGATTACTTTTGCGCCACCTTGTACTATTTGAACAAAGAGTACATTGAAAAAAAAAAAAAAAAAAAATAAGGAAAAAAGAGGCATAAAATTGTTGCAATACCAACAATAATAACGGTTCTGTCAACAATGAAAATTTTTGAATTAGGTCATATACTATTTGAACAAAGAGTACATTGAAGAAAAAAATAAGGAAAAAAAGAGGCATAAAATTGTTGCAATACCAACAATAATTATGGTTCTGTCAACAATGACACTTTTGTTTGTTTTTCAATGACAATATCAAAATAATAATGATTGATTTCAAAATTATTGTTTAGCATGAACAACTTTTTTGTATATTTGTTAGCTACTTTAATTAAATATTTTTCATGAAGTTAAGTTTTTTTTATTTCTTGTTGTATTTATTAACAAATATGTTCTTAAGTTTCAAGAAAGAAAAAAAAAACTTTCAAGTCATGTGTGAGGGTGGTGTGATTTAAAATCATGTTAATTCCATTAAGACTATTTAATATCACCATAAACTTAAATTGTTTATTTTATAAATTGCAACATGGTAAAAATTAAACTATGTATATACAAATGTGATACCAAATAATATTATTTTACGTATGAAATAAACTCAGAAATAAACCTATAAACTAATAAAATATTGAAAAATGACTACAAGGCTTTGCTGAAGAGAAAACTTGTAAATTTGTTTATTTAAAATAGATAATGCTTTGATATTTTCGTATCAACAAATCACAGGCAATAATCACAAAATAAATATCATAAAAAATATATGAATATTTTTTAGGGAATGTTCTTTTAGGAGGAAATGAATAATCGTAAAAATATATTTTTTATACCCCACAAATAAACATTTTAAATTATACACTCAAAAAATGTTGACATTGGAATCTACTGAAAATGACAGTTAAAACAAATGTAAAGTCAGTTTAGGGGGGGGGGGGGGGGGGCACGGTACCATTGAGCAAGTGCACAGAATAATTACACTTATTAGACCGGCATTTGAGAACAAGCAATATTGTTCTGCGCTTTTTATTGACATCTCTCAGGCTTTCGACAAAGTCTGGCACGAAGGTCTAATATTTAAAATTACAGAACTGCTACTTGAGAACACTCACAAGCTTCTTAGAAGTTATTTGACTGACAGAACTTTCAAAGTTCGATCAAAAGAAGTATTTTCTAATTAAAAAAAAAATTCTGCTGGTGTTGTCCCCCAAGGTAGTATATTAGGGCCGCTCTTATATACTATTTATACAGCAGATATGCATACTAAATCAAACACTCACACCTCTACTTTTGCGGACGATACTGCATTTGTGAGCGTTAACCAGAATCCGATGGTTGCATCCGAACAACTACAGCCTCATATTCATGAATTAGAACATTGGTTGGAAAGGTGGAGAATAACATTTTCACTTAGGAGACAAAACTGTCCTCCAGTTACAATTAACAAAGTCAGTATTCCGGAGCGTAATCATGTCAAATATCTGGGGATTCACCTAGATCGTCGTCTTACATGGACCAACCATATAGAATCAAAAATAACCCAGATTAAATTAAAATCTGCTCAGATGCAGTGGCTTATAGGTCCACATTCACCTCTTGAATTGGAATACAAAGTGCTTTTGTATAAGTCTATAATCAAACCGATATGGCATACAGCTATGGGGAACGGCCTGTGCCTCCAATATCCAAAAACTGCAGAGAAGACAGTCAGGGCTTTTACGACTAATAGTTGGTGCTCCATGGTACATCAGAAATGACAACATCCATAAAGACTTGAACATTCCCACTGTTCAAGATGAAATAGAAAAGTACTCAATTAAGTACGTGAGGAAACTAATCGATCGCCCTAACTCGCTTGCAAGAGATCTATTGCTATTTGAAGGACATCGGCGGCTAAGAAGAAGTGATACTTTGAACCTAGCCAGACAGAATGGTCCCCTGGTCAACTAATTGAAAGAATAACATTTAGGCTAAGATTTGAATACAACATTTTGGTGATTGCATTGGCAATACCCACTATATTATTAAATTAGGTTAAGATTTGAATACTTATTGTAAATTTCCAAGGAAAGATCCAAGTTGAAAAAAAAAAAAGTCAGTTAAAAATACGACAAAGGTAGTTACTGTTGAAATACAACTAATAAGTGCAGTAAAAAAAAACTAATATTGTCGTAAAAATTACTGACGATGTTTTGCTACAAAAATGTTGAGAAAAAAAAAATGTAAAAATTGGTAAAAAGTATTGTTTTTAACAGTTATTTTTTCGATATTAAAATAAAATATTTTTTAATATTTTTCTTTTTTTTCAATTACAATAACAATTTGTATTTCCTACATCATACTTAAAATGCAAAGTAAAAATTCCAATACCAAATACTTAGGATGCTTTTATTCATTGGAAATAATGAAATTTTCATTCCCGGGTAAACATTTTAAGTGTCCATATAACATACAAATTGATCCGAAAAATGGATTATCTACATGTATACTCACAAGAACTTTTCCATAAAAAAATTAACAGTTATTTAAAATTTTTATCGGTAAAGTTGTTTCAATGGAATATACAGTTAAATTACCAAAGAAATATGTTTTTTAACTTTCTGTCTGTTATTCAATAAACAAAAAAACGGACTTTCGGTAATAGTTAACATATTCAGTTAAAATTTTCTATTTAAAACAAAAAGTTTTGTTATATTATATTATATAGAGTATTGAAATAAACGAAAACAATCTATTGTTTTTTTTTTGATTTTGCCAATTAACTTTTCAACAGTTGAAAATAAACTAAAAAATATAATTGTTTTAAACGAAAAATAAGTAGTCCTGTTTTTAACTGATAATTTAATGCGTATATTCAGTAGTCTTTACGGAAAAAATATTGTGAGTGTATATAACTATACCTAATAATCTGATACAATTTCATCAGAGATTTTTGCATACCCAAGTAAAAAAAAATTATATGGGGCAACATCAAATTATATATAAATTAGATATGAGATTATATCAAATTTGATCTGAAAAATGAGAACATACACTTAGAATACTATGTAGACCACTGCAAATGTAGTTTCACTTAAAGAAAGGACGACTTACATTTCAGTGAATTTAACTAACATTGTCATTTGTTTTTAACTGTTCATGACTAAATGACTAACAATTGTAGTAAAACTGAACCCCATGTTAGTAAAAAATAAACAAACATTTATTTTTTTAATTAACAAAAAACAACTGTAAAAAATGAATGTAAAAACATAAAAAAGTCATTTGATGTGGTTTGTTTTTTTAAATGAACTACAAGGTTAGTAAAAAATTGAATTCAATGACTGACATTTACATTAAAAATAAAGAAACTGTATTACAAACCAAACAACTACATATTTTTAAAGCAGAAGTTCCCTGAGTGTATAATTGTATCTAAAATACATCAAATTGTATCGAATTCGATACAATCGTATCGAATTAGATCGAATTCGATGCAATTAGATACAAATTTGTACAATTTGATGTATATTAGATAATATTTTATCCGAATTTTGTCCACATAGAATAAGGTATAATTTAATATTTTTGGATAAGAGTTGATAAAAACAGTTTCTAGTTTTTCTCAACAATTGTATCAAATTATCTATAATTCATAATATTTTAAAAACGATTATTTGAAACGACTATTTTTAATTACACCTCGTTTGTGTGATAACTAGAGATGTTACATATAGTGTATTCGAATACCGAATCTTTGCTGAATAGTTCTTGCATTCATTTTCATATAAATTTTATATAAAAGTACACTGTACTTTAGATATAGACGAAATTAAACTTTTTATGTTGAAAAGCAGTGTTTGACATTTTAAGCAGAAAAGTTTTATGAAAAACAAGATTTTTCTCAATTTTTTAGATGAAAACTACAGCTTTTTTAGCTACTGTCTTTTAAATTCTGCCCAATAGTAATATTATTCGCTATTCGGCAGGAAACATGCAAAATATGACGAATACGAATAAAAGTACACTGTACTTTAGATATAGACGAAATTAAACTTTTTATGTTGAAAAACAGTGTTTGACAATTTAAAGAGAACAGTTTTATGAAAAACAAGATATTTCTCGATTTCTTAGATGCTATTATTCGCTGTTCGGCAGGAAACTACAGCAGAAAATAGTACCCGAATTTGAGCCAGCAGAATTTTCAATTCAATTGAGAATTACAATCTGCTAAATTTGGGTGACCTAAATTGTAGAAGAACTAAATTTTGGATGACAGTTGTAGTTTAATTAATTTTTAGAATAATATCTCATATTGTGTTTTTCTAACGCAAAAATTTTAATAAACCTTTTATTTATTTTTTTATAATTCCTTAAATATTGTCGTTCTTATTGATTTCTAAAGTTATTAAACCCCTTAAACAGTTAAACTAAGTAAACTGTTAAATTCATTGACAATACTAGCTAAATGAGCCAAGAATTTTTTTTTTTTTTAAGAGAAGCAACACTCAGGAAATTCTTCCTATTAATGTGTTGCTTTTTTTGGAAAGGGGATAGTGGAGAGATGAAAGGTGGTGAAAGATGAAGGGCTTCAAACATGACAACACTGTAATTGCGCGAGATGATAAGTCTTAGAACAGTTGTTGCTCGCCGCCTGATGAAGAGTTGGCGAATTTATTGAATTGTTTCATAGCCCTGATTCATTATTTTACTTCGGTGGGGTTAAGTGCTATGGGAACACCGAAGGTGGGCGCAGCGATACATATTAGTGATAGAAAACTCATATATATTTCTCTAAATTGATGTTGTCGTCACCGGGAATCGAACCCGGGACCATCTGTGTAACAGTCCAACGCGCTAACCATTACACCACAACGCAATATAATCAGTAAATTAATATTTTTTAATATTTTTTATGCTTCTTATTCTCTGTTTTTGTTAATTTTTTTTAAAGATTGTAAAAATTTCATAGCTTCAACCGATAATTCTTTACGCGTATTTTAGAATGTATCGAATCATGGGTGGTGAAAGTGAAGAGTCGACACCGACAAAGCGATGTGAGTATTGTCAAATCGACATGATTGTATATTTTCTAAGAAATGAGAAAATTAGCGATTTTTTCGCATGATTAGTTCATATATATTAAATTATCAAAATTCTTGAAAAAATATTTTTTTTTTTTTAAATAACATAATTGCGAATTTATCGAAAATCGTATGAGCTGGATAAAATTAAAGAACATAATTGAAATATTTTTGACAAACAAATTTTGTGCAATTAGTAGAAGACATTGAACCCAATCATTATCTCAGTTTTTTTGAAAATGGACTTATACCACTTTTAATATAAGTGATTTATTTGTGGGTAAACTTTGTCTTCATATTAACCGATTTTTATCTAATTTGCACATTCCAATAAAATGTGAACCAATAATCTATGCTAAGTGTTGTACGATCCATATCAAAATTTCGGATATTCAACCAAGAAACTTTTCGATAAAAATCGTGCACAAGGACAAAAAATTAAAAAAACTTATTAATTTCTAATAATTATTGTGAAATCAAAATAGCCACAAAATTTGATTAATTGTTTACGTTGAACGAAAAAAGTGACATCAGAGAAAACACTTTAGTAGAATAATTTTGTGTTGAAAAAGTTCTCACAAAGTAGTTTCTTGATAACGATAAAGTACATAATAGGAAAAATTTCCTATTAATATTCAGAGTTTTTGCAAGGATGTTCCAAAAAAATTTACAATAATTCGAGAAATTTTGAAAGTTACAAATAAAAATTATGCATTTATTGTACAAATGCCAAATTTAAAAACAGATTGGTAAAATAGATCAGTTGGAAAATAGAAATTTCTTATACAGCTAAAAAATGGAATTGGCAATCTCTCTCAAAACTAAAAAATATTTTTTTTTTCAAAAAATCAGGACCTTTTCAAAATTGTGGATCTTAAGTTTTTAACATTGAAAAGTAATAATTTCATTCTTATTTAAATAAAATGTCTTATTTAATACGTTGAATTTAACAATGTCAATTTTACTCTATCAAGATTAGCTTCCGATTAGTTTCCGAGACATAGGTTATTTTATGAATATAAAATAAAAATTATAATAGAACGCCATCTACAAATGACACTGAAAGCGCAGACAAAAAAAAAAATTAGCTTGGATGCAATTGTTGTTTAATTTATTATGTTTATTATTGGCAAATTTGTAAATTTGAGAACCACGAATTACTAAATATTAGGTTGGAAAATTAGTTCAAGTACAGCTGAAATTTGTTTTTGGGGTAAAATAAGATAACTAACAACTTAAGCTAAATAACTGATTTAAAACGACATCAACAGAAAAACTTTGTTCAATTGAATTGAAACCCGTTTAACAGACCTTTTACTAACTTTTTTATGTCATGTAGTAACTGTAAAACTTATTTGAGTGCAATTTTATCGCAATCGTATACAGCACAGAAAAAAATTGAAAAAGCTTCTTCCGTCAAATTACGATTTTGGTCCTTATGTCCTTTTGTCGAATAGGGCTCGATATCTCGACAAAAGGGTAAACCTTTGCCACAAACTAACTTTTCTCTATGTATTACACTGAAAGAATTATATTCCATGATATTGAACAATTTCATAGAACTTTTTACATAGATTCAATAATGTAAAACAATTTTATGAAACTATTTCATAAATTCTATAAATGCTTCAATGTTGGAATTATTCATTAGTTTAATGAAGATTTTCGCTAACTCTATAAACATTGGACTTTAATGAAACCAGTTTTATAGATTCTATGAAAAACTTCAATGGGAGAGTTTCAGTGACAATTTTCATTAAAGCTATGAAGATAAACATTACTGAAGTGAAGATAATTCTCTTAGTGCAGTAGATTTCCATAATATCTCTTTCTCCAAACAGTCACGTGTTTTAAGTTATTTTTTATTTAAAAACACAAAATAAAATGTATGTATATTTTAAAATTAATGTTAATTAATTACTATAAAATCAATAATAATTAAATAAACATATAAAATCGCATAAATTAACACATTTCGTTGATTAAAAAGTGAGGGTGTAATTAAGTACCAGTTTCAATAATGTATGACATGCTAATATAATTTAATTTATACTTAATTTACAACATATTCAATGACGAAATATTATTATATTATTTATGTATCAAACCAATTAGCACTTTAAATTGTATTTAAAAAATTTGTCAAAAAAAAAAAAATAATAAGAATGACAAACACTCAATAAATTTTTTTATAAAGTAATAACAAAAATTTAATGTCTCTTTAACAAGAGCCAAAAAAACACCGGGTTTAGAATTCCGATATAGAAAAAAAGTTATTGATAAGAAGAAATACAAATTACACGGTGCTACAAAAAAAAAATTGGAATCACTTTTAAAGTGACCTAGAGTAGGTTGTAAGTCTAACTGAATATACCACATATATCGCTCATTTACTGCAAGAACGTCACAATTTAAAAAAACATGATTTTTGAGTTAGGTTAGGTTAGGTCGGAGTGGTAGCCGGCTCCGTGATCACCAGCACACTTAGACTCTGAGGTCCGTTGTGATGCCACGAGACTGACGGATTACCGATCAGACTCCACCGTTGAACCAGTTAGAGCTCCTTACGAAGCTAAGGAGGTGCGGAATACCAGCACCTGAAAGATCCCCAAGATCGTGAAAGAACGCCGATCCAAGTGAGGCCCTCCTACGTAGCGCCAGCGCAGGACATGAACAAAGAAAGTGCTCAATACTCTCCTATTCCTCTTCGTCCCCGCAGCTCCTACAGAAGTCAGGCGATAACACCCCCAACCTACGAGCGTGCCTGCCAATAAGACAGTGGCCGGTTATCACCGCCACCATGTTAGAGATTTCCCCCCTGGAAAGCGACAGGAGCGCCTTCGTTCGCCCCAGATCTAGAGCCGGCCAAATGTGTCTTGTCACCACACAAGTCACGCCATGAGCCCACCTAAGGTCAGTCGCCCTCTCGGAGTAGAGCCGATTGTTCAGCTTACAGGTTGCTAGGGGAACACCAACTTCAGCAATTTCCGCAGGAACTTGCAGGGTGGTTCCTAGCCGTGCAAGCTCATCAGCTCTACAGTTCCCTGGTATGTCCCTGTGCCCCGGGACCCAAACGAGTCGAATGTCAAACTGCTTGGCCATCTCATCCAAGGATGCGCGGCAGTTAAGGGCAGTTTCCGTAGTCAGAGACATTGACCTTACCGCGGCCTGACTGTCAGAAAAGATGTTGACGCTCGTCGTGGACAGGACGTTCCGTCCGAGCCAAGCGGCAACCTCTCCTATCGCTATCACCTCAGCCTGAAAAACGCTGCAGTGATCGAGCAGCCTCAGAGCCAGTTCCAGACCGAGCTCCTCGGAGTAGACGCCGAGACCGACCCTTCCGCCGAGCCCCGATCCGTCCGTGTAGAAATTGACGCCACGTCTCCCTGCCGGCATTTTGAGTTAATGACGCTGAATTATTCCTTATATCACGTATCATATTGTGTAAAAAAGTCGTATTGATATCTTGTATACTCACCTCTTGAGAGAAATTATGTCGTTATTTTTTCTTCAAGGTTGGAGTAAATTGAAAACGAAAATGAAAATTATTCAAGTTCGAGGCCATACTCTATATTTCTTTATTAGGATATTGTCCTAACAAATAATCTGTTGAGTTTTTGTTTTCAAATTTATTCTTTGACCCTTTCAAGAATGTGTTGATAGATCTATTTCGGGAATTTTCTAGGTTCCCATCCCGAAAATTGATTATTAATAGGTTTTTTGTTAAAGTTCTGCCTATTATATAGGCTCTAGCTTTTCTAAAACTTCGGGTTCTGATGAGATCTTTAGCCAGATCGAAATACTAGTATCAACCTAGCTAATATTATTGATTTGCTTTATTTTTGTAAATATACGGAGGTTGAAAGCTCGTTATAAATTGAAAATTTTCGTTTCATTGCACAATTAAAGGTTGAAAAAAAAAAAAAAAAAAAAAAAAACATAATTTTTATTTTAATAAAATTATACCAAACTTGTAAATTGAAAACTTTAAACTCGTTTTCTACAAAATCAAAATTTTTGAGTTATGACGTTATTGCAGTACGTTGAGAAGGTTGGAGTGAATTGAAAACTTTAAACTCGTTTCTTCAAAATCAAAATTTTTGAGTTATGACGTTATTGCAGAACGTTGAGATACGTTGAGAAGTTGGATTATACCCTCAAATTTTCGAGATAACGGTAAAAAGATATTTTTCCGACTGGCGCATTTAAGCGTTTGTAACTCGGTCAGTTTTTTCTTAATCCAATTTTTTAGTGAATGAATCCCTTTTTTTAGTGAATGTATCTCCCAAGTCTAGAGACTTCGTTTTATATTGTTTAGGATCTGAAGGTTAAAAATTATGAGCAAAAAGTGAAATAAATGACAAAAATCTGGTAAGTTTCAAGTTTTTGTTTTTAAATTTTTCGACACTTAAATTCCTATCAATTCTTTTGGTGAAGACGTTTCAACGTGAAACTTTGCATATCATAGCTTTTAAGTACAGTCAACCTAACTCTGTATATCGTTCCTCTCAATTCATAAAACCTTGAGAAATAAATGGCATCTAAAGTCAGTTTCAACAGGTGTCAAACATTTTTGAAGTAGCTCATATGCATATTGATTTTTTCATGGAAGCGTCAAAGGTAATTCTTTGCGGTCTTGAGTTCAAATGCCCATATTTCGAAATGAGCATTTAAGACAACCTAAAATGACATTTGGCACTTCCATGAAATCAATATGCATATCATTTTAAAGAGTACATTTTAGCCTAAAAATAAGACCAACAAAAATTTTGTATCTTGTGTGGTTTAAAAGTTATAGTCAATTTTGTAACGTTACTTTATTCAAATTTTAACGTCATATATCGAAAGCCGAAAGGGTTCAGAATCTAAAATTTATGTCTTGTGTAGTATGACAGTTATGGTGAATTTTATTGAATTCTGAGATGCTCGATCCAAAAAATGATTGGGTTGACATGTTTTCAATATATCAGCTTTCTATTTATGGTATTCAAGATGGTCATTTGCAAATTAGCATTGTGCGCACACACAGAGAAATAAAGTGCCAACCGAATTGAAAATTGTATTTTAATGGTAACAACTTATAAATTCAGTTAGTATTGTTGTATTTACATTAGATTTTTGAATATTTTAGGTGTTCCAACTAAAATTCATTTAAATTAACCCAACTTTGTTGTGAAAACTAATGTTCAGTTGTATCAACCGACTGAAATTCGCAATAACCGAATTTGGTCATAGTAACCGAATTTTAGTTGGCAAATAGCAAAACTTTTCTCTATGTGCAAATCACCATTGTGAGTCACCTTATTGTTTTTCTAATAATAATTCGTATTATCATGTTTATATTTTATTTAAATAAATTAATAAACGATAAAGTCAAATTTGTGCTATAAGCTAAAGCAGCAATTGAAGTGTTAACATTTTAATTTACAACCCTCAATTAAGCAAAAAAAAAGTGAAAATAATAATTCGAAACAAAAAATTTATAATTTTCAAGTGTCCAAATAGTCAAACATAATCGTAATGTACAGTAGGGGTATAACTTTTTGCATTTTTTTTTGCAAATATTAAAAATTGAATGGCATTTCAGTGTAGGGCTTGAAAAAAATATTAAGAACCATGATCTTACTTTTTTGAGGTCGTTAAAAAAGTTTCCGCGCCAAACGCAATGAACTTTTGATAAATTTTTTTTTAAAAAGTGTAAAATTTTACTTGAAATTAGTAAGGTTTTTTTTTTAGAAATCTTGTTTATGTTATGTACATCAATACAAAATTTTTCTCGCCATTCCCACACACACAAACGCATTGTATTATACACAGAAAAAACTAAAATGGGTTTCAATTAAAAAATTTATTGAATCAATTAATATTTTAATTGATTTTGCACCTATCACGGCAATGATACTATCAATTAAACCTTTTATTAAAATTAAGAAGGAAAAAAGTTATAAATAACTTCTACAAAAAAAAAAAAAAATATGATACTCACAAAAAAAGTGTGTGATCTATACGTTGGTATGTGTGTTTTTTGCAATGCTGAGTCTGTTTGTGTGTGTGCCTGTTTTGTTTTTTAACTTCAAATGTATTATTTGGTATTTTATACTGAAAATTTTCTATTTATGCATTAGAGAAACAAGCCGACCCTAAATTTTCGGCGGCGGCGGCGTTTAGGTTCAAAAACCGGCGGCGGCTGAATTGAAGGCTTAAAATGCTGTTTTTAAAACTGTTGTTATCTTGACAATTTTTAGATAAAATCTAGTGATATATCGCTCTATTTTTCATCAGATCTATTTTCTTGTTAGTAGTCAGCAAAAAAAAAAAACATTTCCAAGCATTTCCACAAGTTATTAATTATTAAGGTTTAATTAACTTGGGTTGGCTAATTGTTAATAATAATGGCTAATTGTTAAAAATCAAAGATTTTCAAAAAAATCTGCGAATTTTCCTTTACATTATGCATGCATCTTTAGAAGTATTTGAGGTATATGCACAACTTTTTTTGGTGTCTAAGCAAATTTTGCAAAATTTTTGCTTTTCTAATACTTTTTTATTTGATATTTTCAAAATGCCCAAAATGGTTCCAGCATTCTGAGCCACTGCTATAACTAACACCAATTTTGGCGTAATGTTTTATATTTTTTTGTTTTAATATTATCTTTGATAATAATTTTGGTTCTCTGAAACACCGAAAACTTATTCAGAATCCAATTCTGAAGATTCAAGATTTTCCATACTTTTATTAAAGTAAAAATCAAATTTTTTTTTGCAGTTTTGCTTTATTATTAATTTTTTCTTCTTTCTGTGAATTTTTGCCTTTTTTACACGTTTTACAACCAAACACGACTGATTAAAATGGTAACAAAATGGGCGGCGCAAATAAAAGTTCGGCGACTGCCGCTTTAGCCGGCTCATATTTTAAGCCGATGCGAGCCGACTAAAACGGCGAAGGCTGAAAATTGAAAAATATTGGCGGCGGCGGCGCGCAGCCGATTTTGCGCAGATCGGCTTGTTTCTCTGTTATGCATACAGTGTATGAAAATATAAAATGATAATTGCGTCTAAAATAAAATATGTATTTATATATTTAAAGTCAATTCAAATATTAACTGATTCAATTAAATATTTGTTTAGAAACAAATTAAATTAAATTCAAATCAAATCTTTAATTAGACATTTTAGGTTGATAATTTTTTCTGTGTACTATTTTAAATAAATAGTTAATTAAAAAAGATTTTTAGAACTTTATTTTTGTTCCGAATCGACTTAAGGGGGGTATTAAATTCGCGGCAGAGAAAACAGATCTTTTTTTAAAAATTCATAACTCAGTCAAAAACAAACATTATTCCAAAATTGAACAAATTACGAGAAAAAAATTCAAAAAAATATATTTTTCACTCCAACATGGTTTTATAGAGCTCCAAACTGGCGGCAGAGAAAAAAAGGGGCCTCGTGGTTGCAGCGCTGGGAGTCGCAAAAATTGTCAGATCTGGAAAAACAATGACTTTTTTAAATCTTAACAAAATTGGTTATCGTATGACACGAGCTTTTTTTAAATTTTTTTTCCATTTTTGGTGATGTTCCAAATTTAAAAGTGTGTTTTTTCGAAAAAAAAATATTGACTTTAAAAATTCATAAAAAAATCGAAAATAAATTTTAAAAAAAAGCTCGTGTCATACGATAGCGAATCAAGTTTAAAAAAATACAAAAAAAAAAAAGAATTTCGTCAAAAATGAACCCGCTAGTGCCGCAACCAGTACGAAAAACATGGTTTCGAGATAAACACGTTCAAAGTTTGTGAACAAAGAAAAAAAAGGCTGCCTTCAATCTGCCATGCCTGCTTCGTACTGTATGCCTTCGTTATCTTGTGTTGTGCTGTATCTTACAGTTTTTTGCAATCGTTTAGCAATTCGGGCTTCTTTTGAAGCTTCATATGCTTCACTCTGGCGCATTTTAAACGATTTGCATCATTTCCTAAAACAAGTATATACCAGCTGCCGTACGTAGGTAGCGCGAAAACTAAAAATGCGCTCTTACTAATACGGCTGTAACTTTTGAACCCGTAGGAATTTTTCTATGAAATTTTTTTTCTTAGAATCTTAAGAATATTTACTAAAATACAAAATTATAAAAAAAAGTCGATTTCAAAAAACGGCCAATGTCATGTCCCCCCTTAAAAAACGTTATTTGTTAACAGTACAATACAGTCTATAAGGTGGTGCCCTGTAATTTTTTCGCAACCAAAAAGTTATAACCCTAATGTAAAGTTTTCTAATTTATTGGCTCTATTGATTTTTTATGAAGGGTTTTTATGGTAAAAAGAAATAAATTGTTCTTTAGGTGATTATTATACAATTTTTGGTATTTAAATAAGCATTAATAATTTTATTTAGGTTTTAATGAAAAAACAATTGAACGTAGAACGAATAACAAAAAAAAAAAAACCACTTATCTTCTGGTGTTTTAACCCAAAAATCAAATAAACACACCAAAAAATTGGTCTAGATAATAAATGAAATGCATGTTTGTTTCAATTTGGGGAGGTTGTTATACTTGATAAATTAGTGGTATAGGAGGAAGATAGGTTTTTTTTTTGTGGAAGGTAATTTCATTTTTAGTGGCTATCGTCGTTACGTTTAGGCTAATAGAGATTATGTTATACGGACTTTATAATTATCGTTTATGTAGGGTTTTGTGCAGGTCATTTTTCAAAGGCCAAATCGATTTTAAGGGTATGTTTTTTTTTTTGGAAGAGAATCTACACTCAAGAAATTTTACCTATTTATTAATTTCTTGCTTTCTTTAGAAAGGGGATAGAGGAGAGATGAAAGGTGCGGAACTGTAATTGATCGAGATGATAAGTCTTAGTCTCAGTTGTTGCTCGCCACCAGATGTAGAGTTGGAGAACTTATTAAAGCTTTTTGTTCATAGCCCTGATGAATTATTTTACGTCGGTCGGGGTTAAGTGATATGGGAACACCGAAGGTGGACGCGTGTGAGGGATAGAAAAACTCATACATATTATTTTTATAAATTAATGTTGCCGTAGCCTTTGATCGAACCCGGTTCCATCTTTGTAACAGTTCAACGAGCTAACAGTAATGAATTACAAAAGTATAAAAGAGGAAATAGATTTCAACAAAATAGAACAAGAAACTTGTACATGTTATTTATAGGATTACATTAGCAGACGTATTTTAATTACGTTTTAATTTTTGAACTCCCAAGTAAAAAAGTTTATATATATTAATAAGACATAGTTTTATCCAATTTCAATGTATAAAATTATATAGTCATATAAAGATATAATAAAATATAAAGATATATATGTATATAAGACAATATAAGACAATATAAAATAATATATTGTTATATATACCCCCACATAAATATTTTTGAAACAACACAAAGCTATATACAATTAGATACAAATATTTGTGCTTTAACTGTTAATCCTCTAACAGGTAAGGCTGCCTCAGGGTAGCCTTCATAAAATTTACCACAAATGCGTCAAATGAGAAATTAATTACGAAATTAATACTGAGAAATTAATTCCGATAGAAAACTAAATTTGCTAAATATTTGGAAGCAAGAAAGCTTCAAAATCAAAATTTCGTAACATTTCAAAAACTAATTATTTAAAAAAAAATATAGTTTTCAAAAATCTAAAAAACCAATTTAAGTTGACTAAAAACTCTTTATAATGAAATATAAGTAATATTAAAGCTTTATCTTTAATAATAAGTCCTTACTTTAGTCCAAGGACTCATTAGGATTCCTCTAAAGGACATTGTGTTAACTTACAAACTAATAGATGGATTTTTATGAAATTTTGCAGAAAGAAGACATTAAGTATTAATAGCAAAGCTTTTAAGGTTGAACAATATAAATTGAAGTTGATACTTTTTAGCCTAATTTCACTTTTTCTAAAAAGCGAAATCCCGACATCTTCTTAAGGGGAGACATTGGTTATCGTATGACACGAGCTTTTTTTAATTTTTTTTTTTCAATTTTTGGTGATGTTCCA
This sequence comes from Delia radicum, assembly GCA_021234595.1. Taxonomy (NCBI): domain Eukaryota; kingdom Metazoa; phylum Arthropoda; class Insecta; order Diptera; family Anthomyiidae; genus Delia; species Delia radicum. The sequence goes on from CM037855.1 coordinate 33,056,485, forward strand.
AATTTAAAAGTTTGTTTTTTCAAAAAAAATATTGACTTTAAAAATTCATAAAAAATCGAAAAAATTTTAAATACTTAGCGAATTAAGTTTAAAAAAATACAAAAAAAAAAAAAATCGTTAAAAAATGAACCCGCTAGTGCCGCAACCAGTACGAAAAACATGGTTTCGAGATAAACGCGTTCAAAGTTTGTGAACAAAGAAAAAAAGGTTACCTTCAATCCATGCCTCCTTCGTACAGTATGCCTTCGTTATCATGTGTTGTGCTGTTTCTTACAGTTTTTTGCAATCGCTTAGCAATTCGGGCTTCTTTTGAAGCTTCATATGCCTTCACTCTTCACCCTTCAAGTAGGTACGAAATAACAACCACTAAAATTCAGGTAGCAAGTAAAACAAGTATATACCAGTAGCACGAAAATTAAAAATGCTCTCTCACAAATCCGGCTGTAACTTTTGAACCCGTAGGAATTTTTACATGAAATTTTTTTCTTAGAATCGTAAGAATATTTACTAAAATGCAAAATTATAAAACAAAGTCGATTTCAAAAAACGGCCTATGTCATGTCCCCCCTTAAATAGAAGCAGAAACAACATATTTTTTCGAGCGTGGTTATTTCTTGGTAAGAAAAATATTCTTTGTCCAAAACTTCTTTTTTATATGATTTAGTTTTTAGAATGCACCATGTTTTGTTTATAAACTAAACAAAATATAAAAAGGAGAGAAAAACACCAGAGGTGGACCTTGCACCTAACAAACAAGTTTTCAATTTATTTTTTGATCAATGGTTATAATCTTTAACTTCAAGCTCATATATTAGTTCTCATGTAGTGGGATAACTAGTTTATATGAATGTTTGATGTTTGGCATGGGATTGTTACCGCTTTCAAAACGTGTTCTGATGATGGGAACCTAGAAAATTCCCGAAATAGATCTATCAACACATTCCTGAAAGGGTCAAATAATAAATTTGAAAACAAACAACTCTATAGATTATTTGTTAGGACAATATCCTAATAAAGAAATACAGAGTATGGCCTCGAACTTGAATAATTTTAAGTTTCATTTATCTATTTTATTAGAAAAATATACTTGTAGCTTATTTTATTTTCCAAATTTCATCAATGTAAATTTTACATAGCATATTTTGTATTAAAGATCATCAATGTAAATTTTACATAGCATAAACTTTAATAAATTAACAAAAAAAAATAACTTGTGAAATTAAACAAAAACGCAGTGTAGCATATTGCTAATAATCAATAAGTAAATTTTGCAAGGAAAGGCTTTTATAAAAACACATCAGTTTTTTTTTTCTGCGTGCAGATTTCAATTATTAAGTTATCACAGCGAAAAAGCAAAATTTAGTTTTACTTATAAACAAATAAAAACTATTTGCAGAAACTAATGCGAACAACTCCAAAAAATATAAATATACAAATTGCATATTTAATTTGAAATTATTTTGTATATAACGTCACCCCATCTATAATAAGAATTAATACACTTAGAATACTATGTAGGTAAAGACTACTACAAATGTAGTTAAAAACAAATGAAATTTCACTTAAAGAAAGACCGACTTACATTTCAGAAAATTCATTGTCAATTTTGCATTAAATCTATGAAGTTTCGTTTAAATTCGGTTAATAAAACTTTTTATAACATTTTTGCAATTTTCAAGAAATAAAATTATAAAAAACAAAAAATTTTAAAAAACACATCTGTGAAAAAGTTTCTTTCAGTTAATGTCGTTCACAATCGAAAAGATAAATTTCACAAATCTACTGTAAAATAGTATTTACACAGAAATAATTATCAACCTAAAATATTTAATTAAAGATTTGATTTGAATTTAATTTGTTTCTAAACAAATATTTAATTGAATTAATTAATATTTTAATTGACTTTAAATATATAAATACATATTTTATGTTAGACGCAATTATCATATTATTTTTCATAAACTGTATGCATAAATAGAAAATGTTCAGTATAAAATACAGGCACACACACAAACAGACTCAGCATTGCAAAAATCACACATACCAACGTACAGACTTTTTTGTGAGTATCATATTTTTTTTTTAGAAGTTATTTATAACTTTTTTTTCCTTCTTAATTTTAATAAAAGGTTTAATTAATAGTATCATTGCCGTGATAGGTGCAAAATCAATTAAAATATTAATTGATTCAATAAATTTTTAATTAAAACCAGCTTTTAGTTTTTTCTGTGTACATCATTGGAAAAATATTGATTTGTGCATTGCAAATAATTTCAAATAATTCTTATTATATACGAATTTTTTGTTTATTTTCTTCAATTTTAATTAAAATTTAAAAATTTACAATTTGATGATTTATAATTTTCCTATATTTAGTTTATGTACAATATCCATAAATACCATGCAATAACAATTATAAATAAACAAAAATTACATATCGGCCATTCCACCGAAGACCGGTCAAAAAAGAATTGAATATTCATATTTTCTTTAATATTCATCGGATTATCCCCATTTAATTTCATTGTGCGCCCCTTCTTTTTTATTGCGGAAAGATTTTTTTTTCAGCGCCAAAAATAAATGCATTTTTAATGCAATTTGTTTTTGAAATTCATTTTTCATAAATTTGGCCACTCTCGATTTTATAAAAGAAGCAAAATATGGGACAAGGTTTATCTATTATTAATGAATTATTGAAGAAATGCTTGTATCCATTAACAGAAAAAACTAAAAACGGGTTTTTGAAAGGCGTGGTAGAGAAGAATGAGTGTATTTTCTAAAAATCATAACTACATTGTAAATTTTCAATTTTCTGAATCAGACTGCGGAGTTTCTGGTATTGAACCTTCGTCAGTGACCCTGTTTTTTGAATAATGTAATATTTGTTATGTTTTTATTTGTTCGATTGCGTCTATATGAAATTTTCTGTGCAATCACTGACCGTGGTATAGATAAACTGATTTCTAATGCCACATGCACTCGCACTACACGTTAGACAGAGCGCTTTAGCGCACTGAGCTATCGTCAGGTCAAGTTTTGTTGTGATTAAAACTAGTTTTATTCAATACACGGTGTTTTTTGTTCTTGCATACATAATCTCAGAAGTACAACTCCAACAACACAACAGTTCTATTTTTAGAAACTTACCTCACTCTAATGTAAACTGTTTCAATTAAAAAATTTATTGAATCAATTAATATTTTAATTGATTTTGCACCTATCACGGAAATGATAATATTAATTAAAACTTTTATTGAAAATTAAAAAAGAAAAAAAGCTATAAATAACTATCTACAAAAAAAATTATGATACTAAAAAAAAAGTTTGTGAGCGATATGTTGGTATGTGTGGCCCTGTTCGAAAATGCATCACTGCAGTGCATCTGATGCGCAGCGCCTTCAAAAAAGCAAAAGTTTGCAACACTGCAATCGTCAGATGTTCGAAAATGCAACAATAAAGCAGCTGATGCGCAAATAAATCACAAACACGCAACATAAAAATGGCTGATGCAATGAATGGGTAAGCATAAAATTTATTATTTATTTATGATTTTTTAAAATGTATTTATTTTTTAATGATTGTTTTAGTGTCGAGATGGATGCAAATTTTGTAAAATTGTTAATAAGAGTCCGTTTGGACATGTAAGACGAGTTTGCGGCTGGAAGAAAAAAAAAAAGTCAGTGTTGTGGGGCAGAGTTGCGGGAAAATAAAGGAAAAATTTAAAAAGTCTTTTTTTTGGCGTATTGCTCAGTTTTATATCATTTGAACTTTCATCCAATTCACAAAATAAATTTATTATTAACTTTTCCATTTTTGATTCTTTTGCGTTCGAAATTGTAAACAAACTGCGCAACAAACAAACATCTGATTAGCATCGCAAACTAATCACAGTTGAGCATCAGATGCACTGCAGTGATGCATTTTCGAACAGGGCCTGTGTTTTTGTTAACGCTGAGTCTGTGTGTTTGTTTTGTTTGTATTTTATACTGAAAATTTTCTATTTAAGCTACAGTGTATGAAAAAATAATTTGAGAATTATGTCTAAAATAAAATATGTATTTAAACGTCAATTAAAATATTAATTGATTCAATTAAATATTTGTTAAGAATCAAATTTAATTCAAATCAAATATTTTATTAGATATTTTAGGTTGATAATTTTTTCTGTGTAGAAATAATAACACTTTGCTTTATTTTTCAAAAATAAAAAAAAATAATTTAAAAATGCATTGTTAAGGCTCCGTTTAAAAAAAAAAAATTTTCAATCCTTTCAAACTCACGCTTCTATGTATAAAAAATCAAATATTCGATAGCAAACATGGGCTTGAAGAGGTTAAAAATTAAATTAAACGTAATTTAGTAGATTATTTTTTCACGTGCAGAAAAAATCCTAAAAATTCAATGTATAGTTTTGAAAACAGAGACATTTAAAGGGCCACTTAATACTACATTTTTAAATTTAATCTTAATAAATCTAAAAAATAAAAACTACAAATTGTTGTTTTTCTATGCTACTAATATCATTAAAAATATTTAAAAACCCGGGACTCAAAAATGTTTAAACCCCGGGACTCAAAAATGTTAATTTGCATCTACACTGATAATAATCCATGCATAAAAATACCAATAAATGTCAAAATAACAAAAACTTTAGTAAAATAAACCAATATTTGTTAATTTTACGCAAGGGTTTGTTGTTTTGATATTATTTTCGTATTTTTAGCATGGATTATTATGAGTGTATTTGGTAAAAATTCCATATTTTGCGAATATACATTCTTTTTTTTAAATCGACAGTAGCCAAATTTAAAAAAAATACATTTTAAAAATAAATTGCATAAAAATGCAATTATTTTTGAAGCTGAAAATAATTTTTAATCCGCAGTATAAAAGTATAGGAGCGTACCATTCAAATGCATGCAGAAACTACACTCAAACAAATAAGTTAGTAGAAAAGTTAGTAAAACGTCTTGTTAATCAGATATACTATTTTTCAGCAAATAATTTGCTAAAATTATGTTTGCAGCTAAAATTTTAGTTATACTTATTCAGCACTTAACTGTTTTGAACTAATGTTTTACTAATATTATACTAATGTTTTACTAATTTATTTTGCTAAACAAATAGTCAAGATGTAGTACTGACTAGGAAAATGATACTAAAAAATACAACTCCAGTAAATAATAAACAAAATTGTGGATTGAAACAACTTAATTTTTGCGTTGTCACCGGCTTGTGAAAGTAATTGTCTATTTATTAAATAAAAGACAAAACAAAATATTTAAATTTAATAAAGATTAAATGTGTATTTGTAAACCAAATGTTTATAGTGACTAATAATCTAGTGTGGTCAAATTGCAAACAAATATACAGCAGGTAGACAGACTAAAGCGAAAGACAAAGACACACATCTTAGTTAGATTTTTATGTTTCGTTTTCTTATTGCAAAAAAAAAGGGTTGTACAGTAGACTCGCAGAAACGTGAACATCCAGTAACAAGAACGTCCAAGAAACATGAACACTTTTTTTACATTGACTATTCCAAAACGTGAACAAAGTTCAATAGCTCTAAAACGTGAACACATATTTTTTATAAGAAATATTTCTATTTCTTCAATATTTTAGTAATTTGGGGAATCCCCGAATAATAATTTAACCACGTTCTTATAGTAAACAACCATTTCTAACGTGAACAGAAAAGAGAAAAGCTCTTTAACCTCATTTCCTGTATCTCCGAATTTTAGAATTTTTTATATCAAAATTGTTTTAAAACGTATAGAATAAAATTTAAATAGAATTAGCAGATATTTTTATAATAAATGTATTAGAAATAAGGAACTGTTAAATATCAAAAACGTATTAAAATCAGTAATTTGGGTATGTAAAAATTATCTTAAATTCTGAATTTGGTCTATTTAAAAAAGTCCCAGAATTAGAAAGTTTTCTAATACGAAAAATTTCTTATGCCCAGTTTTTAACTTCATATTTAAATATGCAATTAGTTAATTGCCACTTAAATTTAAGTTGTATTTAAATACAGTTTCAGTTTTTCAGTCTTAAATGATAATTGTTATTTATTTGCGACAAAAGTATGGTAGCATCATGCAATGTCAAAAAATTAATGATCATTATTCATAAAACAGCTGTTTAAAGAATAGAAGAAAGCAGAAAATATGAAATATAGAAATAAAAAAAAAAAAATATATATACATATATATACATATATATATAAATATATATATATAAATAGAAATAAAATATAAATAATAATTAAATTAATAAAATAAAAAATGAAGAGAAGTGAAAATTTCATTCGAAGTTGAATTTTTATTGGCTGCTGTAATTTAATTTATTTTTTATTGTTTGTTTTACCACGCGGAAAAAAACAAACTGTCAAAATCATATGTTATATTAGTACAATTTAAATAGACTTTAAATGCCCAAGAATGGTCACTTAAATGTGATTTAAATTTAAAGTTAAAAACTTACGTTTGTATTTAAATAGAACTTAAAGTCCAAATGGCATTTAAATACGAAGTGAAAAACTGGGCATTAAAGTGTTAATATTTTTCTATAGGCAAGTGTCTGAATATTTAAAAATTGTTTGAATTTGTTTGAATTTCAGATTTTATTAGGAGAAAAATATTCAAAATCTTTGCATATTTTATTTTTTTGTTAAATAATCAACATAATGATTGGTTCTGAAGTACTTGGAATAGAATTTATTCTAAGTGGATCAATTCTGTAGTAAAATCAGAAACGCGAACACCCCTTGCAAACAGTAGTTCACGTTTTGAGAGTTCGCTGTATGTATATGTTATATTTTGTTATTTTTTCGTTTCATTTCTATAATTATCTGCAGCATTTGCGTTCCTTTAAAATATAGCATCATTTAGACAACCATTGATGTAAGTAGTTGAAACATAATTTTGTTTATGTTATATACATATAATTATTTCTATTTTTTTAGATATTACATTAATTCTTGTCGTTAATTCGGGAGTATGAACATTTCTATATTTTGTAACGAATTGCAAATTATTATTTTTAAAAGAATCACAAAAATATGTTTTGATGATTTTCAGCAAATAAATTAACTAAAGTACTAACTTTAGTACAAAAGCTAGTAAAACGTCTTTGAAATCAGGTATACAATTTTTTAGCAAATTTTTTAGCAAATTTTTTAGCAAATTCTTTTGCTAAAATCGTGTTTTCAGCTAAAATTTTTGTTATACTTATTCAGCACTTAACTGTTTTATACTAATGCTTTACTAATATTATACTGTTTTACTAATTAATTTTGCTAAAAAAAATTGTGCTGATAAGCACATTAATAGTGTGGTCGGCAACCAGATTGAAAGATATACGCAGAATGAAGTAGATGTAGCGGCATGTCAAGATGTAGTAGAGAAGAGGAAAATGATACTAAAAAGTACAACTCTAATAAGACATATAAAAAAATCAACCATGGAAGACTTTTGTATCTGTTTTTCATACATAAAACAAAATTGAGGATTAAAACAACTTAAATTTTGTGTTGTCACCGGCTTGTGACAATAATTGTCTTTTAATTAAATAAAAGACAAAATAAAATATTTAAATTTAATATGTATTTCTATAATAAATGTGAATAGATTAATAATCTAGTGTGGTCAAATTGCAAACAAACATATACAGACACGTAGACAGAGTAGAGCGAAAGACAAAGACACACATCTTAGGTAGATTTTTAAGGTTCCTTTTTCTTATTGCAAAAAAAAAGGTTGTTTTTTTTCGTTTCGTTTGTTTTGTTTATTTTTTCGTTTCGTTTCTATAATTATCTTCGGCAGTTGCGTCCTTTAAAAGAAAGCATCATTTAGACTACCATTGATGTAAGTAGTTGAAAGAAAATTTTTGTTATGTTATATATATTGATTTCTATATATTTTCAGATATTAAATTAATTCATGTCGTCAATGTGGGAAAATGAAAATTTTTATATTTTGTAATTATTGTAAATTATTTTTTAAAAGAATCACAAAAATATGTTTTATGATTTTCAGCAAATATATTAACTAAATTACAATTTTTTTGCGTTTTTTTCAGTCTACTAAAATTCAGCAAAAAATTTATTAATTTTTAGCAAGGCTTTTTATTTCTAATCTACTAAGTGTTAGCAAAACTTTTGCTGAATCTACTAATTTTGTTGCTAAAAATCATGCTTGCTGATTTTCAGCAAAAGATTTGGCTGACATTAGCAATTTTTTTGCTAGCACCCTCCTGACTAAAATTTTGCTGACTCAGCAAAAATTTTTGCTGACTTTACAAACTTTTTTTTTTAGTGTATAATTTTTCCACAAATTTTTTGAGTTTTTTTCAGTCTACTAATATTCAGCAAAAATTTTATTAATCTTTAGCAAGGGTATTTTACTTTCTAATCCACTAAGTGTTTGCGAAACTTTTGCTGAATCTACTAATTTTGTTGTTAAAAATCAGCTTTGCTGACATTAGCAACTTTTTTGCAAGCATCCTCCTGACTAAAATTTTACTGACTCAGCAAAATTTTTTGCTGACTTTGCTATTTTTTTGAGTGTAAGAATATTAAAACTTACACGGTTTTTAAAAATTTTTTTTTTTTTCAACAAAATAAATTTACAAATTTCGAGAAAATAAAAACGCCAATCTCAAAGCGTTTCTGAAGAGTTTATACGTGCAAAATATAATTTAAATCGAAACACCCAAGTTACAGATTTCGGCCGATCTAACGTGGAATGGCGGTATAAAAACATTGACGTTAGAACTTGCAATTTTGCAATATTTTTTAATGGAATATTTTGGATTATTTCAATATGCATGTAAAAATATCAACTTGAACCAAAGAAAACTAATTAAATAAAATATGGTTGCCAAAAATAACAAGTTTGTATATATGTATGTATATATTAAATAAAAATCTGAGTAAAACAAGTGCAAATAAAATTATCAATTAATTATGTCGCCGATAAAAATAAATGTGTAAAAAAATAACCACTAAATTAACCAAACGGAATTTAAACCAGATGTATGTGGAAAAGTATCAAGTTTATACTAGTATTGCAATATGTTGTTAGTTTTCAATATCCTATACAATACAGAACTAAACAATTTTCAAATAATAATAATTAAAAAAAAATATATATATATATATATAACTACGAGGGCGTATCAATAAGTCCGTGACTTTTCGAACTTCCCTCGTAGTTATATGAAATACAACACTGCTCCCATCAAGTATCACCCGTTAGTAGACTACTGTCAAATTTTGAGCAAGTTCCGTTATTTACTTTGCGTTTAACAACTGATCAAAACATACAACCTCGTGAATTTTTTTAAAAATGGAAAAAAGTGAATTTCGAGTGAAACCGTCAATCAAACCAAGGAAAAGCTTGATAAATACTATGGGGACTCTGCAACATCGATTTCAATAGTATAAAAGTGGTTTACTGACTTTCGTTGTGGTCGCACAAGTACAAATGACGCTGAACATTTTGGACGGCCAATTCATCACAATACACAAGAAAATGTCGAAAAAAATCCACGATATGGTGTTGGCCAATCGAAGAGTAAAAGTGCGTGAGATTGTTGATGCCATAGGCATTTCATATGGCAGTGTGGTTTCGATTTTAAATAATCAGTTGGGTTTAAGAAAGCTGTCTGCAAGACGGGTGCAGCGTTTGCTCTCAATTGACCATAAACTTAATCGTGGCCAATAAGGTGATGGCAACAGTTTTTTGGAATGTACGCGGGATAATCCACATCGATTACCTTCAAAAGAGAAAAACAATAAACGGCGAATATTATGCCAACTTATTGAGCTACAAGAAGATTATGTTGAAAAATATTTTTTTTTTTTGCAAAAAAAAACCGTGTTTTATTCAATAAAGTTACGGACTTATTGATCCGCCCTCGTATTTAAAGAAAAAAGCGTTACATAAATATGCACTATTTATTTTGAAAGTGGTATGAGTCCACTTTTTTTTCATATGTGATATAAAGGGTTTGGCATTTAAATGTTTTTGAAACTGTAACCGGCAACTTTTGTACAATGTTTTTTTTTATACACATCTCATCAGGCGACATTAAATTTATTTATAATTTTTTTCCACATCGATTACCTTCAAAAGAGAAAAACAATAAACGGCGAATATTATGCCAACTTATTGGACCGATTTAACGAGGATTTAAAAAAAAAAAACGACCCCATATGGCCAAGAAATGCCTTTTTTATGGACCTCAAAAAATCCTATTTTTTGGAAGGGATACAAAAATTGGAGAAACGTTGGACTAAGTGTATTGAGCTAAAAGGAGATTATGTTGAAAAATATTTTTTTTTTTTGCAAAAAAACTGTGTTTCATTCAAAAAGTTACGGACTTATTGATCCGCCCTCGTATTTAAAGAATATGCACTATTTATTTTGAAAGTGGTATGAGTACACTTTTTTTAATATGTGATATAAAGGGATTTGCATTTAAGTGTTTTTGAAACTGTAACCGGCAACTTTTGTCCAATGTTTTTTTTTACACACATCTCATCAGGGGACATTAAATTTATTTATAATTACATAAACATAAATTTTTTTTTTAGTTTTTATTGTAAATTTTCTAAGAAATTTTAACATGATTGTTTTATGTATATACATAGAACATAATTTGTGCATTATCAAATTTGCTGGAAAAAATGCATTTTAAAAAAAGTAACGAAATTATGAATTACGCAAAAACTGAACGTGCTAGAAAATCGAAGAGCAGATTTGGAATCTGGAGATCAATGTTAATAAGACCCAGAAAAAAACAACTTTTATTTATTGTAAAATTCTTTAAAATTTTCGAAAAGTTTCATAAATTTTTGTCCAATAAAAAAGTTGAATTATATCATGAGGTCTTTGATACATTGAAATTGACCGAGGATCTTCAAATTTGCAATTTTGCACACAATTTTGGCTTTCTGCAAAATTTAAAAAATCTTAAAATCATGTAATTTTGAAGAGTTCTATTCTCTAGTAAGACTATAACATATCTCCATATTAAGTGTTTAAAATTTTTAAAAATAGCGATTTTTTACGTTTTGAGTTTTTAAGAAAATTAAAGAATCCCAAAAGTATGTACACTCAGGAGCATAAGTTTATCACAAACCAACAACTATCACTTTAACAACCTATAGTTTCTATAAATTTTACTCAAATGCAAATTTTTCATATTATGGTTGTACAAGTGTCTTTTCTCTTTCAAAAAGGTTTTATTAAGATCTGATCACAACAACAAATACGCGAAGGCATAATGCAAATAAATCAAAATGACAGTTTTGCACTCACTATTTATTTTTATATTTTTAATAACTGGTCCAGTAACCCTTTGCCTTCTTAAGCTCCTGGATGCGATTAGGTAGACTTTATGTGTACCTCTGCACAAATTCTGGAGGAATCGCCTTCCATACTTCCTTCGTCCGCTCACACAACTCGTTCACGCCTTTTGGGGGACTGGCATATTTTGCAAGCTGCGATTTGAAGTGACTCCACAAATTCTCGATCGGATTCATATCCGGAGATTGTGGAGGCCACGTCACCACACAAAATTTTTGTTTTTTGAGCCAGTCTTTCAGTACCTGTGCTGTATGTTTGATGTCATTGTCTTGCTGAAAAATTACTTTTTCAGCAGCAAGACCCATTTTTTATACTACATCAGGAAGATTTTGTTGCAGGATGGACAAATATTGTTCCTTGCACATAATTCCGTCGATGCGCACCAAGGGTCCCACTCCATCTTTAGATATACAACCCCAAACCATGATACAGCCACCACCGTGGTTAACGGTTTGGCGTACCTTATTTGGTTGGATTGTATCAGGGTCCTTAGTCCAATACCATCGGATTGGAAACGATTAATTTTAGTCTCATCAGACCAAATAACCTTTAAATTATTTAATAATTCTTTTAATAATCAGTAATACACACATATGTTTAAAAACATACCGTATCCCAATCAGCGACAGTCCAGTGCGCGTGTGCTGCAACAAAAAGATGGGGTGGAACCCTTGGTGCGCATCGATGGAATTATGTGCAAGGAACAATATTTGTCCATCCTGCAACAAAATCTTCCTGATGTAGTGGAAAAAATGGGTCTTGCTGCTGAAAAAGTAATTTTTCAGCAAGATAATGACATCAAACATACCTCACATGTAGTGAAAGACGGTCTCAAAAATAAAAAATTTGGTGTAATGACGTGGCCTCCACAATCTCCGGATATGAATCCGATCGAGAATTTGTGGAGTCATTTCATATCGCAGCTTGCAAAATATGCCGGTCCTCCAAAAGGCGTGGAGTTGTGGGAGCGGACGAAGGAAGTGTGGGAGGCGATTCCTCCAGAATTTGTGCAGAGGTACACACAAAGTCTACCTAATCGCATTCAGGAGCTTAAGAAAGTAAAGGGTTACTGGACCAGTTATTAAAAATATGTTATTGTTTTAAAAATATAAAAATAAATAGTGAGTGCAAAACTGTATAATTTTGATTTATTTGCATTATGCCTTCGTGTATTTGTTGTTGTGATCAGATCTTAATAAAACCTTTTTGAAAGAGAGAAGACACTTGTACAAACATAATATGAAAAATTTGTTTGCATTTGGGTACACTCATAATAATCCATGCATAAAAATACGAAATTATTGTCAAAACTACAAAAAATTTCGTAAAATGTACAAATTACGTATATTTTACAAAAAAATTGGTTATTTTGACATTTTTCGTAATTTTACGAATGGATTATTATCAGTGTAACATTTATAGAAATTATACGTTGTTAAAGTGATAGTTGTTGGTTTGTGATATACTTATGCTCCTCAGTGTATATCATTTTGAAGAGCCATATATACGTATATTCGAAAGTTGTTATCGAATTTCTCTGATTTAAAAAGCATTCGATTTATATGGTTGTCTTCTTTCACACTTATGCAATAACAAAATACATATTAAAATGCAATTTTTTGATGCGTTTTGCAAAATGCATCCAAAACTACATTAAAAAAATATTTTTTAGACAGATAAACTTAATTAAATCACGTTTTTTCATTGTTAATGGCGTGTTCTAAATTTTAAACTGTTTTAAGCCTTGTTAAAAAATTACAAATTATACAAAACATAAAATTTTTTGTTTGAAAATAGATAAGATTTTTTTCAAAATATCGACAAAATTAGATAGCATCCGCTTCACAGAAAAAGCGAAACTAAATTTTATATAAGAAATGCCAAGTTTTCGATTGATGTATGTTTAAAAAATATTAAAAGGGGAGAACAATTTCGAAAATGCATCTTCAAATTGGATTTGCATCAAAATGCATTTGTTTAATATGTATTTATTTTTTTTTTATTATTGCATATTTGTGAAAGAGGAAAATCATATGAATATAATTACCCAGATAGAAATTGCCAATGGTTTGAAAAATCAAGCACTGGCAGAGCACTATTTGCCAATGATGCAAGAAATAAAGTGCTGGCAAACACTGATTTACAACGCTCTGCCAACGTTAGTAAAAAGTGCTTTGCCAGTGTTGAATTAACAACATTTAGATAGAAATTGCCAATGGTTGGGTTTGCTACCTATGCACCTGAACAGGAGAAAAAAGGAAAAAAATGAAATTAAAAATTTTTTCACTTTGCGCGCTACCTAAACAGTGTTAAGAATCATCTCTAGGAAGTTTATATGTTCTAGAAATTTGTTTATTGAGATCTTAGGTAAATTTTTGTAGTTGATTGTTTCCTTGAATTTTGAACGGTTTGCTACCTATGGACCTGAACACGGGAAAAAAGGTAAAAAAAATCGAATTTTTTTAAGTTCTTTGCGATTTTGATCTGGAAGGTGAAGTTTTTTTTTGATTTTATATGTTCGCAATTTTTGTTCTATATGACAAGAGCTACAACTTTTCCATAGAGAGTAAATCGAAATTCTGAACGGTTTGCAAGATATGAGCCTGAGAAAATGATCACTTTTTTGCGAAAATGATACCGAGGCCCCAAATCTTTGGCGGCCCATAAACAAAAAAAAAGATGACTTCGGGAAAAACTGGGAGACACGGGTCTTTTTTTTTTAGTCTTTTATCACGTAGTGGTGTCCGTATATGGTTATTTTTTTCGTGTTGCACTGTGGAATCGGAAGACATGAGGTCAAAAAAGTACATTTTTTCTTTTGCTTTCATAGAATGAATCATATGAATCTTTATAAAAAATTATTATAGGTATTTTCTCTTATATTGAATAATTGCAAAAACTTACACCTGCGAAAACATAACATAGTTTTGTGGAAAAATTCAAAATGGATCTATAGGTTCATAAATTATAGGGTATCTTATAATTGGGGTCGCGATTGTTTCTTTTATCTCTCATCAGTTTTCATGTGAATTTAATTTTAAAGTGTTTTCTATACTTTTTTTTATAGATGTCATAAAATAGTTTTAGAAAAATATTACTTTATGGATGTTTTTTGTTGTACAAAGTATTTAATAAAAAGAATTTTGTTTTCTTAACAACCTTGAGCTAACAATGTCAACATTCGGTTTAACAAGCAAAAAACAAATACTATTTGTATGTATGATATATTAGGGGGCAATCCGTAAAAACAGCCAGTTATTATAATCTATTCCTCCAAAATAGAAAACTTTAAATTTTCATGTACAAAAAGAGCATGTGCATACAGGGTGCTAGCATAAGCGATGTACAGAATTTAAATTCAGTTTTTTTTTAGAGACTTGCGAAGTTTTTTTGTTTCTCGAGATAAAGATACCTACACACACAGAGAAATAAAGTGTCAACCGAATTGAAAAAGTGTATATTAATGGTAACAACTTATAATTCAGTTATTACAAACCATATTTACATTAGATTTCTGAATATTTAAGGTGTTGCAACTAAAATTCAGTTGAATTAACCGAACTTTGTTGCGAAAACGAATGTTAAGTTGTGCCAACCATCTGAAATTCGAAATAACTGAATTTAAGTCGTAGTAACAGCATTTCAGTTGGCAAATATCCAAATTTTCTCTGTGTGTATGCGTATACGTATTACAACGTAATTCTTATTATAATAATATTTTGTAGGTAAAGACCACCGCAAATGTAGTTAAATACAAATGAAATTTCTATGGAAAAAAGAACGACTTACATGTCATTAAATTCAACTAACATTGTCATTTGTTTTTTACTGTTCAAAAAAATAAACCACAAAAGTAGTAAAAATGAACCACAAATGTGGTAAAAAAACAAACATTTATCTGTGTTATTTTTTTAAATAAAAAAAGCTTGAAAAAAGAACGACTTACATGTCATTAAATTCAACTTACATTGCCATTTGTTTTTTACTGTTCAAAAAAAATAAACCACAAAAGTAGTGAAAAATGAACCACAAATGTAGTAAAAAAAAACAACATTTATCTGTTTTATTTTTTAAATAAAAAAAAACTACTGTATAAAATGAATGTAAAATCATAATAGTACAGTAATTTGATTGTGGTTTGTTTTTTTAAATGCACTACAAATGTAGTCAATATGAAATTTTCTTCAAAAATTACTGTATTACAGGAAATTACTGTATTACAACACAACAACAACTACAAATATTTACAGCAGAAGTTCCCTGAGTGGTACGTATACGGTATTATTAATGCTGTCAAATTTGGATCAGTTAACTAGCTTACTAACATCAGCGATATCGAGTCTTTTCAAAATCATCTTTCACTGCAAATTTTTTTTTATAATTTAGCTACTTTTAGCAATTTTTCAGTTTGTTTAATGATATATTAAGGAAAAGTTGACAAAAAGTTCAATGAAAATAAATAAAAAATTAAATGCAGTAGACGAATTTTATATATATAAAAAAAAAATTTCATTTAAATTTTAAGGAGATAATTTAAATATCTCAAGGTTGCAATATGACAATTTAAAAAAATGGTTAAAGACTTAGATATTTTTCGAAAAAAAAATTTAAAATTCGGATAACTTAAACTTACACAAAATTTGTTAAATATCTTCAGCCGTCTAAACTCAAATAAAAAAGTTAGTAAAGTCAGCAAAAAATTTTTCTGAGTCAGCAATATTTTAGTCAGGAGGGTGCTTGCACAAAAATTGTTAATGTCAGCAAAATCTTTGCCAAAAATCAGCTCGCTGATTTATTAACAATATTAGTAGATTCAGCAAAAGATTCAGCAATATTAGTAGATTCAGCAAAAGTTTTGCTAACACTTAGTAGATTAGAAATTAAAAAAACCTTGCTAAAAATTAATAAAATTTTTGCTGAATATTAGTAGACTGAAAAAAACTCAAAAATTTGTGGAAAAATTATACTTAGTTAGTTTATTTGCTGAAATCATAAAACATATTTTTGTGATTCTTTTTAAAATAATAATTTGCAATTCGTTACAAAATATAAAAATGTTCATACTCCCCAAATTGACGATATGAATTAATGTAATATCTAAAAACAATAGAAATAATTATATATAACATAAACGAAATTATCTTTGAACTACTTACATCAATTATTGTCTAAATGATGCTATCTTTTAAAGGAACGCAAATGCCGCCAGAGAATTATAGAAACGAAACGAAAAAAATAACAAAATATAACGTATACAACCCCTTTTGCAATAGAAAAAGGAAAAGAAAAAATCCACCTAAGATGTATGTCTTGTCTTTCGCTTAGTCTGTCTACCTATTGCATATTGTTTGCAATTTGACCACCACACAAGATTATTAATATATATAACATTTAGGTTACAAATACACATTTAATCTTTATTAAATTTAAATATTTATTTTGTCTTTTATTTAATTATATAGACAATTACTTTCACAGGCCGATGACAACGCAAAATTTAAGTTGTTTTAATCCACAATTTTGTTTAATGTATGAAAAACAGATACAAAAATCTTCAATGGTTGATTTTTTTATATTATTTCTTACCAGAGTTGTACTTTTTATCATAATTTTCCTCGTCACTACTACCATCGTGACATGCCGCGACATTTAATTCATTCTGAGTATATCTTTCAGTCTGGTTGTCGTTCACACTATTGATGTGCTAATCACACAATTTTTTTAGCAAAATAAATTAGTAAAACATTAGTAAAATATTAGTAAAACATTAGTTTCAAAACAGTTAAGTGCTGAATAAGTATGTATAACTAAAATTTTAGTTTAAAATATAGTTTTAGCAAAAAATTTGCTGAAAAAATAGCATACAGACGACCCTCGGTTAACAAACGCCTCGCTTAACGAACATTTCGCACAACGAACACATTTAAAAAAAAAAAAAATGTTTCGCTTAACGAACAAAGTTTCGTATAACGACCAACGCAAAATGGGAAATACCGAATTGGGCGAAAAAACTTCTGTCGGTGTTCAGCTTTGGCATCACTTGTGTTCATACAATTAAGAAGACGTGTTGTTATTTTTTTGTGAAAGGTGTAACGTAACATTAAAAAGCATCACCCCAATCAGACAGTGGCTAAACGCGCAACACATTTATCAATGATAATGCTGTGTCGCATTTTCCAACAAATTTTGAAGCGTCGCCAAAAACAAACCACTAGACAGTTTTTTTGTTAAAGAAGAACTAGGTATGCGTCCAGGTATCATACAAAATTATTTTTTTTTGTAATTTTTTTCGTTTTTTTTCCATTGCAGATTGTCTCATTTCGTCCTATATTCAGTTCCTTAAAATGTTGATAAATATATGTTATATTACTTTCAATAAATATTGATGTTGAAATATGTTAGTGTGTACTTTTCCGACTTGGAACGCATTATTTTTTTTTCCACTGATATATATGGAAATAATGGTTTTGCTTAACGAGCGTTTCGCATGACGACCACGCTTCTGGAACGAATTGTGTTCGTTAACCGAGGGCCCACTGTACCTGATTTACAAGATGTTTTACTAACTTTTTTACTAATTATTTTTTTTGAGTGTAGGATTCATATTCTAGCTAAGTTTCAACTTTGGTTGCTAATATTTCCACTTGAGGGCGCTTGAAGGCAAAATTACAAAAAAAAAAATAAAAATCTTAATCGTTATATAGAGGTAATACATAAACTCAAAAAAATAAGTTAGTACAAAATTTAGTAAAACGTCTTGTAAATCAGGTATACTATTTTTTAGCAAATTTTTTGCTAAAATCGTGTTTTCAGCTAAAATTTTTGTTATACTTATTCAGCACTTAACTGTTTTATACTAATGCTTTACTAATATACTAATGTTTTACTAATTAATTTGCTAAAAAAAAATTGTGCTGATAAGCACATAATAGTGTGGACGACAGAATGAAGCAGATGTCGCGGCATGTCAAGATAGTAGTAGAGAAGAGGAAAATGATACTAAAAAGTACAACTCTAATAAGACATATAAAAAAATCAACCATGGAAGACTTTTGTATTCTCTTTTTCATACATAAAACAAACAATTGAGGATTAAACAACTTAAATTTTGCGTTGTCACACCTCTTGTGAAAATAATTGGCTATTAATAAAATAAAAGACAAAAGAAAAATTTAAATTTAATATGTATTTTTATAACTAAATGTTTATAGATTAATAATCTAGTGTGGTCAAATGGCAAACAAAACATATACAGACATGTAGACAGAGTAAAGCGAAAGACAAAGAAACATATATTAGGTAGATTTTTATGGTTCCTTTTCTTATTGCAAAAAAAATGGTTGTTTTTTCGTTTCGTTTGTTTTTGTTTATTTTTTCGTTTCGTTTCTATAATTATCTTCGGCAGTTGCGTCCTTTAAAAGAAAGCACCATTTAGACTACCATTGATGTAAGTAGTTGAAAGAAAATTTTTGTTATATATTATATTTATTTCTATATATTTTCAGATATTAAATTAATTCATGTCGTCAAAGTGGGAAAATGAAAATTTTATATTTCGTAATTATTGTAAAGAAAGAATCACAAAAATATGTTTTATGATTTTCAGCAAATAATAACTAAATTACAATTTTTTACAAAACTTTTTGCATTTTTTTCAGTCTACTAAAATTCAGCAAAAAATTTATTAATTTTTACCAACGCTTTTGTATTTCTAATCTACTAAGTGTTAGCAAAAGTTTTGCTGAATCTACTAATTGTTGCTAAAAATCAGCTCGCTGATTTTCAGCAAAAGATTTTGCTGACATTAGCATTTTTTGCTAGCACCTCCTGACTAAATTTTGCTGACTCAGCAAAATTTTTTGCTGACTTTACAAATTTTTTTTTTGAGTGTACGCAAAGTTTGGTAAAAAATCCTCACATGATCTATGACGTGCCCTCAATGAGTTATTCAAAACATTGATATCCGAATCGTTAAATCAAATATTTCGTTTTGTCCGAATATTATTAACACAACATGTTTATACAATGTCGCGTTTTTTTTTTGTTTTTTGGCAAAACAATAGACTAAAAATAGACCTATATTTAAATGAAATTATTTAAGATCACAAACAACTGGACAAAACGTTTCTATTCACTGTTACGCTATTCAAATAAATAAAAGAAAATGAATAAATAAAATTAAAATTAAATGCAATTTAATTTGTTATTTACGCCCGCTATTTGCAAAACCATGAAAACACTTTTAACTCTTTATGGAATTAGCTACCTTACTACTGCTTGCTATCTTCAGTAAATGACATGCCATCACTAAATCCACCACATTCACTGCTATTGCAAGGGCTCTGCGCTAAAATAATACACTATCTTCGCCATCACCAATTTCACATTCATTGTCGGCCGTTAAAACATTTACTACAATTTGAGGAGGTGGCGGAGGGGGATTTAAAGGTTTAGTAAGATTTTCCAAGGGATTATTGTAATAGGATTTTCTAATTCATAGTTGGAGGTAATGTTAATAAATCGTTTTATTTTCTAAAGGTATACGAAATTTAGGTCTGCCGATGATGCCACTTCCGTTGGCTTTAACATGTTAAAATCACACAATTATCATCTTCTTCATTTTCTTTACAATTTAGCTTAACATTATTATGGTTGACGGTATTTAAATTTAAATTTTCTTTGTATCATAATTTCTTGAAAATATTTCTGTAAATTTATTTCTTGTATATCAACTTTAATAAATTCACCACTTAATATTGTTTTGGTTGTTCATATAATTTAAAAATGTCCTCCTGATGTTGTTCTTGTAAATGTTGTAAAAATATTTCAGTTTGTAAACAAATGCCCGTACAAAACATACAATTAAATCCGATATTTTGTATATCCGGTGATATAGTAATTTCACCACATTTTCGAAATAATATATAATCTTCCGGTTGCCAGATTAGGGGTGCGAAAATGGCAGACATTATTAAAAATTTAATTTCAAGAATTCTATTAAACAATTTTGTTAATTTATACGGTCCAGTAAAAATACAATAATTTATTATTGTTTTTTTTTTTTTTAACACGTTTTATTGAGTTTTTTTTTGCACTTATTTTTTCGTTGTTTGTCGTTCTAATGCCGGCCACTGACTGAACTATATTCACCAATTTACAGTAAGTTTTCTTCTACATACGGTTAAGCTTTCATTGTTGGTTTGTTATTGCTCGAATGCGTGTGCCTGCCTGCCTGCCTTCTCATTAGCAATAAAAGTCTTAACAGTGAGTAATGAATGCAGTTGTACTGTACATATGGTCACCTTAAATTGGTTTATTGATGGTTCGGTTTTTTTTGAAATTATGTACCCTTTATTATAGGATCAGTGGTATACAAAGTTAGTCGTTAAAATTGTTACACATCGATCAATTTTGGGGGGAGAGAGAAAACGTTTTTTTTTATAAAATCTCTTAGGCCTGGGTTCTATATTCCACTACGAAGTGAAAGTGGAATCGTTTTTAATTTCATATTATCAATTCCGCTGTGTTCTGAAAAACGAGTGAATCGTTTTTTTCACAACGATTTCATTTTCATTTTGTTCTTAGCAACAACATAAAAAAATGCGGGAAAAACCAAATTATCACTTTAAAGTGAATGAAATTGCAATAAAGAAGAGTGCATTTTTTAACAAAAATAAAAATTAAACAAAAAATACATATTTTTAAAATAATATAAATGAGTTGCGCAATTGTGTGATTTTCTAGTATTTAATTAAAAAGAAAAACAAAACGGAGTCGCAAGTGTTTAAAATTAATAAAAAAAATAGTTTTATTGCGTATTTTAGATTAGATAAGTACGCATTTATATGGTTTTAGAAGAATTATCACCAATGGCTAAAAGACAAGCATTCCAATTATTTTGCAATTGGACACACTATCACTAATCAAAGAGGGAAATCATCGGTTGCGGTTCCTTATTCTATATTTTCAGTACCTTCGTCATTTTTATTTAATTTGTGGTTGTTTACCCTTCGCTAGTCGTCCCGAATGATTTAGCAGCTGGAACACCTTCGACTGCTGTATAAAGGCCAGAAAGTTGGGCAACTCAATCTTCTTTGGATGATATGTGTTGGTTATTATTGGGTCCTCAACCTGTTGCCGTTACTTCTGCTCTATTTTCGGCCATTTTTTCACGAATGGTAGCCTTCCATCAGACCAAGCCTTTTTCCAACCAGTTGGTTCGTTTTTCTGGAGGCCCTAAGCTGTTTAATGTACTTGCTAAGTCCTTCTACAACTGGTCTTCAACTGTTTTTGTCGCCCCTTCTAAAAACCTTTGCCAAACCAGATTTTTTTGCATGAATGTTAAAAATGGGGCCTCTTGTTCCGGATTCATGTGTTTTCCCGTAAAAAATACAACACTTTTTCAGTTAAATAAACGTATATTAACACCATATCACATTTACTTACATTGTTTGATTTTTTTTTACGTTAATATTCAAAATAATTTTACTTTCTAAAAAGTTTGGTATTTCACTCA
>CM037855.1:33078478-33128647 GCA_021234595.1 Delia radicum
CAGTTAACTAATACCGTTTTACAATTACTTTTTTTGTAGTGAAATTGTTTTATAGAACACATCAAATCACTTTAATTCCACTAGAAACAAAATGAAAATGAAATTTTGCTTTTCAAATCACTTATGTGGAATTTGGAACACAAATTGAGCAGAAGTTTCACTTTCACTTCATTTTCGGAATGTAGAACCCATGCGTTAGTTTTTGAGTTGTTTTTTCTAAGCAAACCCTTTAATTTTATCGGAAACGATATTTTTCTATATAATTCACTAGAATTATGGGGTCGTTTTTAAGGACTTTCCGGTTCCGAGAACTTCAAAGTCAGATCTACACGAGAAAGTAGAGTTGTGTCGTTCATGAACGAACTAGTTCAATTGAACGACTCACTCAATTGAACGATATGAGTAGTTCACCAGTATTCGATCTTGTCGTTCAATCGTTCATTTCGTTCTTTTATTCATGGAACAACTGCATCTCTATTCAATCAAATTGCTTGCAAGAACAATTTTTTTTTTTTTAGAAAATTGTAATAATATTGTTTCAAATTAGGAAAAACAATAAAAATAAAATGTTTTTTACACAAAATAAATAAATTTTTGTTAGAAAATTATAACACTTTTGCAATTTTATAACACTTTTTGTTTATGTACAGTAAAATTTGTGAAAAAACTCGTAAAACATGAATAGTGCGTAATAATTGTCAAACGAACGACACAGTTCACAACACGCAGATCAGTCACAAGTCAAAGCAAAAAGAACGATTTGAACGAACTAGTTCACTGCCTCGAATTGAACGATAATGACCGAGTCACCAAAATGAACGATTAATCGCAACTCTACGAGAAAGTAAAACTCCTAGAAATAGAGAAACCCTTCAAAAATTCGAGAATTTTTAGATTTTTGGATTTTGAGAACCTCAAAGTCAGATCTCAACGAGAAAGAAAAACTTCTAGAAATAGAGAAACACTTCAAAAATTCAAGAAATATTACTTATAGAAAATCTTTAGATTTTATTATTCTTATTATTCTAATAAAATTTCTCAGATTCAATGGATATATTTCTTCATAAATCTTTATAACGAACCTTTTCTACAAAAAAACTTGGCAGATTCTAAAAAGTTTATACATACATATATAAAACCCTTTAGATCAAGAAAAGTTTCCGAAAACAAAACACTTGGCCTATTAAGACTTTTTATTGCAAAAATTTTTAAATTATAAAGCGTTACCAATATAAAACTCCATATATACTAAGAATTTTTCATGGCGTAATCCACAGATATTTATTCCCAGAATAAGGAGAACAATTTTTGAAAGATCATTCATAATCAGAATTGCTCGGTGTTGGAATCGGTTGCCCTTAGAATTACGGGTTTTCTCTCATTCCAATAGCGCCTTTCGGTTAAAAATCTTGGAATATTTCAATAGTTTTTGAACTATTTTTTCTTTTTAGAATAATAATATTTTTTTGTGTGGTTAAGTATGCAATGTTACCACTGATAGGGTCAAATGCTTTAATACTTAAATGTTTAAACTTTGTTAATAAACTTTTTATAAATATTACTTCTGGGGAGCCTACACTCAAAAAATAAGTTAGTAGAAAAGTTAGTAAAATGTCTTGTAAACCAGGTATACTATTTCTTAACAAATTTTTTGCTAAAATCGTGTTTTCAGCTAAAATTTTTGTTATACTTATTCAGCACTTAACTGTTGTATACTAATGCTTTTACTAATATTGTACTAATGTTTTACTAATTAATTTTGCTAAAAAATTGTAAAATTGTACTAGAGTAAAGCGAAAGACAAAGACACACATTTTAGGTATTGCAAAAAAGGGTTGTTTTTTCGTTTCGTTTGTTTTTGTTTATTTTTTCGTTTTGTTTCTATACTTATCTCCGACAGTTGCGTCCTTTAAAAGATAGCATCATTTAGACAACCATTGATGTAAGTAGTTGAAAGAAATTTTTGTTATGTTATATATATATTTATTTCTATATATTTTCAGATATTAAATTAATTCATGGAGGAAAATGAAAATTTTTATATTTCGTAATTATTGTAAATTATTTTTAAAAGAATCACAAAAATATGTTTTATGATTTTCAGTAAATAAATAACTAAATTACAATTTTAATCTACAAATTTTTTGAGTTTTTTTCAGTCTACTAAAATTTAGCAAAAAATTTATTAATTTTTAGCAAGGCTTTTTTATTTCTAATCCACTAAGTGTTAGCAAAACTTTTGCTGAATCTACTAATTTTGTTGCTAAAAATCAGCTCGCTGATTTTCAGCAAAAGATTTTGCTGACATTAGCAATTTTTTTGCAAACACCCTCCTGACTAAAATTTTGCTGACTCAGCAAAATTTTTTGCTGACTTTACAAACTTTTTTTTTTTGAGTGTATATGTTAGGCTACAAAGTATATTTTAATTTTTTATTTAAGATTAAGATTAAAACTTGTAAAAATAGTTTCATTAAAACTATGAAGCTTTTTCGTCAAGTTTAAGAAAATTTTCATTCACATTGTAAAGAAAACTTCATCAGTTTAGTGCAAAAATTTCATTAAAAATCGTCCAAGAAATTATCTCTGTGTAGGGAAAGTGTAATACTTTTTAAATTACTCTACGTTAAACTTTAAAAATCAAGAGCTTGTGTCTCAAAGGGTTAAATAGGATGTAGGAAATAAAATTTTTTATTGTAATTCAAAAAAAAAAAAAATTGTTTTAATGTTTTTAAAATACCCAAAAAATCACTGTTAAAAAGCAGTAGTTTTTCCCAATTTTTACAGTTGTTTCAACATATTTGTAGCATAAATTGGCAGTTATTTTTACGACTTTGTTCGTTATTTTTACTGCATTCGTTAGTTGTTCTTCAACAGTTAAAAAAAAAATGAATTTTTAATTATTTTAACGGTAATTAGCTTTTCCGCTTTTTTAACCGAATTTACAGTTGTTTTAACTGGCATTTTCAGTAGATTCTACAGTAAAACTTTTTTGAGTGCATTGTAGAATGACCGGTCTTAATCAACTGATTTTGTTTCCATGTCTCTTTTTTTTTTTTTGAAGAAAGGGCATTCGAAATTCCTTTAAGCCGACCACATCACTTATACTTGCTTTATTTGTGTTAAATAAGTTGTTGCATTCCATGTGTGTGTGTGTTTTTGTATGGTGGAATATTTAATGTATTTTATGGTATACACTGAATGATTGTCGAAAAGGAGTGTTATTTACGTTGCCACATTATTTCCAATGTTAAGGCTAAGGATTTGAAGGTTATTGTTATAAATTTATACGTCATTTTTTACAAAGAGATAATTGCATTTTTATTGATATTGCACTATTCATGGCATTTAATGACCGTTAAAAGGTCACTTTAAATAATGTATGGAGAATTCATATAAATGTGCGAATATGTTCACAATTATCTGCTATTAAGGTTTTTAAGTGCGGGAAGACTATCTTAATTGACGTTTTTATTATTTCTACTAAGGTAGTTGGAGAATTGAAATCACACAAACATATTCGTTGTCTTGTATTTAATTTGGGCTATCTAATGCAGCTGCAATCTAAGGTATATATTTAAAAGGTAAAAAATAATTACTTCACGGTTATTTACCCAAACTGAATTCAGCTTTCTACAACTATTTTAACTTTTGAATAGAAAATGAGCTATCTATAGTATTTCTTTTAAATATTATAAACATTTCATTTTTATCACATTAGTGTCATAAATGAGTCAACAAAGGTAATTTTCATTAAAATAACTAAAAACGTAGTTATTTTCGTCTGTTTAAAAATAACTGACAATTTTTTACTACTATCGCCTCTGCTGTGGACTCTGGTCATTGATGAGCTGCTTGAGCAGCTTAATGACCTGGGTTTCAGAACCTACGGATATGCTGACGATCTTGTTATTTCTGTCACAGGCTGGGATGACAGGACAATTTCTGAGCGCATGCAACAGGCTCTGGACTCTACCTTGAAGTGGTGCCAGCAGAAGGGATTGACTATAAATCCCTCGAAGACCATCCTGGTGCCCTTTACTAGGAGACGTAAGTTATGTCTCACTGAGCCATCGCTTCGGGGGACGAGGATCTGCTTCTCTGATAGCGTTAAGTACTTGGGGGTTATATTGGATAGGTCTCTGAATTGGAATGATCTCTAAAAGAGCCACTAGGGCAACGTTCGCTTGCCAGAGGCTCTTTGGCAGGACCTGGGGCCTTAGACCTCAAATGGTCTACTGGTCATTTAACACCATTGTGAAACCGATGGTATCATAGGCCTCATTGGCGTGGTGGAGAAAGGTTGAACAACTCAGGGCTCAGATGATTCTTAAGAGGATTTATCGACTGGCATGTATTGGTATCACTGGTGCCTCGAACTCATGTCCGACTGATGCCATTGGAGTCATGCTGGGCATTCCTCCTTTGCATATCTCTGTAAAGGAGAACGCGTGCATGGGATCCCTAAGGCTGCGGGAGATTGGCAGCATGAGGAGTGGGAATCTGAAGGGGCATCTTGAGATTGCGAAAATGTTCGCTGATGACCCGATTATTAGGGTTAGTGACAGGATACTGCCTGTGCAGGTATTTGTGAGGCACTTTGTTGTTGTGATTTTCGACAGGACAGGGTTGGTGAACAAGTCTGGTTCACGGATGGCTCAAAACATTCGAACATGGATACGGGGGCGGGTGTCGTCGGACCCGGATTTCAGCGTGCTCTTTCGATGGGCAAATATCCCTCCGTTTTTCAGGCGGAGGTCTTCGCTTTCTGTATCTGTGTGGAAGAGTGTCTGCGTGGGGCCACGATCAACATTCTATCTGACAGCCAGGCGGCACATGGTGCCTTGAGGGCTCAAGATGTGTCGTCTGGTCTGGTTAAGGAATGTATCGACTCTCTAAATCGTTTAGGACTTAACAACTCCTTGACACTGGGCTGGGTTCCTGGCCATGAGGGGCATGAGGGCAACGAACGGGCTGGCTTTGTATCCAACTATGGAGCTCGTCGACAATTCATTGGCGCTGAATCCTTCTGTGGCGTACCCAATGGTTATGTCAGAGAGAGTCTCAGAAGATGGAGGGAGTCGGAGTTTGGGGCCTATTGGGCCAGATCGCCTGGGCAGCGACAGGCGAGGCTGCTTATATCTCCCTCTGGGGAGAGGTCGCGGAAACTCTTGTCTATGACGAGGGGCGAACTAAGGACCGTGACGGGTTACCTCACGGGACACTGTGGCCTTAGTTATAAATTGTACGAGGTGGGATGATCCTCTACGGATACGTGCACGTTTTGTGAATTGGAACCCGAGACCTCAGAGCATGTTCTCTGCAAATATCCGAGGTTCTCCGACAGGAGGTTGCGTTATTTTGGAGTCGAATAGTGACGACATCGGACGTTTGGAACTGTTTACCTGGTAGGATAGTTGGCTTCGTAGGGAGCCTGAACCTATAGGGTGAATTCGCTGGCAGCACAAAATACCAACTTCAGGTCACGGTGCATAGTGCCACTCTAGTCTAATAAGTCTAATAACACCGTTCCGCGCTGTACAAAGTGTTGAGGAAATGCTCAAAAAAACCCTGTAAATAATAGTTAATTCGACTTGGGCGAGTAACATTTCTTAAAATAACCAGAACTTAACTTTAACTATAGATATTTTCATATAAATTTGACATTTATAAATATGGTAAAGCTCTAACTTTGGTTATGTTTAGATAAGTAAGCAGTTCTTAAAAATATATAAAAAACGGCAGAAACTAATTTCAAATTTAGAGATTTGTTGCTAGTACCTTTTTTTTAACAAAACCGTACACAATTTTGCAAAACATGTGATTTAAAAGCACCTTTTTTAATCGCATTAATGTTTTGTGCTTTGCCAGTGCTTTGTTTTTGTGAAACCATCGCCTTCTAGTGCTTTGCCAGTGCTTTGTTTTTACTACCATTTCATTTTTAAGTTTGCATTGTCTAGATGCGATTGTTTGACTATATTTTAAGGAAAAGACATCGAAATCTCTGTTGAAATTACTTTATTTATTGTTTATTTGACAAAACTCAACTCTAACAATAAAGGCCGTCCATTTTCAGGCGGTGTTTTCTATTTAAATTTAAAGATTCGTACCATATGACACTCAACTAACAGATGTCAGGATAAGCAACATGACCTTTCAAATTGCATATACGTGGAGCACGGTTATAACGAATACCGGTTATAGCGAACTTTCTTTATAACAAACGTTTTTTTCGGGTAAATGCACATTTACTAACATATTACATACAAAATAATACGGTTATAACGAACTTCTTTTTACTTTTTATATAACAAACTATTTTTTAGGACGTTTTTACGAATTTTTATACAAATTTTTAAGCTTTTAGCAAACACATTAAAAAGTCAAGATTTTTTAATTAAAAATGCGCTGTAAATTTTAAAAAACTTCAGCTTTTTACTTGAAACTTCACCGAAAAGAATTTAAATTTGTATGAAACGTCTTATATTAACAACTTTTCCAAAATTACAAAGAAAAATTTTAAAACTAGCGGAATTAAAAAAAATCCTATAATTTTATTAATTTTTGTAATATGTTTACCACGAACTTTTCTTATAACATGAATAGGCTGACGCCTGAACAACGCTTCCAAATTCTGCAAATTAATTTTAAAAATCATGGTTCTGTTCGAAATACGTATCGCGATTTCCATAAGCGAATTTTGTTTAGCGATGAAGCTCACTTTTGGTTAAATGGATACGTCAATAAAGAAAACTGCCGTATTTTGGAGTGATGATAATTCTCCAGTGTATGTTGTGACACCGTTACATCCAGAAAAACTGACTGTTTGATTCGCTTTATGGGCTGGCGGAATCATTGGTCCGTACTTCTTTCCGTATTTCTTTAAAAACTTCTTCCGTAATTCTTTAAAAATTAAATTGAAATTGAAAACAGCTGATTTGTTACGGTACGGAACGACAAGACTAACTGAGTCTTTAGTGTTGTCACTTCTAATATACAATAACAGAAAAGCTAATAGGAAAGAAAACTGCAATTTAGCTGCATTACATTCGAGGCCATAATTGGGTGTAATCGCTTAACGGTCATAACTTGGTATTGTTACGTTTGTAATGTAAGAAGAGCGCAGGTTTGATTCTTACAGCCGCAGGTTGTTGAAAAATTTATCATATTGAGACAATCTGACAATTATAATAATACAATTTCAAAATGGAAAATCACTGATTACACCTTTCCATAAAAAGGTAAGAAAGGAGTCTACTCTGATTTAAAAATTAATAGTGGTTATAATTTTTAGAGAAAAACGTTTATTCTTCTTAACCTCAACATTTCTAAAGAAATCCATTTCAGTCTGCAACAGAATCGTGAATGCAAATCTTATATAGAGTTTTCCAAAGCTTATATAGAGTTTTCCACGCCCAAGGATTAATTTAAGCTGTTTTTTTATATAGTTTTTAAATAGTTAAGCTGTATTATTTATTTATATTCAATTTTTGATTTAATCATAGTCTGTAAGGAATTTTTGTTTCCATAGATTAAATAAATGAAAAAATAAAAACGATGCTGGTCAGAACTACGTCCGAGATATAAAATGCTTTTTCGGCCACAAAATGTTTTTTGTTGTCCAAATCGGAAAAACTTCACTTTATAGCTAAACTTCGACTTTTTCCTTAGATTGTTTTTACTCAAAATCGAATTAAACGGCTCAAAAAATATGTTTTCAATATCAAAATTTGTCCAAATTGTTTCCAAATACAAAATAAAAAAACGGCCAAAAATCCTTTTTTGGCCGAAATATGCAGTCGGACACTAGTTAGAATTTTGACTTTGCATTTAAGTAGGATGTAGGAAATAAAAATTTTTATTGTAATTGAAAGAAAAAAGATTTTTTTATTAAAAAATATTTTTTTTAAATATTTACCGATAAAATAACTGTTTAAAAACATTAGTTTTTACCAAATTTTTAATGTTTTTTAAAAATTGTTGTTAAAAAGTGTCAATTTGTAATAATTGTTCCCTGAAGAAGTCACCCAATGTGGAGACGAAATATTGGAAATAAATAATTAATACAAATTGTAATAATTGTTACCTGAAGAAGTCACCCAATGTGGAGACGAAATATTGGAAATAAATAATTAATAAATAAATGATCTTAAGCTCGTTTAAACTACGAAGAATTAAATAAGAGAAGATCAAAGAAAACTTAACATTTTTAATATAATTTTTCTTTATGTTTTTCCAAGGCCATATTATTCTTGATATTTGAAAAAAATGCCAAAAGCTATATCTCTAATGTTTTCTTAAAGTCGAACTTATTAAAACGATAGAAAATAAAGTAAAACACCTCAATTGTATATTTATTTAGAAGATCCTTTATACTTTGGCCTAACGTATATTTTTAGTTTTTCATCAAATACATTTCGAAACTTCTGATTTTGTATTTATTTTGAGTATTTTTAAGGAAAAATTAGTGACATAACATTATCCAAATTATTCGAGTTACTCGAGTACTTTAAAACTCTTACTCGATTAAGTTAAAAACCCCAAAACCGTGTTACTCGTTTACTTGAATAAAACTAAACCCGATTAATTTAAATACCCTAGCAGGTTTGTCCCCTCTATAACATGCTAAAGTTTTATTGGCTGTTTGGTGGCCCGCTCCGGGATGCTCTCTTGGATAGTGTTTTTTTTTTATAAAGTACCAAACAAATACATTTATTTTGCCTTAAACAATTAATCGCAAATTTTGTCGATAAACCGTTGCGAATAACCGGTTAATTAATTTAAGTGATTTTTCGAATAATGCCTTAACCGGTTAACCGCCTATATCGAATAATTGGAAAAACTAGTCTATAACATACCTTTTTTACTCCAAAACTCTTCATGATAGCCACAACAACCTATATTTGTTTGCCCTTGTCTGATTCATGTAACATCTTTGTATATTACTATGTAAAACACGGTCAAAAAAAGTCCAATGGTGCGCTTAAAATAGTTTTGCGTTTTGATTCAGAATTTGCTAAAAAAAAAATAAGAAAATTATAGAATTAAAAAAAATTTAGAAAAGTTTGTAATGAAATCTAAAAATTATACCTATGAAACTCTTTTGTGTGGGTTGTTCTTAAACCACTTTTCTTATCCGGGTTTGTGTTAAAGTTTTTATACAACTTTTCCAACATTTTGTTGTTGAATCATTTTACAATGTCTATATTTAACCGACCCCTGTTGGTGTCTCTTTAATATTTTTGGAGTATTGCTGTGTAATGTGTTAGGCCCGAATGTAGCCTGTTCCCACAAAGTTGAATTTAGACATCTTCCTTTCCAATTGTTTTTATTAACAATTTTTTTTTGTTATTTTAGTATTATATGAAAAACTTTTTTCTTCCGGCGTCTTTAGTGGCGTTTTGGCGGGATTAATACATTTGTGGTGGCTCTAAATGTCAAATTGATTAAATACAACACTGTACGAAGGGTTTTATTCTTAAAAAAATACTAATATTTACAACTATGTTTCTATAATTACTCAAAACAGCTGTT
The DNA here is from genome assembly GCA_021234595.1 of Delia radicum. Taxonomy (NCBI): domain Eukaryota; kingdom Metazoa; phylum Arthropoda; class Insecta; order Diptera; family Anthomyiidae; genus Delia; species Delia radicum. Next base: position 33,088,012 of record CM037855.1, read on the forward strand.
TCAAACTATTGTGAATGATATTGTTGTAAAAAATTTACGATTTCTTCTAAAAATACGGAATATAACGTTATTTAATAATTTTTCGTAAAACTTTCAAAGAAAAACTATGCAATATTGTCAAAAATTCTTAACATTGGCTATAAAAAGTCAACAACGGTCTATTACCACCACAGCACCACTGGAAGGTAAAAGAAATTTCCGTAAATTTCTAGTCTACAACAAAAGAGGCACGAGGGTAGTAAAGGAACAACAGCGCACCCAACTTCAACCAGCCGTACCCATACATAATAGAGGTGTACGTGATACGGGTATGATATTAAACGGCAAATATGTCGAGATACCCGAAAAAATACCACAACTTGTTGTACCCAATTTAGAGGACTGTCAATTGAAGCCATATGTGTCCTATAAGGCACCGGATGTCATACAATCCGAGTTCACTAGCTTGGATTTATTTAATGCCATATATTCCAAAAAGATTATAGAAGATTTTAAAGAGGCTAAACTAAAGAACGATGGTCAAGCTATTGAGCCATCAGAAAATGAATTATTAACAGCGGATGAGGCCTTGCAAAGAGCACGTAAAACTGGCTCAGATGTATTTTAAGTTTTATATAAATTGTTAAATGATTGGCAATTATGTTTATAAATTAAAAAAAAAATAAAAACCTGTGTTGGCAATTTATTCTGTCATATATTTTTGACGATAGAGATACAATTTACGCACCCATTTGTCTTGTTTTTGATCAGCATCACCTAGAAACTGAAGGAAAAAGAATTCCAGTATTTTGGAAATATTTTGTAATTGTTATATGTAGACCTACATTTGGATGAAATAATTCTTCTTTAGTGTTTAAGTCCCTGGTGGGATCATCACGTTTTGGAAATGTTACAGTTTCCGCCTGAAGATCTATGATAACTTTATCCGTAGCCACCAAGGCTTTCACGGGTGCCTCACGATCTCTGGTACTAAAGAATGACCTTGGTACAAAAGTGTCCTCGTCTATAGTTTCTAATGCTTTTTGTACCTTGAAATCCATCAAATCAATGGCTTTTGTAACAGCTGCCGTATTTGGTGTTGTAATGGGTGTTACAGCACTCCTAGAATTATTTTCGGAGCTGGGGGCACGTGTCTTACTATTACGAGAACTGGAATATTTGGATGTACGACTACTATGACTGCTGCGGCTATCTCTGGAGCTTATAGATGAAGTCGACGAGGAACTTGAACTGCGGCTACGACGACGATGTTTAGATTTTTTAGAGTGCTTCGACTTTTTTGTTTTTGTCGAGTGATGTCTGGAGGAATAGTAGTCTCTATCCCGGTCACGATCATAATCTCGGTCTCTGTCCCGGTCTCGTTCCTTATCCCGACTGCTACGGTCTCTATCACGGTCGCGTTCTCGTTCGCGGTACCTATCTCGGCTACGTTCCCTTTCACGGTCTCGTGATTTTGATCGAGTTCTATGACTAGAACTTTTATAACTTGAAGATCTTTCCGTATCTCTCATTCTAAAATCAATTTTTTTTTATAATTTTTCACCAACTATTAAAATTTCTTGCTTTTTTGCTACTCGTTTTGGGATTTTTTTTTATATTAAAAAACCATTCACAATAAAAATGTTTATTTTCTTACTAATTTTTTTAAGCTGGTAATACCGTTCGTTGTATGACATTACTACAGAGCATTACCAATACCCGAAAGTAAAAGAATCGGGCAAATGCAACAATCATTTACTAAATAATACGGCTTCAGACTAGATCGCAAAACATGTGTTTTGTCAAAACAAGTGGAACAGCTTAAAGATCTATTGGAATAGAATAAAGAGCTTAAATACGTGTTTTAAGAAAATATGTATATTGCTATCTAGTGTGAATTTGGCTTATTATAAGTTTGACCTATATGCGTCAACCATACACCAAAAATCGAATTAGCAAAAGCCACAAAGAAGATTTGAACACATTTTAATTATTATTTACATGATAAATATTTGTTTTTGTTAATTTTTTTATATTAATTAAATCAATTAAATTAAGTTGTTACCAAAAAAAATATATATTCTTATCTAACAGCAATTCACTGTTTTGTTTTGATTTTTTGTGCGTGTTTTGAAAATGCTGTTTGGATGCATAATGAAACAAATTTGCATAAGAATATTGAGTAGAGTATGGGTACCTTTACGCTATAATTAAAAAATAGACGGCGCAGCCAATAATTCGGCGGCTGGCATTTTTGCCGGCTCACATTTTAAGCCGATGCGAGCCGTTAAAAACGTCGGCGGCTGAAAATGAAAAAAAATTACCTACGGCGGCTCGCACTCTTTTTTGTGTCGGTCGGCTTGCTTCTCTGAACAACTCTGTTTTCTGTACAGCCGCCATTTTTACTTTTGTGTGTATTTGAGAAGTATTCTCATAAGAAAAAGACGCGTTGCGTTGCTGCTGGAAAAAATTTGTGAAAAAATCGGAAAATTTTGTGAAAATCACTTTAATATTGATAAATATTTATCAACATTTTGTAAAACTGTTATATGTTACGGTAAAGTAAAGCCATGAAAATTTCTAAAACTGATATTAGTCTCGAATTGGACTGTTGGATCGAAGAATTATCGCCGGCTCAGTTGGCTGCGTATGAAAAGGTTGCCAACGAGCATAATGCCATAAAAAATGCTCTGAAAAGTGCTTTAAATGCCAACGATGGCAAAGAATTATTCAATGGACAAGTTTTTCAGGCGTACTCTTTTAAAGGCAAAGTATTGCAAGAATTAAAAGAGGCTACGTTACCGCCCAAAAAAGCAACCAAGGCTGAAGAGGCAGCACCCACTAAGGGTAGCACCAGATCTGGACGTAAAAGAGCTCCTAACTTTGTATACTTGGAATCTTCCGATGAAGAAGATGACGATATACCATTGGCAAAGCGAATTGCTGTGGCTGGTGGCAAAAAGACACCCGAAGCAGCTACTCCAGGCAAGGGCGGAAAGAAGGGTGCGGCTGCTGCTGCTGCTGCAGAGGCTAAGGATGCTACGCCAGCCAAGAGTGGCAAAAAAGATTCCAAAAAGGGTGTTAAAAGTGAATCAACTCCAGCTCCTACATTCCGTCCATCGGAAGATTCTGCTGTGGGAGGCTTGATTATAGGTTCTGATGCCAAGGATGGCAAAGCTCTTAAAGAGAATAAAGAAACAAAGTTACAGGGTAAAACATTCCCCTCGTTGGTTGTATTGGCTAAGCCATGGCTTAAAGTCAAGGATATGTCTGCTACCCGTAATAAATTGGATTCCAAGGTCAAGTTGGTCTTGATGTTGACACCCAACAAATTTACGGAATGGTTAATACAAGAGGGTCTTTTAAAGGCTGAACAAAAATGTGCTAATCATAAGAATAATGATTTAAAATTGGGTAAGTTTTTAAGAAAAAATTAAAAAAAAAGACAAACAGTTCGCAGTATAGAAAATTCTTTATATTGATACAGTAGTTCCCGTTTAAATGCGGCCTGCATTAATGCGTTCCCCGTTTAAATGCGCCCTGCTTTAGTATGTTCCCCGTTTAAGCTCACGTTTACTCAGGTTTTTGAAAGTAAGATTAATTTGTGCCTTGATCGTGTTTTGTAGTGGACATAGTTAAACTGTTTAGGTATTAATTCGTCTAAGATGAAAGCTATTATTTTTGGGGCAAAAGTGCAGTTTAGCACCTTACGGCAAAAAAAAAAAAAAAATATGTCCGGATTTGGGGTTAAAATGGAAAAAAAACCGAAATTAAAAGTTAGCGGCGCTCGGACCCGGGGGACCCACTGTGTCCAAAAAGCGAGGGGACGTAGTAACACGTAAGTATGGGTACTCAAATTAAAGGAAATTGTCTCACGATTTCAAAAATGGTATTTGTTTTTTGATCCATGAAACATAGTCCGAATTAGAGCCATATTTCGACCAAAAAAGGGGGCCAAATTTTTTTTTTTTTTTTACAAGGTCGCCATGATATCGGAAAATGTTTTTTTTTTCCTTAATAAAGTTTTTTTGCGTGGCGGCCTGCGGCCGATCTTAGGGGTTTTCTCCTCCATAGGACGCGGCAGGTGGCTTCGCTGAATACAGTTTTTCTGCGCGCGTCTCATTATCTTCCCTAGTGTGAAAAAATCGCGCGATTTTTTCAAAAAAAATTTTATTTTTTTTTGCAGTCGCCATCTTTTTTACGCGTTTACAGATCATGGTAAAATAATATTTTTTGCAATGTAGGACAAATTTTCTTTCATTTGAGTACCATTTTTTCATATTTTTCTGGACCCCATTTTTAAGGGTCTTAAACGGCTCTAATTCGGACTACGTTTCACGGATCAAAAAACAAATACCATTTTTGAAATCGTGAGACAATTTCCTTTAATTTGAGTACCCATACTTACATGTTACTACGTCCCCCCGTTTTTGGCCCCAGTGGGTCCCCCGGGTCCGAGCGCCGCTAACTTTTAATTTCGGTTTTTTTCTTTTTTAACCCCAAATCCGGACATATATTTTTTTTTTGCCGTAAGGTGCTAAACTGCACTTCAGCCTGTTTGGTCCAACTAACCGTTTTTTTCCAGACTTAAACATTTTTTTGGGTGTGAATGTAATTGAATTTGTTAACCAATATAAGTGTTTGAGTGTTTTTACTGGATAGTAAACTGTCATTTAAATCTCACATTTATGTGTTGTCTGGTAGAGTTTGGGGCTTTACGTAGACTTTATTCCACTTATAAAGGGTGTTTTTTTTATAGAGGTATAGAACTTTGAAATGGAATAAAACAAAGATGAATTTTTTAAATTGACATGAAATTTACTTGATTCGAATGATAATCTTCTGGCACTATAATGGCTCAGGCGTAGTCTAATCTGAAGGTCAAATTTCCAACATTTGTGTAATCCTCCAAGTGGTTAATCGCTTCGGGCTTATCGGCGTAGACTCTAGCGACTTCACATATCCCCACAGAAAATAGTCCAGCGGTGTTAAATCGCACGAACTTGTAGGCCAATCGGCCAATTCAATCTACCAAAACTGAGCTTTCTTTGGGGATTATATAAATTATACTTTTCTAAAGGTACAAGGTACGCTAAATCCAAATCTGGTTTTAGATTCACTCTCCGACATCAGGCGTTCGAGCTATATTAACGAGAAAAGTATATTTTTTGATCAAAATGCTCCGACTTTTGACCTTCCTGGAAATACATTTTTCATAATACTTGGAACGTCACCTGAACAAACCATGTACTCTTACAATTTTTTTTTTTCAGTTTTTCAATTTTTAAGATAACTTATTTCCTTATATATGAATTAGGCCAAATATTAGATTTTTTTTATAAAACATTTTTTTTTCAATTTAAACTTATAATATTTTAGGTGTATAGTGTTTCCTGGTTTTAATTATTTAACTTGCCAATATAATATGTTATGTTATGTCAATCGCTTCGGGCTTATCGGCGTAAACTAGTGACTTCACATATCCCCACAGAAAATAGTTCAGCGGCGTTCAATCGCACGATCTTGGAGGCCAATTTACTGATCCGAAACCTGAAACTATGCGGTTACCAAACGTTTCCTTCAATAAATCAATTGTGGCACGAGCTGTGTGACATGTTGCGCCGTCTTGTTGAAACATAACTCCTGCTCATCATGGTTGTTCAATTGATGAACGAAAATGTCAATACTCATGGCTCTATAGCGGTCTCCATTGACTGTAACGTTCTGACCAGCATCGTTCATAATTAAGTGACATTTCATTTAACATATATTTTTCAAGATTTGTTTCACTGAATTAACGAGAATTGTAAAATAGTAAAATGAGGTGGGGCATTTGCTAGGAAAAAATAATAACGATTGTAATATATGATATTTTTCATTAATGCCGTTATATCTTTGCTTATATTCCAAAATATTAGGACAAATAAATAAAAGAGAAGTTATTTAACGCCTCCTGGATTTTCGAGCAAAATTAAGCAGCATTTTTAAGCATATGCTTTCAAAATATATTTTTTACAATTCCCCAGTAATCTTTAATTAGGTTTTAGACCGATCATTTAACTAGTATATTCATTACTGGTACCTTTTTCGGTTTGACGTACACCTATTTTAAATCTCGTTAGTTGAATTATAGACATTATCACCGAGAAATTTCCACTTAAGCGTAGTTAAACAGCCGATGAGTGATAGCATTTTTTTATTGAGACTTCAACGAAATTTCCAGCATACATTTTTCCTTTTATTTCCAATGTTGGACCAATGCCAGTTAAGGACTAAAAAAATTCGTTGTAATATTTCACATTCTTAATTATATTGACGGTATTATTGAATTATTTAAAGTCATAGTCTTGAGTTTTTGTCGTAAATTGAGTGTTTTGCGGTCATATATACTGAAATATGTCATTAAATCAAGAAGAAAAGGATAAATTAAAATTCAAATCAGCAGTAGAATTAATTAGATTAAATGTTAGGAGAATTTTTTTTGTTTAGTGTTAAATAAACTAATATTTGTGATCCCAAAACTTTTAGGGAAATACCCCAAATAACACTGTGCAACAAGAAAAAACATCCCGTACTGCCCTTGAAGTTGATTCTTTGTTAGCATATTTTTGCTCTTTTTTTTACTATGGATGAAAATAAAATGTTGAAATTGGTAAACATAAAATGCAATAACGACGAAAGCAAGGATGCTCATTTTCACACAGATTGTTTGGTAGCTTCTTTAGAAGTGTGGTGTTTAGGTTAGGTTAGGAAGGGTTATGTACCCAAGGGCACAACTCCACTCGGAGACCAATACGGTCCATTGTGAATCCCTTCAGAGAAAAAAAAAAAAAAAAAAAAAAAAAACGGTGAGAAAGAGTAGAAATAGACAGAAAACATAGCTTGAAAGATAAAAATAAAGAAAGGTAGAAAGTATATATTTACTCCCCAGAAACCGGATCCTAACGTCCCCTTACTAGAAACAGCCGTTCTATCTCCCTGACAAATCTCAGCAAATCAACTGGATTGCATCCAGCGACACACCCGAGTTCGTCGTGAAATCTATCTCCTAGCCATTTCTGTCTGAGACCCTGTAACCTAGGACAGTGGCACATTATATGCTCAACCGTCTCCAGTTCCTCAACGTCCTCGCACAGCCTGCAAAAATCCGGTATGTCCCTGTCCCATCTGCTTGTGAAAGCCCTGACAGCACAATGACCGGTCAGGAACCCCGTAAGGGTCCTGAGACCTTCCCTGTCCAGTCCTAGAAGAACCTTGGTTGCCCCTGCGTCCAAAGCGGGCCATAACGCCCTAGACACCCTGCAGTCCATTCTGTTCCTCCATGATTGGTTAACGGTTTCGCGGAATCCCTTCCGTATAACCTCAAAGTAGTAACATAAAGGGGGCTTTACCCCCCCGTCTCTTACCGCCAAGTCCAGATTTGAACCCTCCCTCGCAAGTTCGTCCGCCAACTCATTGCCATCCACCTTGCAGTGTCCGGGTACCCAACACAGCCTCACCGTGAATGTGTTTAAAATGAGTTAAATCGGTCTAGCGACTCAAAAGTTATGATTGAAAATGTAAGGCAGGCTCAAAATGTTTAATACAAATTGGCGAATTTTGCTAAATTACGTGACTTGTCCATTTTGTAACCAGACATATAGAGATGAATAGTGTTGACTATTATCCTCAAGTACATTTTTCGCCAAATTTATTTTTCACCTCAAATTTTTCGTTAGCTTCGTGAAATTGCAAAAGCTTTTACTATTTTTGTTTCGTAAAAAAGAAACTTTTTTTGTACATATATATATTACGAAAAAGTGGCTACAAATAATTTCGTTGGTTTCGTAAAATTTTAAGTCTGCTCTAAATTTATTTTCGTAAAATCCAAGAAACTTTCTTGTATTTTATGAGAAAAGTAGTTACGAAAGTTTTTTTTCGTAAAAAGTTGCATGTATTTTTTTCTCGGTGTAGCTTTGTTAGTTTACGAGATACACCAAACGGTCCTTTCTCCTTAGAAAAAGGCTTATAAAAAAAATCTGACTTTGTTAACAATTATCGCCACTATATAGCCCTGATGAACTGTTTATGCAATATACTAATAAATATATTTCAAATCCTAATAAATATATTTAAACAAAAATATAAAACCTTGAGTTTCTTGTGGTTGGTGTATTAGAATGAGGCTGAAGAGGACCTAGTCTCTTAGGTTGAAAGTGCGGCACTCCCTCTAGCGCTGATCACCACAAGATTTTTTTTTTTTTCTTCTCTTACATTTATTAACAATTAGTTTTTTCTATTTGTAATAGTGTGCGCCCCGGTAGGCTAGTTGGTAGCGTGCTGGCTTATCAGTGCGGGGGTCGTGGGTTCGATTCCCACCAGAGGCACTGGTCTGTTTTCGGTACAACGCGCCGAAGGCCATAGTAGCTAGTGCTCGGTTAGGGTAATAGCATATAATTTGTAATTATATGATTATTAATTAATAAAATAAAAATAAAAATATTTGTAATGGTAACATTTAACCCTTTAAGGTTGCCTCAAGGCAGTCTTCATAAAATTTACCACAAATGCGTCAAATGATCGTTTTATACTTAGAAATTAATATATTCCCATAGAAAACTAAATTTTGCTAAATATTTTGCGAAGAAATTTTTCGTGTGCCGTCCACGGTTTGGAAGCGAGAAAGCTTCAAAATTAAAATTTCGTAACATTTCAAAAAAGTTTTCAAAAATCTAAAAAACCAATTTAAGTTCACAAAATACTCTTTATAATAAAATATAAGTAAGATTGAAGCTTTATCTTTAATAATAAGTCCTTACTTTAGTCCCAGCACTGACAGGATTTTATCAGGAGTCCTCTAAAGGACATTCACCCTTATTGTGTATGTCGTATTTAAAATACGACTACGACTGTTTTGTATTAGATTAAAGAGAACGTAAACTTATTTTCTTTAATCTATTACAAAACAGTCGTAGTCGTATTTTAAATACGACATACACAATAAGGGTGATTGTCTTAACTTATAAACTAATAGACGGATTTTTATGAAATTTTGCAGAAAGAAGACATTAAGTATAAATAGCAAAGCGTTGAAGTTTGAACAATATAAATTGAAGTTTAGATACTTTTTCGCCTAATTTCGCTTTTTCCAAAAAGCGAAAATCGTGATATCTTCTTAAATAGGAGCAGAAAAAAAAATAGTTTTTCGAGTGTGGTTATATCTTGGTAAGAGAAATAATTTTTGTCCAAAACTTCTCTTTTATATGCTTTAGTTTCCAAAATGCACCATAAAATATTTTGGCTCATAACGCCTCAATTAGGCAACGATAAACAATTTTGTTAAAGAACTTATTATTTGTTTTTCGAGTGCAGCATATGCCAGTTAAAACGTTAATTATGATCTCAAACCTGACAATTAAAAATGACATTTTTATTTTATTGACATATTTTTTTAAAAAATGTGTGCTAGGGTAGCCAAAGGGTTAACAAAAAGTTAACTAAAGTTTATTATGGGTGCTTTAAAATATTTGTATAAAATAGTTCTGTTTCTTAATTCAACTTCTATTAATTTTTAAAGTTCGACAAATTTGTTTGATTTTTTTTTCTTTATTTTCTTCTTTAGGCGTTTATTCGGATGCTACCAAATTTCCTTATACTGGTGGTTATGTTTGGATTAGTGAATGTTGTGCTACACGTTTTGTTTCCGTTTTTCATGGTTCCATTTTTGAAGGTGCTCCTCATCCACCTTCATGCATTCTTAAGCTTATTTATCATTGGGCCTGCCAAACTAATATACAAAATGTTGTACAATGGGTTAAGGTTGATAATGTCTACATTAAAGGCGTTTACACTTGGCTTAGAGCTATTTGCACCTTGGCCGTTCATCAGAAATGTAAAAAATTAGGTGGCACTGATAAATTCGTTGAAGTTGGTGTCATTTCATTTGGTACCACCTCGCAGGATGGCCAACAAAGACAATTGAAGGTAGAAGTTTTGGGTGTCTTGGATTATACTGAAAAAACTATACGTTTAAGAGCTGTAGAACCTCTTAATGATTCTGATCGTAATTATAAAAAACGTTTCCAAGTTATATTGGAACCTTTAAAACGCTGGGTTTCCACTGACAGTACAATTTGCATTGATTTAACCGTGGATAAAATGACTTTATATTCAATGGGTTTCAAGAATGTGGTACAAGCTGCTGCCACTGATACTACAGCTAAACATACTAATTCGGCTGTTATGGATTATCTAAGACGTATTGTACCCAGAATGTTCCAAAATACTTTATCATTGTTATCGCGTCAAATGATACAACAATTTCTGGATGAACTGGTATGGCGTGAACAATTTGGCACTTATGCTTTGCAGGCTTTTAATAATATAACCACCCATATTGCTGAACAAACTCGTATAAATTGTAATGAATCTTTAACACAAAGATTATATCATGTAAGTGTGGTTTTTGGGAGAATGTTGAAAGAAAAATTTTATTAGTCTTTGAATAATGTTATTTTTTTATATTTTTTTTCTTCTAATTTTAGGTGGCCACTAACCCCTTCAAGGATTGGAGTGTTTTACCAGCTAATGCTAAGGAAATACCGGCAAATGCAACACCCAAGCGATTGAAAAAACGTTAGTAATTATTATATTGAAATCAAAAAAATTAGTGCCCAAACAAAATAGGGCAACAGAAAATTTACTTAATATTTCTATGCGACCTAAAGAAATCCCTATCGTTAAAAAATATGCAGCGATAAATAGTTTATCTAAAGAAAATACTAAACCTACAATTTTCGTTAACATATTCTAAAAAAGAATAATATGGGTCACAAACTATTCCAAAGGATAATAACTTTTTCTAAACGAAGATTTGTTTGTAAGATTTACAAACTATAACAAATTATACGTGTCCGACCGAGTATTTAACTTCGTAGTTCGGACAAAATTTTGGACAAGTTTGGCTGAACACCGAGCATTTCAATAAATTGAGTTTAATTTTAGAATCAATTCTTAATTTCGATTACAAACATACGAAAGAAATTGTATTAAATTCGTTTTAGTTTTTTGTACAATTGAAGGGCTTATTGCAAAAACTTGATAAGCCACATTTGTTGTTTTATGGTTTTTGGCTGTTTTCTAGACATAAATTGGTTAATATTTAATAGAAGTCTTGCTTAAACACTTATTGCAAGTACCTAGAGTATTAAAGTCCAACAAAAGTAATATTTGTTACATCTTTGTAACCTTTAAAAGGCAAAAACAAACCAAATCTAAACTGTAGCTTATCAAGTTTTACAATAAGCCCTTCAATTATAAAAGTTCAATCATTCCCATTTTTTTTGAAGTCATCTTTAAAATAATTGAACTCGTAATTTCATAAATTAAAAAAAAAAAAAAAATTAAATTCGGTTTTGTTCAGTTTTATTTGTGTTTACAAACTTTTTCTTTTACTTTGAACCAATTTCTAGTGTCCGACCGAACTAACTTTTAGCCGAACTTTTAAATTTACATTTTAATTTGAATAAAACGTGAAATTCAGTTAATAAATCTCAAAAAAAAGGTAATTTACAATTTTCTATCAAAAATATGAAATAATGAGTTCAATTATATTAACGTTATCTTTTGAAAAAAAAGTGGGAATGCTTGAACTTTATTATTTTTAATAAAATATAAAACGAATTACTCCCCCTTTACATCTTGTTTTTAAACAAAACAAGTGTGAAAATAAAAACGAGAATAATAACAAAAAGCTTGTATTGTATATCTACCAAAGGTAGAACATGTTTTCAATTTACCAAAGGTAGAACATGTTTTCAATTTATTTTTGATCAATGGTGATAATCTTTAACTTCGAGCTCATATATTAGTTCTCATTTAGTGGGAAAACTAGGTTATATGAATGTTTGATGTTTTGCATGGGATTGTTTGTCACTTTTTTCAGATGATGTGAACCTAGAAAATTTCCAAAAAATATCTATCAACACATTCCTGAAAGTGGTCAATTGATAAATTTGAAAACAAAAACTCTATATATTATTTGTTAGGACAATATCCTAATAAAGAAATATTGAGTATGGCCTCGAACTTGAATAATTTTCATTTTCATTGCACAATTAAAGGTCGGATAAACATAATTTTTATTTTTAATAAAAATTATATCAAAGTTTTAATAAAATATATAACGAATTTAATAGAAATTGTTGTGTTTGCACTCGATATTAAAGAATTTATTCTGAAAATGTACTCAATTTCTACAAATACACGGAGTTCAGCCAAAATTTGGCAGAAGACCGAACTTGGCCGAACATCACTTTTTGGCCGAACTCTGAAGCCGAAGCCGAATACCGATTTCTTCGTCAAAATTAATAGAAATCCTCGTTTTATTCAAATCAAAAAGCATTGAAAATTTTCCGAAATTCGATTACGCCTTCGGTTCGGCCACAAAATGTATGTGAGAAAGCCTCATTGGGATGAAAGCCTATCGATTAAAACTTTCTAAAGAAATGCAATCTAAAATTTGTAATTATTAAAAGTTATCGATAACTATAATCAATAACAAATTAATCGACAAACATTTTTAAAACACCATTTTTAAAATATCTACTGCAAATTTTAAACAAATAAAATTGTTTTTAACGAAGCAACTGATGTTGCCGAGAAAAAGATATCGATAATAAATTTTTGTAAAGAAAAAGTTATCGATTAAAAATGTATTTAAGAAAAAAACCATGCATCGATGACAAAATCTACTCTCATTCTATTATTAGAAAAAAGATATCGGTTAAAAATATATTTAAAGTAAATTGAAGTAATCGATAAATTAAAAAAAAAAAGTAATCGATAACTATTTGTTGTAAGAAAAAAACTATCGATGGCAATGCTTTCTGAAGAAAACATTTATCAATAACAAAACTATATTTCGAAAGTTATCGATAACAATTGTTTTTTTTTTTTTTTTTTTTTTTTTTAAATATGATCAATAAAGAACTTTTGTTAAGAAAATGTTATCAAGAACTAAGTTTTCTAGAGAAAAAGTTATTGATAACAAAATGAAACATAAAAAGTTATCGACAACAGCATAGTGTATAGACAAAAAGTTGTCGAGAACAAGTTTTTATTACTAAAGAAAAGCTTTTGATTAAAAATATTTCTAAAAAAGAAATTTACCATAAGCAACTTTTATATGAAAATTTTATCGGTAACTACTGTTTTTATAAAAAAGTTATCGATGACTACTGTGTGAATGAAAGAGTTATCGATAACTACTGTTTGAAAAAAAGAGTTATAAATTCAAATTTTTCTAAAATTTATTGTTAATAATATTTATAAAACAAAAAGTTATCGATAACAAAATTTTTAATACAATAAAAGTATTTTACACCAAAGAGTGGTTAACAAATAAGTATAAAAAAATGTATAGATAAACTTGTATACGTAAAACCCGGTTAAGACGAAATCCTAGGGATCAGAAAAATTAGTTTGTTTTAAATCTGGTTCTTGTTAACCGGGATAACATTTTTTTCACATTTTTCCTTTTAATTTTCCACAACATCTTTAAAATGTTTTAACTATTCTAAGAAACGTAAAATTGTTTGTGAAAGGCGAGGTAGAGAAGAATGAGTGTATTTTCTAAAAATCATAACTACATAGCAAATTTTCAATTTTCTGAATCAGACTGCGCAGTTTCTGGTATTGAACCTTCGTCAGTGACCCTGTTTTTTTTTTTTTTTTTTTTTTTTTGAATAGTGTAATATTTGTTGTTTTTATTTGTTCGATTGCGTCTATATGAAATTTTCTGTGCAAGCACTGACCGTGGTATAGATAAACTGATTTCTAATGCCACATGCACTCGCACTACACGTTAGACAGAACGCTTTAGCCCACTAATCTATCGTCAGGTCGAGTTTTGTTGTGATGAAAACTAGTTTTATTCAATACACGGTGTTTTTGTTCTTGCATACATACAACACAACAACACAACAGTTCTATTTTTAGAAACTTACCTCACTCTAATGTCCACTGTTTTCCCATATGTTGTAAGTGATGCCACATCTATGATATATTCTTTGTATCTTTATATCTTTTGTATGTTTTTCATTTGATTTCTTAAATAAATTGTTCACGATTAATTTAAGCAAAAATTTATGTGGGAAAAATATTATTATATAATAATTTATAATTATATGGAACTGCTCGGAACTGTAAATTATTGTACGTCTTAACCGAGTTCGTATTAACAAACGTTTTTATTAGTGTCCGACCGAACAGTTCGGCCAGAAAATGCATTTGGTCTGTATTCGGTATTTTAAAGCATTATGGACAAATTTGGCGGATAGAAAAATGTTTATTGGACTGATTAGATCCTATTTTGAGTATCAAATTTGAAGAAAAATATGTAGTTAAGCAATGAATTCACTGTTCGGCCTCAGAAAGTTCGGCCAAATCGAAAATAGTTCGGCGGCCGAACTTTTAACTTTATAGCTAAACTTCGGCTTTTCTCTTAAATTTTATACACAAAATCGAATTAAATCGGCTCAACAAACATGTTTCCAATACCAAAATTTGTCATCATTGCCTCTAGATATCAAAAAACCGACAAAATATAGTTTTTTTGGCCGAACTGTTCGGTCGGACACTAGTTTTTATATTAAAATTGTTGCCAAAACATCGGAACGTTCAAACTAGTTTGAATTAACCAAGAACGATAAAAAAGTTATTTATATACAATGATTTTTTTTTTTTTATATAATTTAACCAATACTCAGGGGATGCCCCCTACTCATGCAGTGCATTGTATTGATCAGGAAAATAGGGTATGGGAAGGAGAAAGAGGGAGTAGTGTTTGTGGATATTTGTTTTAAATTTTTCTAAATTGTAAGTAACAGGGAAGACTTCGGCGGGAAGTTTGCAGTATTTTATTTTCTAAAACAGGAGTGCCCAAAAATTCCTTATGGAAGAGCAAACACCAATACATTTAAAGAAAAACTAATTTTTATTCAATATTTTTTGTTGTAAAAACCAATACATACAAAGAAAAAAGAAAAAATATTTCAATGTTTACCAGCAAAGCATACGAAAGTGTTGTTGCTTTGCGCTTGCGTGTATACAGTGAAGAACGACAAAAAAACTAATAAGACAAAGTTGTTTGTGTATTTCGTATTGCTAGTGCTGAGCGCTCTATATGTGTATTAAAACATACAGCCTATAGCTAAGTGTTTTTACAAAAACAAATGCGCACCAAGCGCATAGGCCCTGGGCACCCCTGTTCTAAAACATTGCTATTAGCGACTTTTGTGGTAGGAATTTTTTTCCACAAAATTTTTTTTCTGTTGCCCTATTTTTTATTGAACCTCTTTAAGAGTCTGTTATTTAAATTTATATTTCATGCCTTCTTTTTTTAGCTCAAGACTAATTTTTTACTATTACATCTTTAATATTAGGAGTTCGTTTGTTCCTAGTATTTGCATCTAGTACTTAAAATACTATCTTAATTTATTATTAGTTAAATTTTTAAATAATCTTTTTGATACAGTTATCTATGTTATATAGAAAAAAAAAATACTACTTATTTAAGTTCTGTTGAGTTATTATTTTTTATTAATAATCTCAAGTTCGGTTTATTATATTTAATTTCTATTAATTTAATTTATATAAATTTACCTGAAATGAATTTGTTTGCCAAATATATTGTTGAATGTTAAACAAAAAGCATAATATTAAATATTTTTAAAAACTTATTATTTAAAAACTTTGTTAAATGAATACGTGTTCTGTTTTGTTTGGAAAATATTTAATAAATAAATTTTTATTGCCTTGAAAAATGTAAAAAATTTGTTAAACTACAATATTTTTGGTTATTATTTCTTTAAAGAAAAAAACGTAAGTTTTTTTTTATTTAAAATTTTCCTATTTTATTGTAAAAAACAAGTAAATTTATGCTTTTTGTTTAATTAAAAAAACATATTTAGAAGTAGTACTAGTGATGCCTTTTAGTATTGAAGTAGTTTATAGTGAAAGTTAAGTTGAATTAGTATTTGATTGAGTGTTTTTAATTTAAATTTTTTAGCAATTAACGAAGCTGATTATGTAAATGTTGAAAAAGTTAAAATTAAAAAAGAAAAAGACGAAGATGCTCCTAGTACTAGTAACAAAAAACGTAGAGGAGAGGAAGAAATAAAATCTAAATCCAAAGCTGGACCAGCAAAGGGTGCTAAAAAAGAAACACCCTCGACGAATAAAAAAGATGCTGGCTCTGCTAAAAAGGGAGCTGCTGATATAAAAACAGATAAAAAAGGAAAGACCACCGAAAAGGAAAAGGATAAAGATGAAGATGAACTTAAGGGTTTGGAAGAAATGTACTATGGCATATTGGATGGTCATGATGAAAACTATGAATCATTCCCTTATAAGCCAGAGAAAAAAACACCAGCTGCACCACCACCCCCAGCTGTTACAGAAGAGGGTGCCGAAGCTCCACCACCCCCGATAGAAGAAGAAGACGAAGATTTGCAAATTTATCCAACTCATATAGAATGTCCCATATGTGATACTGCTACTACTTTTGATTCGAATGAAAAATTACAAACTCATTTGGTCTCTCATCTTAATATCGATGGCAAAGATCACAACTTACAATGTCTTTTCTGTTTGGAAAAAATGGACACAGAAACTGTTTTAACTAAACATAATAATATAATGCATCCCGAGGAAACTAAATCTTCTAACTCAGCTTCCTATCGTTGTTTGATATGTCAGCAACGTTTTAATTCTTTAAATTTCTTAACTTCACATTTACAAAATAAACATTCAATGTTGGAGTTACCCTATTTTTGCCAGGCTTGTGGCTATAGAACCTCTTCTCATCGTGATGTAGTACGTCATTATTATGATGATCATAAACATCAAAATTTCTTACAATGTCCTTATTGTTTGGATGTAAGTACTAAAGAACCATTTTAAGATCTTAAATTTAAATCTTAAAATTGTATTTTTTCTTATCCTTTTTTTTTTTGCAGATTTATCGTTTCTCTTACAAGGGAAAAATTAATCAAAGTAATATTGAAAACTATTACATGCATTTAAGACAGCATATGGGTAAAAAAGATATTAATTTGAAATGTACCAAATGTTCTTTGAGTTTCGTCGACAAAGGTAAGATATAAGTAAATTTTAAAATTAATAAGAATCTTATAACTTTTGTATACAAACATGTCTCCGAATCTGAGCATTTTTCTATAGAAAAAATTTGTTAGAATCTGAGAATTTTTTTTAAAGGAAAAATGTTTCAAAATTTGAAAATTTATCCTTAGGAAAAATGTCTCAGAATCTGAGAATTTTTCTAAAAGAAAAATGACTCAGAATCTAAGAATTTTTCAATAGTAAAAAATATTCGGACAAATTTTTCATATAGGAAAAATTTGTCAGATTCGGACAAATAATTTTTATATAGGAAAAATTTGTCAGATTCGTACAAATTATTTTTCATATAGGAAAAAATTTTCAGATTCAGACAAATTTTTTATAAAGGAAAAATTTTTCAGATTCGGACAAGTTATTTTTCATATAGAAAAAATTTGTCAGATTCGTACAAATTATTTTTCATACAGGAAAAGTTTGTCAGATTCGGACAAACTATTTTTCATATATGAAAAATTTGTCAGATTTGGACAAAGTATTTTTCATATAGGAAAAATTTTTTAAATTCGGACAAATTATTTTTCATATAGGAGGAAAAATTTGATTCGGACAAATTATTTTTCATATAGGAAAAATTTGTTAAATTCGGACAAACAATTTTTCATATAGGAAAAATTTGTGATATTCGGACAAATTATTTTTCGTATAGGAAAAATTTTTCAGATTCGTACAAATTATTTTTCATAAAGGAAAAATTTGTCAAATTCGGACAAATTTTTTTTCATATAGGAAAATTTTGTCGGATTCGGACAAATTATTTTTCTATACCCAGGTGAAAAAGTTCATATATGGTTCCATATATGGGTATATCCGAACATATATGGATTCATATATGAGCTCATATTTGTGGCCATATATGACAACGTATGAACTTTTTCACCTGGTTAGGTAATATTTGGAATCAAGTCAAGTTTTTCTAAATTAAATGTTTTTCCGAATTCCTTTTATTTTTTTATTTGTCCTTATTTCTAGGTGCTTTGAAACAGCACATTTCCAATCATCATCCTACTATGTTGAAGAATGCTAAAAGTGTACGCAAACTTATAAGGAATTCTATGCTTGTTGCACAACCTAAGGTGTGTTTTTTTTTGGTTAAAAATTTGATGTTTTTCTAAAATTTAATTAAATGGGTTCAATATTTTTTTTGTAGGTTCGTAGCCATCACAAGGAAGCTTTACCTTTTACGGTACAATCCAAATTGGGCGATTTTTATGCTTTTATCGATGGGCATATATGTGCTGAATGTAATACGGAAATTATAAATGAAGAACATTTCAGGTAAGTAAAGAGATTCTATTTAAATTACACTATTCCTTACTTATTTTTTCAATCGGTTCACCTTTTCAGTGGCAACATGAAGTGCAATAAATGTAATTACAAAACTTCTTGTGAACGTGCTATGTTCCAACATACCAGTGATTGTACTGGTCCTACTGGCACTAAAGATGTTATGGAAATGCCTTTGCCAAATGAAATGCATTGCATTTGTGGTTTCTCTTCGGCCAATGGTAATAATATGGCCCATCATTTATCCAGTTGTGGCCAAAAATCGGCATATCCATCGTTACAACAGGCCCAAGAGAATACGGTTAAACGTAATATGCTTGATATGCTGGGTTTGGTTAAACGTGATGGTGAACCAGGCAGTGAAACTGATGGTGGTGAACAAAATGTTTTGAGTGAAGGTATGTCAGACTCCCAACCAAATGAACAAATACCCGATACACCAACTGAAACCGAGGCTATTGATGAAAGTATGCAACATCAAGCTCAACAAGAAGCTATGGAAACACAACATTCCATTGCACCAGATCAAACACCCATACCATTTGGACAAATGGATGCTACACCAGTTGAACAGCAACAGCATACCCAACATTATGCCCATATTGTGGATAATACCAGTCATCTACAGGTGCCCGGACAGAATCAATATCATATGCAATTTGGCCAAGCCGAAGTGGCTCCTCATACTTTAAATGCGGCTGATATTGATATGCCGTTAATTGGTGAATTGGCCGATCCAAATCCACCACCAACACCACAATTTTTAGGTGAGGTTCATACACCCATGTTTGATGCTGTAGCCGCTGCTGAGCAGCAACATTATCATCAAATGATGCAGCAACAACAACAGCAACTGCATCTTCAACAGCATCCCCATTTGCAACATCATCATCAACAATGAAAATGACCAAAAAATGTCAGGGAAAGATTACCATCTATACCACCCTGGCAATACTATTAAATATACAACAATAATGGAATGGTAAGATTCGAAAATCATATTTTTGGGGGAATTTTTTGTCTGTTATTTTTTTGACACATATATTTTTTTTCAAGAAAACTTAATGTTAAATTATCTGATAATTTTTTTTTATTATTCAAAGTTTTTAAATTTATTATAATTTTTTTTTTAGTAATTTCTTATATAATTTATATATAAACAGAAAAAGTAAAAATAATTACTTTTTCTAAACCTTTAACCAGAAAACAAATTAGGAAGCGAAATATAAAGAAGGGGTTAAAATATATACGAAGGAATACTAATCTTAATAACTTTAAACTAAAATATCTACATATTTAAATATAACATTAAATATTTTGTTTTGTAATAAATATATTATGACATTAAGGGCTGATTTCAAAATCTTCAAAGGATTAAGATAAAACTACATAATTGTCAAATTTATATTCAAAAATTTTAATTTTATTTGTAGTCAAAATCCCACAAGAAGATTATGAAGCAAAACAAAAAAAAAATTTATAAATAAATACTTAAAATTTGTGACAAAATTTAAATAAATATTACAGAATTGTTTATAATTCAAAACTTAATATAAAATACATAAAAAAAAACTGGTAAAAATTGATAAAATTAAAATCGCAATAAAGCACAAACAATTAAAATACGATAAATTTTTAAACCCGAAAATACAATGAACATAAATAAATCGATTTAATAATGATTTTTAGCAAATTTATATAGATTTTAACATGAATTTGTATCATGATCAGTGTTTATTTTTTGCTTAGAATCCTGTATTTTAATAACTGTTTTAATACTTTCAAAATCATACATACAATACATTTACAAATATTTCTTATTAAAACATAAATTTAACGTAACCATATGGAAAAACAAAAAAAAAAAATACATTAAATAAAAATAATTTTAATCAAATATTTGTTCATTTTTCATTTTAATATTTTTGATCATTTTAATATTTTTCTTTTCGTTTCAGATTTAAATTTTAAAGGTTTTACAAGACAGACCAAATAAATTCAAATCTAAACCAGCAATCCATTTTTGTTGTCAATAAACAAATAAATCCCAATCTAAATCAGCAATCCATTTTTGTTGTCAATAAAATTTATGTTGGTTGTTGGTGAATTTAAAATTTTAAAGATCGGAATATATCCGAGATATTTTTTTTTTTTTTTTAATTTTAAGTTAATTTAGAAAAATTAATTATTCTGAAATCAATTGTAGATTACTCACTGTCACCAAATGAGAAAAAGTCGATTTGGTTTGAACCGCGATACATATATATATATATATATATATATATATATATATATATATATATATATATATATATTAATAGAATAATAGATTTTGTCTCGCTGATTCCAAAAATATGTTTTCCAAATTTTTCTATCGCCTCACAATTTTGAGAAAAGCGCTATTAAAAACGAGAAAATTATAATTTTTAACAATTTTGAAGTTGTGTACACACCACATATAATGAGTTTAAGCATTTCTATTACGATGGTAGATATATTTAACTTTTGTTCACTATAATAAGTTTAAAATTTGTGTATTGTTTTAGGAAAAAATTGCATTTGAAAAATACTCTAAAAAATTTCCAGCTTTAATTTATTTTAGAATCACGATATAAACTTTGAACTTTAATTTTTTTAATGTAGCAGAAAAAGTTAAAATTATTACACAGAATTTGTTTAAATTGCATTTCAAATATAAGATATATTTTAAATTGTACGAAATTTTCTCAAATTAATTAATATTTTTATGTAGAAGACATATCTTTACGCTATTTTAACAATCATTTTTAAAAAATATCATTGCGTTATTTTCAAGAGTAAAGTGTTTTCTAAATATTTATCTTTATTCCGAATCATTAGACAGCATCAAACGTGTAATAAAAGTACCAAAATGGCCATTTTTAGCAACTTTAACCGAGGTTTTTAAAATTGTGAAGTGATGAAAAAATTTGGATGCTGGATTTGTAATAAAAGACGATACAAATCACGTATCTACATTCAAACCAAATAAGCTTTGGCAAGGTGTGTTATCTAACTCCAATTGATTATTGACTTATGTATAGTATTTAATTTCATTTTTATAAAAAAAAATTCCAATTTTCGCTATCCATTTTTTTATATATATATATTTAACCCATAGTCTATACTAGAGATAAATATGTGGAAATAAATTGCAGAAAATCACTAGTGGACCACTCAATTGCGTACATATTTTTTGCGGAAAATATATGTTGCAATAAGTATTTAGCAATATTCGTTAACAACTCAGTTGTCATTTTCGTTTGACGTTTAGAAAAAAAGGACGTCACCAAAAAAAAAAATAAGCCGAAAAAAAAACAAAAAATGAATTTAAAAGAATTTTATAAAACTTAATAAATAATAAAAATACAGAACTATTTTGGATGTTTAAAAGGGTATTTTAAAGTAATCTTAAAACAATCGTCCTCCCTGGAATCTTTTTAAAATATGAGTGAACATAAATACGTGTTCCCATGCCCTTAACATAAGCTCGGCAATAAGCAATTTTATACCGTTATTCTGCCGACGTATTTTACTTATTGCAACATATTTATCTCTAGTATTATAGACTGTGGTTGACAAACACCACCTTTTCATTATAACGGCAGTTGCCTACCACGCCCACATCAATACCGATATGAAAATTTTAAAACTCAATTCCAATAGTGGCACGTGTTTTCTAATTTCGCAGGGTTTATTTCAAAATTTTGCTCATTAAATTTTGTTATTGCTACAAAATACCGTTATAAATCGGCGTTTCGGTATTTTAGCGTTATTGTAATTGTGCAAACTAATTCAAAATTAAAACGGTAAACCAGCGAAATTAAACCGGTTATATAAAAAGACACAACATGTCTTAATGGAATCGCTTTTTTAAAATTTTCATTTCAAAACTGGTATAACCAACTACCATTATTATGAAAAGTTATCGAATGCCAAGCCTGTATTAAAGTTAATTTTTAAAATAATTTATCCGATATCTAATAATTAATACCTACGTTTTTTTTTTGTTTTTTTGTAAAAATTTTCAAACCTAGCGTTATTGTTGAGATTTTTGTCTCATACGTGAAGTATGTAAAGCTGATAGTACCAAAGCTGTATCCAATTCCTTATGAGTACCCTTTTCACTATCCAATATAATTTCCGAAGCTCTTTCATGGAATCTAGCCAAAACACGTGAACGATAATCTGTAATAATTTAAAAAGAAATTAAAATGTTAACAGAAACTTCTTATCTCAACTAAATACAGAGTATGGCCACGAACTTGAATAATTTTCATTTTCATTAGAAAAAAAAAATTACTAAAAATGTTGTTTAAACTTACCCACACTACTAGCCAAAGGATTTCCCGTCAATCTTAACGTTTCCAATAACGGCAAACAAGCTACATTATCCACTTCTTCCAAATCATCGATGAGATTACAACTTAAATCCAAATTTATTAACGATAGCAATTTTCTTAAACCTTTTATAGATTTCAATTTATTTTGTGCCAAATTTAAAGTAACCAAATTACCCAATTCCAAATGCCAATCCACACATTCAGCTATACAATTAATGGATAAATTCAATATTTGCAAGTGAGGCAATTCCGCAAGATTTTTTATGGCACGCAAACGATTTTGTTCCAAATTAAGTATACGAATTTGTGGAACAGTTCTAATACTTTCATCGATTTGTGTTAATAAATTACACCTAAGATTAAGTTCGATAATATTACGCCATAAAGGAGAATTGGAAGCAATTTTAGAACTGGAAGAACTAGATGATATTGAACGATTTAAGGCAATATCTTCACCAGAAGGAATGTCTATGGTAGTATCCTTGTGAACATTATCACACAATAAAACTTGATTCAAAGAAGTAATTGTAGTATTATAAACACAAATCTGTTGCAGCGTAGGCTTGAGCAATACTATATCGATGATATTTTCGGTAGGTAAGGCAAAAATCTTTAAACATTGTAAATTGCGAAAGGCGTTTAAATTAAATTTAAGATTTTTTGGTATAATATTGCTGCGACCAATAGGAACATCAACGGCATTATAATCGCTGCAAAATGTATCATTATCTTTGACCGGCGACACTTTAATGATCTCTAGTTGTGTGCAAAAATCTAAGACATGAGAAAAATCAAATTTTCCTCTTTGTTCTATGCTTTCGGGAGGACAAGGTAAATTTAAACGTTCACTTATAGCATAAACCTAAACAAAATTTAAGTTTTTTTTGGCATATTTATAAAGAATTTTAACAGATTTCTAATTAAATCTTACCTCTAAGGCTGAGAAATGAAATTCTTTATTGGCACTTAATAATGCATCACCACTTTCGTTGAATAATTTGGCCAGATCTTGTAATAGATATATAATATCATATTTATTAAATTCTAAAAACTCGGCCAATACCCGAGGTATTTGTATACGAAAGAATATTAAGAGTTCCTTAAGATATTTTTCCAATTGCTCACGTCTTTGTTCAATAAATGCTGGATTTTTATTACCAACAATCTGAAAAAAAAAAAATATATAAAACAAAATGATTAAGTTTGTAAACTAAGGAAGACGAAAATATATATTGCTTTAAGTTAAAATTATATATAGGCAGAATTTCCATAAATAGCTCAACCGTGACGGAAAACTTAAAAGTCGACCACTACTTTCTGCTGACTTGTAAAGGGTGGAATAAAACAAAGATGAATTTTTTAACTTGACATAAAATCTACTTTATTCGAAAGATAATCTTCTGGCATTATAAATTAAATATGACTTCTGGCTCGAACGTAGTCTAATCTGGAGATCCAATTTTCGATGACCAACATTTGTGGCCGTATATTGGCAAAACCGCGGCGAATGTTGTCCTCCAAGTGGTCAATCGTTTCGGGCTTATCGGCGTAGACTAGCGACTTCACATATCCCCACAGAAAATAGTCCAGCGGCGTTAAGTCGCACGATCTTGGAGGCCAATTCACGGGTCCGAAACGTGAAACTATGCGGTTACCAAACGTTTCCTTCAATAAATCAATTGTGGCACGAGCTGTGTGGCATGTTGCGCCATCTTGGTGAAACCACAGTTCCTGCACATCATGGTTGTTCAATTGATGAACGTAAAAGTCGGTAATCATGGCTCTATAGCGTTCACCATTGACTGTAACGTTCTGACCAGCATCGTTTTTAAAGAAGTACGGACCAATGATTCCACCAGCCCATAAAGCACACCAAACAGTGAGTTTTTCTGGATGTAACGGTGTCTCAACATATACTTGAGGATTATCATCACTCCAAATACGGCAGTTTTGTTTAACCAAAAGTGAGCTTCAGCGCTAAAAAAATATCAAAATTCATGAGCGATACGTATTTCGAACAGAACCAGGCGTCAGTCTATTATTATCACTTCAAATACGGACCTAAAAAAGTGAGCTTCATCGCTAAACAAAATTCGCTTATGAAAATCCGGATCAACGGCAATCTTGTTTTGGGCCCATTCACCAAATCTACGAATTGCTTCAATTGTTGCACGAGTTGGATTTTGTAAGCACGCAAACCAAGATCTTTCCACAAAATTTTCCATAAAGTGGATGGACACACATCCAATTCCTGTGCACGATGGCGGATAGACTGATTGGGGTCTTCCTCTACGCTACGCTCTACAACAGCAATGACTTGTTCTGTACGCACTGTACGACGTCTCTGTGGATGCATATTAACATTTAGAGTAAACGTGGTGCGAAAACGTTCCATAGTTAATTGAATTAATTGTTCTGATGGACGATTAGGTTGACCGTAAAATGGACTTAGTGCGCGATACGCGTATTTCGAACAGAACCATGATTTTCAAAATCAAATTTGCATAATTCGGAAGCGTTGTTCAAGCGTCAGTCTATTCATGTTGAAATGCCAAACCAAACTAAACATAAATCACATGATAGCTGACAAAGTAGCCGCCAGTTAAAAAAGTGTTGCCAACTTAAAGTTCTGTACCTGTATAAAAAACAATCCCAAAAAGTCCAAGGTTTATCTTAGTTGTAATGCTGATAAAACGGACTGCAAAGTTCCGTTCATGTTTTTGGTAAACTTTTTTAATTTTCAGTAACATTTTCTGGTAAACATTTAATTCTTTAATAACGATAAAGCAAGTATACTCCTATCTCAAAATATTTGTTACAACTAATAAGTCAAAAAAAAAAAAAATACAAACGAAGTAAATAAAGATCAGTAAAAGGTACATTTTTGATTTGCTTGCATTGATTTTCTAATGTCACGTTCGTCACCGCAAAACAACATTTATTCTCATTAATTCTGCGTTGCTGGTATCTGGCGTTTAAAACTTTTAATTTAAATAAAGTTTTAAACGCATGATTTGCTTGCATTGATTTTCTAATGTCACGTTCGTCACCGCAAAACATTTTTTTTTTTTTTTTAATTTTAACCAATACTCAGGGGATGCCCCCTACTCATGCAGTGTATTGTATTGATCAGGAATATAGGGTATGGGAGGGAGGAAAGAGGGAGTAGTGTGTTATGAAGTTATAAACATTGTAAATATACAATGTAATATTATTATTATCAATAATTAATAATATATAAATCACCCTATTAACATTAGTTAAGTTATCGATAACAATATAACATGTCTATAATAAGTGTCATTATAAATTGTACATGATAAAGAGATCACTAATAAAACTGAATTCAATATAGTGTTTGTGGATATTTGATTTAAATTTTTCTAAATTGTAAGTAACAGGGAAGACTTCTGCGGGAAGTTTGTTCCACATACGAATCGTTCGACTAAAAAACGAATTTTCTCTGTAATGCGTTGTGCGAAACACAGGACAATCAACTACAAACGGATGTGCTTTACTAGATAAGCGAGTATTAAGAATAAAAACTCGGGCTCGTGAAATAAGTTCACTTATCTCAGATGAGCTCCTCCCATGGTAATATTCATAGAAAAGTGTCACACAACCCACATTCCGACGATGCTCCAATGAATCAATAGAAGCTTCAGAATAGACACTGAAGCCCCTGCCCATATATGAGAGTTGTATTCCATAACTTCTGAGTTGCTGGTAGCTGGCGTTTAAAACTTTTAATTTAAATAAAGTTTGTTGTGAATAATTTAATATATAAAAAAATCTAGGACACATCAAGCAGAGTTAATTTTTTTATAAAATATTAAACTTTGTCACGTCACGTCAACTGACAAATAATTTACTCTTGAGTAGTAAAATATTGATATTTAAAATTATACGTTTTTACGTAGATGACATCCTTAGCTAATAAGAGGAAGGGAAACACACGACGGTATAGAGAAAAATTAAACCACTTAAGTCACAAACAAAAATTTCATATATTCTACTAAAAACACAGGCCATCAAAACTTTAAAACGTCAAGACCCTGTGACTAGTCTACCTTTCCAAAGTCTTAATATGCGATGAATCCCAGAAGTTCTCGAACATATCAGATTTTCAATATAAAGGGTCCGCCATCTAACGTTTTTTTTTAACTAGTGTTTATTTCGTGAATGGTAACACTTAGCTCATGTCT
This sequence comes from Delia radicum, assembly GCA_021234595.1. Taxonomy (NCBI): domain Eukaryota; kingdom Metazoa; phylum Arthropoda; class Insecta; order Diptera; family Anthomyiidae; genus Delia; species Delia radicum. The sequence continues at coordinate 33,115,022 of CM037855.1, forward strand.
GATTTGACAGATAATTAGTTTTATCCTTCCGCTGAACGAATATGGTCCGTATGTTCGTTATCTTGTAAAAAAAGTGAAAGAAACTGGCATCCTCATCGATAAACCAAAGCGTGAAAAGCCAAAAACAGTGCGTACACCCGAGAATATTGCTGCTGTGGCAGAAAGTGTGCGTGAAGCGCCATCAACATCAATTCACCGTCGTTCCCAACAATTGAACATTTCGGAGACATCATTGAGACGAATTTTGCATAAAGACCTTGGTATGACGCCATACAAAGTCCGGCATAAATTCGGTTTACCGACACCTCACCAAAATAAATGAAATTTTGTCCTTTAATAGAAGAGACCACGCTGAGTCGAAATAAAAAAAAAAATTGCGTCGCTCACGCCCCCTTTTCAGTGGGCGGGGCTCCAAAGTTTGAAATGAAATTGCAAATCACTTCAAAACTACTTGTCCGATCTTAACAAAATTGGCGTCGTTGGAAAGGTCTCGAAAACATCTTACCAATGAGGTATATAATGTCCCAAAATATTAACCCCTTGCTGCCCAAATAAAGCATTTTTGTTTTTTTTATGATTTTTTTTAACGCTCTTTTTGTTAAATAACGCCTATATAAGTACATAAAAGTGTATAAAAAGGGAAAGTCTGTTCCCAAAGTCCAATTGGTTCAAGAGTTCAAAAAAAAAAGTTATTTGGCGGACCCTTTATCTTAAGTTAAAAATAAAAAAACTCAGCACATCAATACTTTGGGGGTCAACAGCCATCCCCGTTTGGTCTTTGAGATTAAACGTTAAAGTTGCGTTACTTATGCCTGTTCCAAATTGTATTGCCATCGGACCACTTAGTAATAAATGGCCGAATTATTGCTAACAAAATTTATGATATATCCCACTGTGCAATGCTATTACTTTCCAAGCGTTCTTACCTTTTTTGGTGGCAGTAATTTTTTCGATATGCTTATTTCCTCTACCAGCTTTTCATTGAGTTGATCAAAATCTTTATAACGCCGCTCCACTAACCATTCCACTTGGGCCACCCGTACCCTGATGTCATAATAGGTGACTCCCGAGGCAGACTCATTATATTTGGGAATAGTTATTTCACAATCCGAATTTTGACGAAAATAACAAGACATATTTGAGGCGGTTGGTACAAAGAAACCTTATTAATGTGAGACACAAAAATGTGGAACAAATATTTTTACACAAATTTATTAAAAGGGGAGGACACTTTTTAAAACTCCTTATTTGTTATTTTTTTTTTATAAAATTATTATACACAAAACACAATTTAAAACTAATATTGCACTATTATTAATTAAAATTCTAGGATTTAGTTAAAATTCTTATTAATTTTTACACATGAAAACATTTTTCTTCTCGTGACGAAAACAACAAAAGCCATTAAATACTAAAGCTGGATTTTAGAGTGTATAGTTAACTATAAAACAAATGAAAATGTACAAAAAAAATTTATACAAAACCACAAATTTATGAGGTAACTAATAGTTAACTTAAAACCCTTCAGTGTGAAACCCACCAATAAATTCGAACAGCTGTTTGTTCTATTTAAGTGTTATACAAAAACAGTGCTGCCAGAACGGTGCGATTTTTAAAGATCGATAGCGGGATTTTTTTCTAGCGGTTTTTGTACTAAAAAAACGACATCATAGTTTTTTTCTAAATCAATAAGGCCGTTAACACATGTAAACGTTTTTATATAAAATTCGCCTTCTTAAAGTTAATACTACTGTTTTCTGATGAGAACTTTTGGCAGCACTGTACAAATAAACTATGGTAGTGAAGGAAAATTCAGTAATTAGGTACTTTTTGAAATAGGTACATTTACACGTGCAAAAGTACCGCGACCATTCCCTTTCATATTTTGCAAAAATGCAATATTTAGTAATTTTTTATTGCATATTTTTCGGTTATTTCGGTAACGGTATTTTAAGTTCAATTTTATTTAAGTTATTCAGGGAATGTCAATGCACAACGATATTTTTAGGCCTACTTTGCCCAAATTCTAATGACTGGCTAGTTTATGTTCAAACTTTGGGAAAATATTGATATTTACAGCGATTATTTTTTCCGATATCGTCAGATCAATTCGGTAACGGTATTTTAAGGATACCCGAGTTCTCATTCTACTGATAATAAATAATTTTCTAAATAATTTTATTCGTTTGTTCAAAAACTTTTTATAAAAACATCGATAAACACATTTCTGGAGGCTTAGTTAGCTCTTACACTCGACTTTAAAAGAATTTGAAAGTATTTTAAAATTATTTTTGATTTTCTAAGCTTCTCTTGTCTTTTTTTTAGCTAAATTTATGAAAATTAGTAAATTTTTTGATGAAAATTAAGCCTAAAAACATATTAAATTTGTAACCGGTTAATCGACCTATTTTAACCGATTATTCGGGTCGAATAATTATTCGAATTTTCAAGTAATTGTTTCTAGAATAACCGAAATAGAGCCGATTAATCTAATAATCGGTTAATCTATTAACCGAATTGGAAACACTAGCAAGTTTTGATATTGTGTAAAAATTTACCAGTGTGTTATCATATTGGAAGGTTGTACAATATTTTGGCAAAAGTCAATAAGCATTTAATTTATCATAAGGTGTTGGCCAAATTGCACAATTTTTTAAACTCCAAAATTGAAGAAAACAATTGTGCCATATTTTGTGAAAAAATATTCAACATCTTATTGCACGATGTAGGACGAAACGACGATAATATATATAAGAGCTATAATATTGGTATATATGTTCCTTAACGATCCAAAGGGACCGAGTTAAATATGATTTAATTAGTTTATTTTTAAAATACCGTTAAGTTCAATTTGTACTATTTTGGTTCAGTTTTAGTACCATTTACAAAGTACCAGTAGTACCATTTTGGTATCACGTAAAAGTTTTAGTACCATCTCTGTGGCAGCTCTATTTGTATAACAGTTTTCAACAAACATTTGGTATTTCAAGCTTATAACCAGACCTGGGGGCGACATCAATTACTTTTCATAATCATTCACATGTGAAATTTTTCTAAATCATTAATAATTTCAAATCTACGCTCACACTAGTGGGTTTAAACGCTTTCTTGATAAAAAATTTCACACGTGATTGTGAAATGTAATTAACATCGCCCAAGTCTGCTTTTTACAGCTGTTTTTCTTAACTGTTCTTGTGACATTTTTTTTGTTTACAACCCGATTTTATTAGTTTCTTTTTAAGAGGTGTTGGCGTTTTTCGAGGAATTCCATAATTTATCCCCATATTCCTTGTATTTTAACAGTTTTTCTTACAAAAAATGCTAAAAACGTGTAAACAAATTCAATAATTATTAGTTTCTGTTGAAAATGGCATTTTTTGAAGATTGTATTATAGTGTTTGTGTCCCAGGTGAGTGGTTTTTAATTTATTTGATTTCTCCAGCAAAAGCCGGCATTTTGTTTATTGTTGCTATTTCTAGGTGTTATTTTTTGCTGGTGGCTGGATTTTCTTTGTTAAACAATTATTTAAAAATTATGAAATACGCCATGTATCGGTACAATTAATATTTTCAGTGACATTTGCTTTGTCACTGACCATGTTCGAATTGATCATCTTTGAGATATTGGGTGTACTGGAATCAAATTCTCGATACTTTCATTGGCGTCTGGGTTTAACATCGTTGCTGCTAATGGTTATAGCTGTTATACCATTGTATATTTTATATTCTGTACTACACAGTATCTCATTTGGTAAGTCGGAAGAATTTGGAATTTTTTCCCCAAAAATGCTTGGAGAATCTTATTTCTATTTCCAATATTTGTGAATCTGAGATAATTCTATATGGAAAATGTCCCAGAATCTAAGAATTTTTCTATAAAGAAAAATGTCTGAGAATTTTTCTATATAGAAAAATGGCTGAGAATTTTTCTATATAGAAAAATGGCTGAGAATTTTTCTGTATAGAAAAATGTCTGAGAATTTTTCTATATAGAAAAATGTCTGAGAATTTTTTCTATATAGAAAAAAATGTCTCAGAATCTGAGAATTTTTTCTATATAGAAAAAAAATGTCTCAGAATCTGAGAATTTTTTCTATATAGAAAAAAATGTCTCAGAATCTGAGAATTTTTTCTATATAGAAAAAAATGTCTCAGAATCTGAGAATTTTTTCTATATAGAAAAAAATGTCTTAGAATCTGAGAATTTTTTCTATATAGAAAAAAATTTGTCACAGAATCTGAGAATTTTTTCTATATAGCAAAAAATGTCTCAGAATCTGAGAATATTTTCTATATAGAAAAAAATGTCTCAGAATCTGAGAATTTTTTCTATATAGAAAAAAGTGTCTCAGAATCTGAGAATTTTTTCTATATAGAAAAAAGTGTCTCAGAATCTGAGAATTTTTTCTATATAGAAAAAAGTGTCTCAGAATCTGAGAATTTTTTCTATGTAGAAAAAAGTGTCTCAGAATCTGAGAATTTTTTCTATATAGAAAAAAAATGTCTCAGAATCTGAGAATTTTTTCTATATAGAAAAAAATGTCTCAGAATCTGAGAATTTTTTCTATATAGAAAAAAAATGTCTCAGAATCTGAGAATTTTTTCTATATAGAAACATTTTTTTTTCAGATTCTGTGAAATTTTCTTGATTTAATCCTTAATTTCTTCTTTATTCTCATTTCAAGTTTCCGAAAAATGGGTTCGTATAATGACCACCTTCTGTTGGTTTGTATTTCTTTATGGTTTATGGCGCATTGGGGAACCATTTCCATTGTTAAGTGTTTCCAATGGCATATTTACCATAGAACAAGGTGTATCACGTATTGGTGTAATAGGTGTAACAGTAATGGCTATACTATCAGGATTTGGCGCTGTAAATTGCCCCTATCAAAATATGACTTATTTTTTAAGGTAAAAAACGGCAATTAACTTGAGATAGAACATTTAAAGGGTACTCCAATATATATTTTAATTCCTTGACTCAATTTCAGACCTGTTTCTCAAAGTGATATCATTAATTTGGAACGTAGACTACAATTAACCGTTGATATGTTAACGGGTAAAAAGAAACGTATTGCTTTAGAAATACATAGACGTAATAAAACAAATCAAGCACGTCCCAGATTATGGAATATATTAAGTTCTGCCGTAAATCGTGTAGATTTGGGTGGTGAAAGTAAGTAACATTACAAAAAAAAAAACAAAAATCATATAAATTCTTATTTTAAATAAAAATTTCGCATTTAAGACATTAATCAATTACGCATGGAAGTCTATGGTTTAGAAGAGTTATTACGACAACTTTTCTTGGAAATAAATTATTTAAAAAATATGCAAGAGCGTCAAAAATGGTCAAAAACTTTACAGGGCAAATATTTTAATGTTATTGGACACTTTTTTAGTGTCTATTGTTTATGGAAAATATTTATTGTAAGTTAAATACTGAACTTAGTTATTTTAAACTAAATATATATTTCTTATTTATCTTTTTTAGTGTTGTGTTAATATAATCTTCGATAGAGTGGGCCGTAAAGATCCAGTCACCAGAGGCTTAGAAATAGCCGTACACTGGTGTGGTTTTGATATAGATTTAGCCTTTTGGAATCAACATATTTCATTTCTATTAGTTGGCTGTATGGTTGTTACATCCATAAGAGGCTTATTATTAACATTAACTAAGGTAAAGTACATACAAATATTTTTTTATTTTAACTCTTTATGAAGTTCTCGACAATATTTGATAATTAGTTGTTTTTTTTACGTGAAAAATGATAACGAAATTAACGATATCACTTTTTTTGTAAATGGGCGGTAAAACTGATTTTTTCCTAAAAAATTTATTACTTTTCCTAGGTTTGGTAGTTGAAATTAGTTAAATCCAACGTGTGGTTTAAAAGTTATGGCAGAAAATGTTAAAATTTCAATTATTTGTGACATAACTTTAAAAATAATAGAAATGAAATGAAGGAAATGGCTTATTTTTGAACTTTTTTAATAAATTTGTTTTATCGGAAATGTTTTACTAAAATTCAAAAATTTTCAAATCTTTTTCCAGTTGATTTTTTTTTTATCAAAAAATATTTTTTTGTACTCTTGGATGTAACATTTAATTTTTAAAATGTTACTGATCGATAACAAAAAACAACATTTTCGACTTCGCATTACTTTATAAAAAAAAACATTGACTTGAGATTTTACACTTTTTTTAAAAAATATTTTGAAATATTTTATATTTTTTTTTTTATAAACTTTAGGATAGGAAATTGTGCTAAACAGTCCGTCCAGTGTTGCCAGTGGATTTTTAAAAAAATATTTACTCCTAACAATAAATATCCCTTTTCTCCCTACATCCTCAAATTGTATTCCCCTATAAAAATCCTTAAATTTTTTATATGAATTTTTTATGAAAATGAAAATTATTCAAGTTCGAGGCCATACTCTATATTTCTTTATTTGGATATTGTCCTAACAAATAATCTATAGAGTTTTTGTTTTCAAATTTATTAATTGACCACTTTCAGGAATGTGTTGATAGATCTATTTCGGGAATTTTCTAGGTTCCCATCATCAGAACACGTTTTGAAAGAAGTGACAATCATATGCAAAACATCAAACATTCATATAAACTAGTTTTCTCACTAAATGAGAACTAATATATGAGCTTGAAGTTAAAGATTATCACCATTGATCAAAAATAAATTGAAAACTTGTTCATTATGTGCAAGCTCTACCTTTGGTAGATATACAATACATACACGCTTTTTGTTTTTATTCTCCTTTTTATTTTCACACTTATTTTGCTTAAAACCAAGATATAAAGGGGAAGTAAACAAGACCGTACTTTGTCTTTTTTACAAGTTTGATATAATTTTTATTAAAAATAAAAATTATGTTTTTTCAATCTTTAATTGTGCAAAAAAAAAATGAATTTTTTATATTACGAACCACCCTGCCACTCACTTACCCACCCTTGCCGACCGAGACGGCTCGCGCCCATAACGTGGAGACCGCGTACACAACAGGGCCCGAGCTTTGGCGGATTTTAAAATGATAAGTAAAAAAAATGGCCTGAAGTATTCCGTAAAATCAGCTACAGATTAAATCATCAGCTGATAATAATAATAATACTAACAAGAAATGGTGTAAAATTATAAATATCACAAATAAAAATATTCATCAACAAAACTTGATAAAACAACAAACAACTATTAATTAAGGAGTCTAATTATAGCTCGCTTTATCATATCAACATCAAGATTCAAATTAACGATATTATGAAACATGTTGTAGTCACTGAAAATTCTACGAAAAAGATATGAATTGGCATAATTTGTGTCTTAGTACAGAGGTTGTCTAAAATGTCTCGTAAATCAGCAAGTTACAACAAAATTCAATTAACGATATCGCTTGTTTTGTAAACGGTCGGTGAAACCGATTTTTTTCCTAAAAAATTTATTACTTTTCCTAGGTTTGGTAGTTGAAATTAGTTAAATCCAACGTGTGGTTTAAAAGTTATGGCAGAAAATGTTAAAATTTCAATTATTTGTGACATAACTTTAAAAATAATAGAAATGAAATGAAGGAAATGGCTTATTTTTGAACTTTTTTAATAAATTTGTTTATCGGAAATGTTTTACTAAAATTCAAAAATTTTCAAATCTTTTTCCAGTTGATTTTTTTTTTATCAAAAAATATTTTTTTGTACTCTTGGATGTAACATTTAATTTTTAAAATGTTACTGATCGATAACAAAAAACAACATTTTCGACTTCGCATTACTTTATAAAAAAAAACATTGACTTGAGATTTTACACTTTTTTTAAAAAATATTTTGAAATATTTTATATTTTTTTTTTATAAACTTTAGGATAGGAAATTGTGCTAAACAGTCCGTCCAGTGTTGCCAGTGGATTTTTAAAAAAATATTTACTCCTAACAATAAATATCCCTTTTCTCCCTACATCCTCAAATTGTATTCCCCTATAAAAATCCTTAAATTTTTTTATATGAATTTTTTATGAAAATGAAAATTATTCAAGTTCGAGGCCATACTCTATATTTCTTTATTTGGATATTGTCCTAACAAATAATCTATAGAGTTTTTGTTTTCAAATTTATTAATTGACCACTTTCAGGAATGTGTTGATAGATCTATTTCGGGAATTTTCTAGGTTCCCATCATCAGAACACGTTTTGAAAGAAGTGACAATCATATGCAAAACATCAAACATTCATATAAACTAGTTTTCTCACTAAATGAGAACTAATATATGAGCTTGAAGTTAAAGATTATCACCATTGATCAAAAATAAATTGAAAACTTGTTCATTATGTGCAAGCTCTACCTTTGGTAGATATACAATACATACACGCTTTTTGTTTTTATTCTCCTTTTTATTTTCACACTTATTTTGCTTAAAACCAAGATATAAAGGGGAAGTAAACAAGACCGTACTTTGTCTTTTTTACAAGTTTGATATAATTTTTATTAAAAATAAAAATTATGTTTTTTCAATCTTTAATTGTGCAAAAAAAAAAATGAATTTTTTATATTACGAACCACCCTGCCACTCACTTACCCACCCTTGCCGACCGAGACGGCTCGCGCCCATAACGTGGAGACCGCGTACACAACAGGGCCCGAGCTTTGGCGGATTTTAAAATGATAAGTAAAAAAAAATGGCCTGAAGTATTCCGTAAAATCAGCTACAGATTAAATCATCAGCTGATAATAATAATAATACTAACAAGAAATGGTGTAAAATTATAAATATCACAAATAAAAATATTCATCAACAAAACTTGATAAAACAACAAACAACTATTAATTAAGGAGTCTAATTATAGCTCGCTTTATCATATCAACATCAAGATTCAAATTAACGATATTATGAAACATGTTGTAGTCACTGAAAATTCTACGAAAAAGATATGAATTGGCATAATTTGTGTCTTAGTACAGAGGTTGTCTAAAATGTCTCGTAAATCAGCAAGTTACAACAAAATTCATATTCGATAAAAGATATTCCGAGTCAACATCACCATTAATGTGGTTAAAGAGCAAAGTCTTTCTACTCTCCCAAGTCGGAAGTCTAATAAGCTCTAATCTTTGTTCATACGATGGAAAATTATGATCATATGACCAACCCAAACCACGTAGGCAGTATAACAAAAATTGCCTCTGCACGGACTCAAGCGAATTAGCATGAACCTGATAATATGTATTCCACACAATCGAGGTATACTCCAAAATTGTTCTAACAAGAGATACATACAACTGCTTCGTAACATACGGATCAGAAAATTCTTTTAACGAAACTGAGACTAGATCTAGCCTTATTTACAATCATTATAAACAAAATATATATTTAAAAATTGTGTAAATGATTTTTTGTTTGCAATTTTCATACTTTCGGCATTAATTCCAATTCTTTTCGAACATGAACAAATTAGTATTCGAAAAGTATCGGTAAATTGTTCGAAAACTATTTGAACATAAAATTTTTGTTGAATTTTCTAAAATAGTTTTTAAAATAGGTCTAAAACTGCCTTATATAAAAAGGGGGTTTTCATACTAACAGTTTCTTTTTCATCAAAGATTAAGTTTTATTTTCAACGTTATTAAATTAAGTGAAAATTATGCTGCCAAAAAGTGCTTCTTATTGGTAATTTTTAGCAATGAAGTTAACATTGGCTAGTCAACTGCAAAACAACTTCCAAGTTACAACTTCCAAGATAACTTTCAAAAAGTTCTTCCACAAAATCATGTTTAGAATGCTTCTAATGACAAGTAAATGTTAAATTAATGGATTAGAAGCCAACATTTTTTTTCTGGGAAATATTGTCTCTCCAAATACTTTTATTTTATGGAAAAAGGAAGAAATAACTGTATTTTTTTTTAAAGATTTGCATTATTTGGAAAAGTACCTACATTGCCACTAATTAAAAGTAACTGCCACTTTTTCCCTACGCTGCTATTTTTAAAGCAAAAATCCCAGATATAGGGATTTTCTCCCACTTCTGGCAACACTGGTTCCGTCCCTGTTCTTTACTTCTACACGCTTATTCGAAGTAATGATGTCTGTCTGTGATATGCATACGGCTCTTCTCAACAAACACCGTTATTTTTTGAGTGTTTCTTTTTCGCGTAGTGTGTTTTCCAAAATTACATATTTCTAATGTAGTTTTTTGCAACATTTTATTTTCGCGATTATTTTTTTTGGATAATTTTGTCTAAAAATGTTATCTCTGTAAATTAATTTTATAATACACAACAATTTTTTAGCCAAAACATTTTTTTTATCGATTTTGTTCGGTAGACTGTACTGAGAAAAATTTCCGCTGATTTTTTTTTTAATTCAAACATGTCTGTACTAAAAGAAATACTAAGCCAAGCCAATTTTTGCAAAAGTCTCTCGATCTTTTCGTAAATTAAAAAAAAAAAATATTTTCGCGTATTTTTTATGCAATTTTTTTTAATGAATTTTGTTAACGAAACTTTTACACAAAATTTGGTTTTCGTGTTTACTCTGCTCTGTGATTATCGCGAATTTTTTTTTATCAAAAATTTTTGTTTATTTTTATTTGTATTTTTTTTCGAATTCTCTTTGCAACTATATTTTTACGATTTTTTTTTTTTTTATCGAAACTTTTATATTAAATTAGATTTTCGCGAATTATTTTTCGAATTCGTATCAAGCGCATATTAAACAAAACAACACTCGTAACAATTTTTGGCGCAACAGTTTTTTCCACAACATTTCGGCTAGAACATTTTTCAACTGGAAATTTAATTTCCTTTTTTTAAAAAAATATTTACGCGTATTTTTGTTTTACCAGTTTTGTCGAAAATTTTATCTCTGCGAATGAATTTTATCATTCGTAAATACTGGCAATATATTTTTTTAGCGGAATTTTTTTTAAGCGTAAACATTTTTTTTTTTAATTTTTCGCATAAATTAATTTCTGGAATTTTTTATCGATTTCGTTTGCGAAAATTTTCCGCAGAAATGTTTTTAAAGGATTTTTTTTCCTGTAACATTTTTTCCCGCGCATTTTTTGTAATTCGAATTATTTAGTAAAAGATATAGGCAAAAGTTTCAGAGAATTTTTTTCCGCTAAATTTTGTTTGCCCAAGAATTATACTTTTCGCGAATTCTTTTTGAAGTTTTATTCTTGCGAATATTTTATCGAAAGTGTTTTACAAAATTTGATTTCCGCGGATAATTTAACTAATTTGCATATATCGCATAGTAAAATAATTCAACACTCATGAATAAATGTTAATTAGCAATTATTTTATATTGAGTTGGGATGTGCGCCCGGTAGGCTAGTTGGTAGCGTGCTGGCTTATCAGTGCGGGGGTCGTGGGTTCGATTCCCATCAGAGGCACTGGTCTGTTTTCGCTACAACGCGCCGAAGGCCATAGTAGCTAGTGCTCGGTTAGGGTAATAGTATATAATTTGTAATTATATGATTATTAATTAATAAAAAAAAAAAAAATATAAGTTTTCAGTGAATTTTTATTTTTGCAAAAATTCATTGCCGGTAATTTTTTTTATCAAACTTTTCCCGGAATTTTTCTTTCGCTAAAAGACTTTTATAACAATTTTTCGCGATTTTTTTTGTGCAGTTATATTTTTGCGAATATTTTATCGAAACTTTTTTTTTGGATTTCCGCGATTGCTTCCTATGAAGAAATTTTTGCAAAATGTTTTCATTTCCCCAAAATTTTGTTCACTACAATTTGTTTTTATTTGTCCCTAAAATATATTTTAAAAAAGTTTTTATAGCGAATTTTTCGCAAATATTTTTGGTTGTGTTTTAATAAAAACTTTCCCTCAAAAAACTTATTTCATTTATTTTGAGTTATTTTTGCAGTTTTATTTAAAAAATTTTTTTTTTTCACTTTTTCGCAAAATTTTGTTTACGCGAGTTAGTGTATTGCGTAAAGTAATCAAATTAAACTCGCATGCAAAAACTTTTTACGGAAACATTTGATTTGTGATTCATATTAAGCGTATAGAAAAAATACTACACTCACAGAAAAATTTCGACGACGTTTTTTTCACCGCAAAATTTAATCATGATTTTTTCCATTTATTTTGTATATTTTTTAGTTTGGATTTGCACAGTAAAAAATCACGGCTATTTTTTGGAATAGTTTTTTGAGAATTTTTTTTTCTAAACCTTTATTTCCGCAAACATTTTTTTTGCGAAGTTTTGTTTGCAAAAGTTTACTTACAGAAACTTTTTATTAACATTTTTCTTGAATTTTTCGCAAACATTTTTGTGCATATCAATTAATAATTTCCAAGGATTTCTCAAAAACTCGCGAATTTTTTTCGCAAAAATTTTATTTTAATTTCTCGAGTTTTTTTTTGCTGTTTTAATTTTTGAATTTTATATTGAAAATTCGCAAAATTTTATTTCGTGATTTTTTTTACCAATTAGTATTTAGCACATAGTAATAAAATTTAAATGTTTTGATTCCCCTGAATTTTTTACGCGAATTTTTTTAGCGACTATGATTTTGTATTAAGCGAATTTAAAAAAATACGACATTCACTGAAAATTTAGGGTGAAAACATTTTTTCAACGGGAAATTAATTTAGGTGATTTTTTTCCAAATTTTTTTACTCGAAATTTTTTACTCAAAAATTAGTATTTTTGCGGATTTGCATTTATCATACAGCACGATTTTCTCAACCATTTTTTGCAATTTTTTTTTTTAAATAGTTTTTCTGAGCATTTTTTTTCTAATATTCTAAAAATTTGTCCAATCATTTTTATTACTGCGGAATTTTTTCCGCAAACTTTTTATTGTAAAATTGTATTTAGTCATTTAAAATAAAATACTACCTTTAGGGGTAACAAATTGGCGAAAAACTTTTTTCTTCGACATTTTCAAAATTTTTTCAACGGATTTTTTTTTTGGAATATCTTTTTAACTTGATTTTTTTTTATTGTTTTAAAAGAATTTAATACCCCTACTTAGGGAATTTTGTAAAGAGTCGTCTGATTCCTTGAAAAAAACTAATCAAAAAACATTTTCAAACCCCTTTTTCTATTTTCAGTTTTTCTATCGCATTTCCTCTAGTAAATCTTCCAATATTATAGTTTTAATTTTAGCCCAAATAATGGGCATGTATTTTTGTTCATCTGTTTTATTAATGCGCATGAATATGCCAGCCGAATATCGTGTTATAATTACCGAGGTATTAGGTAATTTACATTTTAATTTCTATCATCGTTGGTTTGATGTTATATTTTTGGTAAGCGCCTTATCTACCATTGTTGTATTGTATTTATCCCAAAAACCTTGGAATTATGGTGATTCATCATTAGATTAATTGTAAAACAAATACTAAGTATATCTATGTAAAAGAATATTCTATGATGTCTTAACAAATATCTCTAGAGTATTTCTGTGTTAAATGTAAATTATAAACATATTTAAGTTTTATATTCTATTGTTGCTAATTAAGTTATTATAGAATATTTTTCTTGAAAACAAAAAGACTTTACAACCCAATTTTGCTATCACTCTCTATAGTTTATGTTTAATTTTTAATTATACGTATATTTTCATTATTTTATATTTTAAATTATTTTATGCACAATATAA